>JACEFO010002669.1:0-553893 GCA_015342445.1 Digitaria exilis
ATCTGTTTACGCAGAGAACCCTAGATCTTTCAAAACTTCGCGAACGAGTCCCTGGACTTTTGCGCAGAGACCCCCTAAACAAAGGTAGACGATGAACTGGGTCCCTGGGACCTCGCCGGAGTTGCGCCGGCCCAAATGGCGGCGAACTAGGCTCGGGGAAGTGGGGGAAAAGATTCCTGGGCTCACCACGAGTCGTTTGGGGACGGTTGGGAGGCCGGGGATGGTCGGAGTTTCGCCGGCGACGAGGTGGTGGCGGCGCGGCCGCCGCGGCTTCTACGCCGGCGAGCTCGGGGTCGTTCGCGGAGGGGGGAGAGGTCCTTGAGCACCAGCAGAGCTTGGGAAGCTAATGGCGTGCTCGAGGAAGCTCGGGGGACGGCTCGGAGTAGGGTCTCGACGTGCGGGTGCTTCGACGGCCGGAATTCGCGATTTGGGGAAATCGCAAATTCTCGCCGGAGAAGGGACAATAGCTTGGGGAAAGTTGGGGGTTTTGGAGCTGGTGGAGTGGACTAGCTCCGTGCGGGATGGATTGGGGAATGGTGGAGCGTGGACGAGGAATTTCGCGAAGAGCTTGGGTTCGGCTTGCGCGTCGCGAGGAGGAAGAAGACCGAGCGAGCGCGGGAAGTGGAAATGACCAAGTGAGCGAGTGAGAGGAGGGGTGGGAGTGCGCGGTGGAGTGCTTGGGCACGCAAGGGAGGCACTGTGCGGCCTCGGGAGCGTGCGAGCGCGTGGGTGGCTGTCGCGGTCGCCATTGATGGCGCGGCGAGCTCGAACAGAGCGCGCGCGACACGATTGGGCGAGGAAGATTGTGGCGTGATCGCTGGGGATCCTCCACAGTGCTCCTTGGCGCGTAGCGAGCGAGCATCGCGACTGCGGGGCGGCGCTGCGCGGCTGCGACCAGTGCCGAGCGAGCTTGCCATGATGGCGCTCCGCGGCGCGAGGCAGCAGTGCGCCGTCGCCCGCGAAGTGACGGTACGGAAGGCTTGGACAAACGCGTGAGGACAAAAGCTAGCTGCCGCCACAGCTCGGCCGACCCGACGCGGTCTCCGCCACACGCCGGCCACGTGGCGGCCGGACTCCGGCCGGAGCAGAGCGCGCCAGGGGCGAGCTGGCAGCCCCGTGGAGCTCTTTGCCCCTTTTGAACTTTCTCCAAAAATTTGAGCTGAACTTCGAAACGTGTAAAATTAAAAGTTGGAGTTTGAGGTGCGGGACACAACTTCCGAGCTTGGACCGGGCACTTCGACCAGGCGCTACGGCGCTTCGAGCTTGAACCGCAAGCTCGAGCTTGCCGAGCCTCGAATGGTCGGAAACGCCACTCGAGGGTGAGTGCCCCCCTCGAGCTTGGCTGCGAAGCCTCGAGCGTGACGGAACGTCGCTCGAGGGTGAGTCCTCGAGCTTGGCTGCGGAGCCTCGAGGGTGACGGAACGTCGCTCGAGGGTGAGCCCTCGAGCTGGCTGCGGAGCCTCGAGCGCAGACGGACGGCGGGCCTCGAGGGTCCTGTCGTGCAGCCTCGAATCGTGACGAAACTACCGGCTAGGCTCGAATCGTCCACGGTCATAAGCTCGATCGGGACGGATTTTTACGGCTAACCTCGATCGTGACGGACATTCCCGCTCGAGGGTACCGATCGGCAGCGAACGCCGTGGCGAGGTTGTCGCGAAGGGCTGTCCGAGATGTTTAAGTTTTAGTTGGGTGCCAAATAACCCTTGTTTTTGAATTATAATTGAATTTTTGACGAATTTTTGAATTTCAACCCAATTCCCTGTTGTATTGATTTTAATTGCACTTTTTAAATTCTTTGACATCAGAGATGTCCAACACTTCTCCCTCAGTCCACCGCTGACAAGTGGGCCCCACCCCGTCATCCCCCTCCTCAGCCAGGGCGAACCCGAGTCGAACTGGTACCAGAGCTGGAATCCGTGCCGCGCCGCCCCCGCTTGCTTGGTGCGCACGCCGAGGTCCACCCTCGCCCTTTAAGCCCTAGCTCAACCCTAGCCGCCATGCTCCCAAGCTCACGAGCCGCTGCAACCCGAGCTTGCCGGCGCTCTGTCGCCCGGCTCGTCCGCCGTCATTCAGCCACAAAGAGCTAGCTCTCGAGCTCCACGAGAAGTGAGGAAGCTTCCCGGCCAAACCATGCATCCTCTCACCCTATCTCGTGACCACACAGCCTCGCCAGCCTTCGCCACCCGCCATGGCTCGTCGCCAGCCGCCACCGCCGTTCAAACCTCGACCACGACCCCCAAAACAGAATCCTCATCATCCCCTCTCTCCCGAGCCTTGGATCGTTCAAAACCGAGCACCGTAGCCTCGGATTGGCCTAACTCCGGTGAGCCCCGCCGGGAACTGGCGGCGCCGCCACCGGTTCTGGTCCCCGCGAGTCAAAGCCTCCCGGAGAACCCACAGCAGTCCGATCTAGATCCTGGGGCTTAGATCTAAACCGGAGAAACCGTATAGCCCGGTCCACCGTGGAACCATGGACGCGGTCTACGGCCGGTCCACAACACAGTGCCCGTGACGTCAGCCAACGTGAGCTCCTAGCCGCCGTCGTGGCAGTTTTGCAAAAGAGCCCCTCTGTTTCTGAAAAATCAACCCGCGTCCAGCGTAGTTCAAAAATAATTAGATTTAGGTCCTGTTTTATTCGGTTTAGCCCCTGTGCTTTTGTAAAATAGAACCCGGCATCCTAAGCTGTTATTTTGCGCTTTAGCCGTCGAGTTTTTATACGAAATTATGTTTTAGGTCCCTGGTTTCTTTCAAAAACACCCCTGGAAGCCTAAAAACTCTCGCCAGCAAGCCCCTAGAGCCCATTTTAAGCGTAGTTTCTTCATTTTAACTCTGATTTGAGTGATTTTCACGCTCGTGTATTCGTAGAGAAGCGTACAGTATTTCTAAAGCCTTCTCTTCATCTTTTGTTTATGTTTGGTGTACTGTTCTAATTAAAATACCTTGTTTTCATGTATGTGTGGATGCTTGTGTGGTGATCGATGTGAGTAGTTGACGAGTAGTTCGAGTTCGCCGATGACCTGTTCCTGAAGAGCAGGTGCAGCAGCAGTTCTCTGAGGAAGGCAAGTATAACACGGACAATCCTTGTTACCTATACACCCTTTTAATCATATGTTCATATGCATGTGTCTAACATTGCTATACATCTAAGGTTGTTCCTAGTCTTTACCTTATTCCTTATTTGCTCGGGTTTTAATGCATTATGGATTGTTTTTGCTACGCGCCTGCAACCAACATTTATTTTAATGTTAATATTGAATTAATGGTTTCACTTCAATGATGATTAAAAGATGCTTTTTAGCAACATGGTTCGGGGAACTAGAGCATGTGCTTCGTGTTTTGTTCTAGTGTCTTCATAAGGTTTGGTCTAGAGAATTAGAGCATGTGCTTCGTGCTTGTTCTAATGTCTCTCCGTAAGGTCCGGTTCTTAGAGCGGCAACCCAGGAACTTGTTCACCGTCGTTGGAACTATAATGGTTCTGGTCTTGGATAATTAACTTGTACGTCTCTAGCTCGCCAGTGGTTACCGAAAGGCGTATGTGGGGAGCATGGGTGAGAGTATAGTTTGATCCATCGAGGACGGATTTATCCGTTGGCTATGTCTCGTTAGGCAAAGTCTCGTGATGTAAGCGCCCGATGTACGGCAGCTTCACACGTTGCGATGAATGCACTCTCGCTCTGGACGCCATTGACCCCCTCACGTTGCGCCCTGAGCGTACGTCAATCTCGATGCTTGGGTTATGCTGCCTATATGGAACCAAAACGGGCTACTGTGCTTGTTAGGGTGTTTTGGTGAAAGTCCTCGTAGCATAAGTTCTTTGGATTTATGTGAACAACGGGTAAAGGGCGAAACCTCTGCAGAGTGTTGATCTATCATGATAATCGTGCCTCACGGTTACGAGCGGCCTGGATCCTTTTTATTAGAAGATGATGTTGAGGTTGATGTTGGAATATTCTATAATTATTTATACATTATTATTAATCGGTTTATACCTGGGTTTCTACTCACTGGTAGTAATTTGGTTGATATTAAAATGAAACAACTAAAAGTGCTAATGGCAGTTTAAACCCGTGTCAAGCCGTTTGTTCTTGCATAACCCATGTTATACTTGTAAGTAAGATGGTTTACTTACACTTGCAACTATTCAACAAAAACCCGGATGGGTAACAGATGGAGCATGAATGATCAGTCGCTTGCTAAGTTTCCGGAGGATCTGCCATAACTTCTGGCTATTTTCAACCAGTCGGTGTCCCTGTGGACTTGAGGCTCTACTAGTTGAGAAACGTTTAATAATATTAAGACTTCCGCTGTGTTATTTGTTTAAGACTATGTCTTGTGTTAAACTCTGATGTAAACTATTTTTATTCAAGCATTGTGTTCTCTGTGATTCAATATTTGTAATCTATATGTGTTCTGTGCACATCCTGGGCACACATATGGAAGCATTCAGATTTCTTGGAAATCTGGGTGTTACATAGTTGGTATCAGAGCCGTGCTGACTGTAGGATCATAGCCTAGATAGAACGGTCGATTAGATTTTGCCTAATCCTTGCTCTTTTGTTATCTTCTGCCTTGGAGTGAGTTTCTATTGAAAAATGGTGTTCTATCCTACCTCCATCTATTGTGAAAAAGTTTCTAACTTTTGTTTAACTTCTTTCATCTTGATGCTAAGATGGCTCGCACGAAACAGACACCCCGCATGAGTACATGTGGCTACCTTCCACCCGCATCGCTGAGTACCCGTTGGTGGCACGCAACCCTGGATGCCTATCAAGATTGGGAAGACAAGCGCGAGAAAGAAGAGCTTTTGAGGCAGCAGGCCGAAGAAGAGCAGCAGCAGGAGGTCCGAAGAGGATGATCCTGAGGAGCGAGAGCTTGAGTCCTCAGAGTCGGAAGCAACAACAAGAGGAGCAAGCAGACGAGCAGATGGATGCCACAGGATGTGGCGCTGAGGAAGATGCCAATGCTAATGCAGGAGATCCATCAGATGATGAGGAGAGCCCCAAACTCCCCCACCTCCGTTAGCTCCTGGAGCAGCCCGGTGGGATTGTCTACGACTTCGTCCGAGATGGGGGCAACAACTTCTACCACCACAGGCTTCTCAGGCTGCTTCGTAACCACTATGGCTTCGGCAACATCGGAGTCGAGTACCGTAGTGGGTGGTGGACACATCTCTTCTACCGCAACTTCTGGAGGACCTCGGTGCATGTGAGGGGTGACCGACCAATGGGCGAGAGCAGCTCGTGAGATATCGGTTCACTTTGCTATTACTGATTGGGATTCCAAGAGGCAGGAATTGCTGATGCCGCTCGCCAAGCCTACTTGTCTACCGCCAGAAATTCTTCGCAGAGATCGAGGATGAGCCAGAAAGGGTGGTACCCACGCTAGAGGAGTGGTGCAACAGCTTGCACCATCGCATCTACTGCTGACGTTCAGGACCCCCCAGCTTGCTTCTACAGTGGCGCTTGTGGCTACTCTCAACACAGAACTGGATGTTTGTGTCAGATGAAAACCTCATGCTAAGGAGGAAGCTCTCCGCCGTGCAACAGAAGAATGAGGAGTTGCAGCACCAGTTGGCAGGACCTGCGCCCCGCAACCCAGAGTACCGTGGAAAGTCACCACCGCGCAAGGGGCCGCGCTACAACTCTCCCACCGCCCAAACCACCGTCGACCCCTAGATGCTGCCATAAGTTGTAATAGGGATCGAATAGAACATTTTTGAGTCCAAAACTAGTCTAAGAGTGTCGAGTCGTGTGTGGGCTATGTCTTTAAATGCTTGAATGAATTATCATTATGCTTATGAGTGATTTGGATCTTTTGTAATGATTGTGATGAGCGCAGATGAAAGTTTACAATCATCTAGTATTGGATTAAGGTATAAGGATTTTAATGAATAAATAGTTGGGTTCCTTATCTCTTATGCACATCATCTACCTTTTTCTCTGTCATCTGAGTTCCTTATCTTGTCAGTTCAGTGAATCTTCTTTAGTTTATCGGGATTAGCTCCGAGTTTTTGTGAGAGGTATGTCGGGGACAATAAGGGGGGTAGACTTTCTAGCACACCTCGTAGTGCTGAGTATCAAGAATGACTCCTGAAGCAACGGTTGATCGTTTGTAAGTTCAGTGGAGCAAATGTGAGTTCTGGGTGAAGGAAGTATCATTCTTGCATCATGTGTTTTCTACTGGAGGAGTTGCGGTCGATCAGTAGAAGGTCAGAGATGTTCTCAATTAGGTGCCACCACAGAATGTTAGTGAAATCAGAAGTTTCCTCGAAATGGTAGGATATTATCGGCGTTTTATTGTAGGATTCTCCAAGATTGCCAAGCCTGTGACATCGTTGCTAAAGAAAGATGCCAAGTTTATTTGGACACCGGAGTGCAAAGATAGCTTTGAAGAGTTGAAGAAAAGGTTGACCACTGCACCAGTATTGGTATTGCCAGACGTTACCAAGAACTTCTCAGTCTATTGTGATGCGCCTCGTCAAAGATTGAGATGTGTACTCATGCAGGAGGGCAGAATCTGAGGGCAGCCCAGACACGGCAGAAAACTTATGCAGATGTAAGGCGTCGAGATCTCAGCTTCGAAATTGGCGACTTCATTTATCTCAAGGTGTCACCAATGAGGGGTGTGAAAAGTTCAATGTCAAAGGCAAGTTAGCACCTCGATACATTGGACCTTTCAAGATTTTGGAACGGAGAGGTGAAGTGGCTTAGCTGCTGGAGTTACCGGAGAGATTGGCAGGAGTGCACGATGTGTTCCATGTGTCCCAGTTAAAGAAGTGTTTACGGGTGCCAGAGGAACAGATTCCGCTAGAGGAGTTGAATGTGCAGGAGGACCTTACCTATGAGGAGTATCCGGTCAAGATCTTAGAGGAGTCAGAGAGGGTCACCAGGAACAAAGTGATACGTATGTGCAAGGTTCAGTGGAATCTTCATACAGAGGATAGGCAACTTGGGAAAGGGAGGATGATCTTAAGGCAGAGTATCCACACCTCTTTCAATCCACTTCCGAATCTCGAGGACGAGATTCATCTTAAGGGGGGTAGATTTGTAACACCCTAAAAATGCCTCTTTTGAAAATAGTGAATAAATTGCTTTTTATATTTAAGTGCCCATAATTAATGTAGGAAAAATAAATTTTTGAATAATTAAAAAGCAAATATAGGCAATAGAAATATTTATTGTTGCATTCATGCTGGTTGCATTCATGCTGGTGTCGGCACTCCTTAGCGGCACACTTTTATCCTTTTTTTTATCTCCAATAATGGCATAAATTTGATATCTAAACTAATGATCATACTCAACAACTGGGCCATTTTTGCATATGCATAAGTTTTTGGAGGATTTGTGATTTTGCAGGATTTTGAGCTATTTTAGAGCATAAATTGATAGCCCGAACGAAGGTAAAAAAAAAGCCCATGAATTCAAAGCAATCCAAGTCCAAGTCTATCCACAATTGAAGGTTCAAGCTTCTAAAAGGCCCAAGAGATAAACGAAATCAAGATTACTTCGGGGTGAAGGCAAAGCAATTGAAGACTAATGAAAGATTTACCTATCTATCCATATCTCGAAGATAGCCCGAAGCAAACGTCGTCAAACGTCCATGACCAGAGAAGGACACGGACTCCAGGAGACTTGAGGCACAAGGAGAAAGGAGGGCACGAGTTGGGCCAAGAATAGGCTAGGCCGGCCGGGCCTGGGCCCATTTGGTCTTAGTTCGGCCTCCCCTGTGACCTAGGCCACCTCAACTATAAAAGTTGCCATGTTCCAAGGATTCAATACACTAGTAGAATAGGGACTTCTCTTTGTTTTGTTGTTGACGTTATGAAATCTCTTCGTTAAAGATACACTTAGTAAGACAGATGGAACGAAAAGTTTCATCGAGGATCATAGGGGACAGCCCTTGGCCGCTTCAGAACAACGATGAAACTAAAAGTAGCGTCAACGAACAACACTCATCTCGTCAACAAAAGTTGCACCACTGACAAATCGTGTCTGCGACGCTTGCATTTCATTGTAAAACCGATGGGGCACGTCTTGTAGTTAGAACCATGGGTCCACAAAGGCTCCAGCATGCCCTCATGGTTGCCATGTCTAGCGACCAGGGGTGACGGAAGTCCGGTCAAACATATCAGAGACGGGTCTAGTAGAAAGGTTAGATCAGGGTGGTCGACGTGTACAGGGCCCAACAGCGAGGTGTGACCAAGCGCTAGGCCACATGTACGGGGCCCACCGGTGAGGTGGGATCCAGTGTATGATGTGTATGGTTCCATGTGTACGGGTTGACTGCATAGTTTGACCCGATGGTCCACCTGTATAGGGCCCAGTGGAGAGGTGGGACCAGGCGGTTGTCCATGTTAACACCGGACAGGCGGGATCCAGCGTTGTAATTCTATAGAGGGTCCATGGCGGAGTTCGCCGGAGGGGACGATGCTTATAGGCTGGAGATCAAGGATGGCGCACGGCTAAGGTATGGATCCCTGTCTGGGCTAGAGATACGACGGATTGGCGAGATATTTCCATCAATGCGGTGTTCGATGAGGCAATACGATGGGGCGTGCTTCAGGTGGGCACGAAGAAGATGACATGACGGAGAGGATGAACCTGCCAGGTGATCTCCATTTGTTAGTGATTGAGCACTACCCCACAAACACGGAGAGCAGCTGGGCTTTTTTTGTGCCTCACCGGGCCGAAAGAGATTGAGTAGCCACGGAGAAGGAGATTTGTCAAGATGTCTTGGGCCTACGGCCCGAAAGGAGATCGAGGGCAAGTAGACACGCAGCTGGGCTGTTAGTAGTTGCGGACACGGAGAGCTGCCGGGCTGTCTTGGACCTAACAGGGCTCGAAAGGACATGGAGGGCAAGCAGACACGCAGTTGGGCTGTTCTAGATGGGATCACATAGCATTTTATCTCAACAGCAACATTGTATAATCATTGTTGATACCGATTCCAACAACAATACTGGGTCCATATTGATTCTAATATAATAACCAGAATCAACCAAAGTCAGCATTCAATACTGATTCCACTATATAGTATAACACTATAAAACTAGGCAACATATTCTATGAGAAACCAAAAATCTAGGACACATGATCTTGATCCAAGGGAAAAGTGATTTTGCAAATTTGGGCCACATGATTAGGGGGTGGTGATTTTGCAAATCACTCCTCCCACCTTTCCCTACGCGCTTTTCTTGGATCAAGATTATATACGTTCCCATAAACTAACCTACAGCTATATATAACTTGTTGCCCTTGTTAACAAAAGAAGACGAGGCATCATCAGACGTACTCGTCCACATGATACCATTGTCCCGACGTCCATTTCCTCTTGATAAGAAGGCGAAGCTCCTCCGCCTTTTTTCAAATGTATCATAAATTTAGTACGTGGCAAAACATATATAATCGAAGATTCCATGGGTTTCGAAACTAAATTAAGGAAATTATGGAAGCAGTGTGAACAAGCATCACCTAAGCTGGAAAGGGCACTGGTAGGTCATATTTATCATCGCTTGCTAGGCTCCACTCCATCGTCAAGGTGATCTTATCCAGGCAGACCTCGTAGGTCTGGTCCCCTGCCTTCATGAGACAAGCAAAACAGGGTGATATATTTAAAATATGAACAAATAATTGCATACATCATATCAAGTAAACAACTTTAGGCACTAACCACTTCAACCATAGGCTTCGTATTACAAAAGTCTGCCCAGTCCCATTTGGCATCTGGATTATCATCGGTGGGGTTGCTTTCAGTGTAAATGTGGAATGGTCCTGCCTATGATATGAAGCATTTTGATATGTCAGAGCTATTCATGTTGATAGGCCTATATTAAGAATATGGTAAGAAAAGATCATCAACCCAATAATATAATGATTACTTGCTGCAATCATAAATATTGTAACACAAGTTATATATGTTATCACTATGATTGCAACAGATAATTAGAAAGAGATGCAATCAGCATACCAAAATAAATTAAAGCATTGCAACAGTGTCAATCTATATATAGCCACATGTGATTCTAACCAAATTGAATTTAGCGAAAGTGAATATATATTGATGCGGTAGAAAACTAAAAGCTCTGCCCATCTATGTTACCACTCTGATATCTAGTCCTCATACCAAAACAAAGCAACTATCAACAAGCAAATGTGATTCTAGACAAAGCAAAATCTAGCGAAAATGAATAATCTTGATATGCACGCATCAAATATGTCTGCATTTTACACATATGCTAGAAAAAACCCCAATGCATATCACTTCTCCCTTTTCCCAAATGCTTCCGAGATTCATTCAGCACTAGAATATTCAAATCTAAGACTACAAAGGTGCTGGGAGAGAGTATATATGCTCACCTTGGGATGGTTGCATGATGACGAGGCGGTGGCGACTACCTCACCAGTACTGTTCACGATGGAGGCGGTGGGGTTTGGACCTTCGGGCATGGCCATGACATGGTCGATGACGTGCAAGGTGGCCTGCGCGTCAATGACACGGCTGCAGGAAGCTCCCCTCATGGGGGCGCCGCCGCGTGCTCCCCTGGTGGCCTCGACGCTGCTCATTCAAGATGGCCACGAGGTTGTCAGAATCCGCAAGAAGCGACCACGTGCGTCGCGGACTAGCCTCGTGGAGGCTTGCTTGCGATGCTTACCTACCATCATTTGCACTGCGTGGGGTGGGGGAGGAGAAGGCTGGCGATGGGCTAGGAGGGGAAGAAAATGCAATGGCACAGCAGCGGTTTTTGATGGGACGTTTAGTTTGGGGGAAGATGGAGAAGGCGAAAAGGCAACCGGTGAGCGGTGGTAAGGCCGTGTCGGTTCGGCTTCATAATGAAAATAGCCTCTAACTCTGTCCCACTCTACCTATTACTCACTAACATGTGCGACCGAGCTTGGACCTACAAAGTCACACTACCTATTAGTCATTGACATGTGCGACCCACCAAGCGTCGCTATTGGGGAGGGGGTGTACAGATAGTGGAAAGTTGAGCATAGCAAAACTTTATTGTTATGCTAATCCCAGTGGAGAGTGTCATTTTGATTAAATGTTTAGTTTGTAGAGATTGGAGAAAAATTCTTGTAGCAAAACTTTACTGTATCATAATTTTAGGGTTTATGGTTTCTTGTGATACTCTTCATGATACAAAATCTGCATTGGAGACTATGGTTTCATGTGATAGAGTCTTCAACATATAGACTCTATGGGTAGAGTCTGGGTTGGGACTGCCCTGAGGGGAATAACGGTTTTCAATGGAACAAAAACTCTAAAGGAATAGTGAATATCTAGAACCTATGAAAGTAGTAGCCAAGACAATTTTTTTCTAGAGATCTTTTAGGCCGCATGGTCAGAATAAAAAAGGGGAGCGGGGACTGGGATTTGCCATTGACCACACACCAGAATCCTCATCACCCTTAGCCCTCACCACAAGGCCAAAAAAAAACCCCGCCAACGATGTCTTCGCAACATGATCTCCCTCTCCAGTTGCAAGAAAGTATCGCGGGGCTTGTCGCACCTTCCTCTCTACAAGCCATGGAAGACCTCCGCCGCTTATGGGCGACATGCAAGCAGATGCACAGGGCTTGCACATCCGCGCACGTCGACCGGTGCTTACCACTACGACGTGTGTTGTGACCTGGCTACAAGGCCAACGACGTCGACGTCCACGCCTTCTGCCTATTCCATGACACCCTCCTCGCCAACCTGACTCACGATGCTGTCGGGAACCCGGATGCCTGCTACCTCGCTGGGTTGCACAAGGTCTTCATGGATAACCACGCTGCGCTCCGGTCGTCCCTCCACCTGCTCGAGCGCGCCGCCGTGGAAGGCCATCAGCTGGCGGCTTACATGCTCGGCCTCTGCCTCTACAGGAGCAATAGCAACGCCAGCGATGATGACCACATGTTTCGGCTTATACACAAGGTCTAGGGAGGTGAGGATACGGGTGCAGCTGTGGTGGCTGCCGGCGGGCAAGGAAGGTCGCCGATGGCGTGGAACAACCAGGAATGCGTGCGGTCTCGGTATACGATCCGGAGGGACCTGTGGGCATTGCTTCCGACGGCAGAGCTCGTCATCTGGGAAGGTTTGGATGGTTATCCAGTACCCTTAGCAAGGCTCGTGGTACGCGGCGACAAACTTCAATGGGGATGCCCACACAACTACTGCGGTTTTCCACACAGTGTGAACATGTGCGAATATTGGGCTTCCTTCTGCAGCAAGGAGTGTCGGACTCACGGGGAGTGCAACAGTGTGTTCAATAGATATTCTTGGTAGCAAATATAATGCCTTTGTAAATATATTCAATCGCAGTAACATAAATAAAGTGTCTGATTGTTTCCAACCAAAATCAGGGGATGCACTTTAGTGACCAAAATGAAGCAGAGGCATCCAACGTAATGGTTCCATTACATATAGGTTGATAACAAACTAACTTAGATGCATACACATATTCAACAAATAACTCATCAAAAAGTTTTTTTTGTCTAAAGACCAACTAATCAGAATTAGGCATTATCATCATCAACAGTCTACGCAGAAATTGCGCTCAAACAACTTCTTGACAAAACAAGCGAAGCTCATTCGCCTTCACTCGAATCTAACATAATAATTAAGTAGCAATGGCAAACATAATAATTATGTAGCAGTACGGACCATCAAGAATGGGCCATTCTACTTCGCCGGTGTAGATGAGAATTGGCCGAACCTATCACAAGACTGGGATCACCTAGTCATCAATGATCCGCGATGATGAGGCGGATGCGACCCCCCTACCGCTGTTGCTGGAGGTGGCAGGGGTGGCCGGTGACACTTCGGCCATGACCTCGTTGTGCTTGTTCTTGGTGGCCTACGCCTGGACGACGCGACTGCTGCTCCATCGCGTGGTTAATACAGGGCCACACCTCGACCATGACCATGAGGTCGAGGGACTTCCCAGCGACAAATGACGACGTGCGGGGATTTTCTTGCGGTGGGCCATCGTCGTTGCACTGCCGGAGGGTTGGGGGAGGGGCAAGGAGGAGGGAGGGTGTCTGACGACGGGAGCAAAATAGGGAGATGCGGCCGGCGAGCGAGGTGAGCGGGAACAAAACTCCCTTCTTATATGGGACGTTTTGTGGCGCCAATGGGAAGGAGGAGGCGCGAAGGCGAAAATTAAGGATGGGGCTGAGACCGGGAGAAGGAGCACACAAAATTTGTTTCCATTCCAAAGCCACTGAAATATTGGGCCCACAACACAGTTAGCGTGAGTAGGGACCCACCACTAGGCCACCGCTCTTGCCAACCGCTTCATCTATCTCGGGCTACCTCAGCATGCCCCGCTCTCGTCAATTGCTCCGGTTCGGCTGGCTAGACGTCTGGTTCTGGCTGGATTGCTACGAGACTGAATGCTGGGGTCAGGGCTGAGGGGCTAGGGGCTGACTGGAGGGGTTGAGGTTCCAACCTAGTCATTAATGCGGAGCCGGAACATGCAACTTCCTTCGGCTAAAACTCAGCACGCTCCGCTCTAGCCCTTTCTTTCATTGATGATACCTGGATGGTTTCGTTCTTTATTACTCTAGTGCTGAATGTATAAATATGTGGTGATGCTGAAAACTGGTGATGCATATACATATAAACATAACACAAGAAGTATTCCACATCCCCTGATGATGATGATAAGAAACCATAAACATACATACTGGTAAGTGGTAAACACAGCTAGGGGGAGTTCCACATCACCTTGCTGAACAAAATATCCAAACTAGCTACTCCCACATTCCCACAGCAATCAACCACATAATTACACATGATAATAACAAACTACTACTTGAAATTAGCTCCGATGTAAACTTTGCACACATGGAGGGGTAGATTGCCTTTGGGCCATGACGGCGATCAACGACGGAAGGCGCACGCCGCGGCACGCTTAGTGCTGCCCCGGCAGCGACCACCCCATGTTCCGAGCTAGGCGGCGATGGCGGCTCCACTTCTTGTATTCCTCCCTCAGGCCGTGGACATTGTCTGCCCCACGACGTGTTCCCTGAGCGCATCAACGGTCTCCCACTAGGGACCCTTGTTGGGTTAGACTGGGCACCCCCATGTTAGGTCCTCAGGGCGCAAGTAGATGCGTAGATCATCGCCGGAAGGGACTGGATGCTTGTAGGAATGTAGCTTGTCATTGGACGAGTCCGTCTCCCATTCTGAGCTGGAGTCCTCGTCTGACCACTCCTCTGCTTCCTCCGGAATCGGGGCCGCAGAGAGGATAACAAAGGCGAGAGCCAATGATGCCGGAACGGTGGAGCCCGAGGAAGAAGAAACCAGTGTAAGCGCCGATACCAAGGGCATGCAAGAAGCTGATGGCAACGAGGCCACATGAGAGGAGGAAGAAGCCACTGACGCTAGAAGGGAGGTGGAGGAAACTGCCGTTCCCACCGCTGCAGGTTGCGAACTAGCCGACGGCAGGGAACCATGGTGGGAGCGAGACGGAGACGTGCTCGGGGAGCATGACAAAGGCCTACTCGAGGACCTCGAAGATAGGAAACATCCTGGGAAGCTCCTCATGACGACCATCTACGTAGGCGGGATGAGACCTCGACGGGGAGAGAGATCGATCATCGGTGGTGGCTGGGCGTTTCTTGCGAGATGGTGGTTTTCTTCCAAGAGGTTGGGTTTGGGCGGAGTGAGTAGGAAACCAATGTGGGTGACGCTTCCATTAAAAAAAGCGCCAAGCCTTCTCTAGCAAGTCCCCCCCCCCCGCGCTGCTTGGGTACTGTTGACGGTGCTTAGCCGCATCAATTATGTACCACGAGCACACGGGTCGGTTTTAGCTCTTCCCTTAGAGTATTCCCCCAAGGGTTATCAATCCGTGGATCGACAATGAACTACTAGGGTTTTCTATCTAGCTTAACAAATCTAATCTTGTCATGAAGCATGTATCGCATATATGGTTGAAGGTGTGTGAGGTTATGGATGTGAACACAATGTATGAGATGAATGAACTCAATCGACCTCCTCGAGATAACACGACCTTCGATAGCACAAGCCCACCGAATCCTTCATTGCAACTCCGGGCTAAGTGGTAACCTAACCTATCTCGTACTCTGATAAGTGGATATAATCCCACAAAGTTCCGAAAGCCGATGTCATTTCCCCCACACTCGTCACACAGCACTAGGGGTAGAGGAACATCAAACCTAGGGAACCAATAAGGGGTCATGGCTCCACAATATACGTTCCACCGGCCCTACTCCTCCCTCATACTATCACTACATGAGGGATCCCAGTGACCGGTTTCCTGCATACCACTAAGATGTATCCGCAAGACATAGATTAATCACCACGATTAGATCTAAACATATGCAAGCTAGGCATATGGGATACAGTACGCATCTTGGAGGATCAAAGTAACGAGACAAGATTAAATACCCAAACTAGCTACTCCCACATTCCCACTGCAATCAACCATGTTACACATGATAATAACAAACTACTACTTGAAATTAGCTCCCTGTGAACTTTGCACACATGGAGGGGTAGATTGCCTTTGGGCCACGACGGGGTTCAACGACGGAAGGCGCACGCCGTGGCACGCTCAATGCTGCCCCGGTAGCGACCGCCCCATGTTCTGAGCCAGGCGGCGATGGCGGCTGCACTTCTTCTTGTAGTCCTCCCTCAGGACATGGATGTTGTCTACCCCACGACGTGGTCCCTAAGTACATCAATGGTCTCCCACTGGGGCCCCTTGTTGGGGTACACCCCCCCGTTAGGTCCTCAGGGTGCAAGTAGATGCGCAGATCATCACCGGAAGGGATTGGATGCTTGTAGGAATGTAGCTTGTCATTGGACGAGTCCGTCTCACATTCTGAGCTGGAGTCCTCATCTGACCCCTCCTCTGCATCCTCCGGAATCAGGGCCGCGGAGAGGATAACAAAGGTGGGAGCCAACGGTGCCAGAACGGCAGAGCCCGAGGAAGAAGAAACCAGCGTCAGCGCCAGCACCAAGGGCATGCAAGAAGCTGATGGCAATGAGGCCACGAGGGTGGAGGAAGAAGTCGTTGACGCTAGAAGGGAGGAGGAGGAATCTGCCGTTCCCACCGCCGGAGGTTGCGAACTAGCCAGCGGCGGGGAACCGTGGTGGGAGCGAGACGGAGACGTGCTCAGGGAGCATGACAGAGGGCTGCTCGAGGACCTCGAAGATAGGAAACATCCTGGGAAGCTCCTCATGATGACCATCTGCGCAGGCGGGATGAGAGCTCGATGGGGTGAGAGATCGATCATCGGTGGTGGAAGGGGGTTTCTTGCGAGAGGGTGGTTTTCTTCCAAGAGGCTGGGTTTGGACGAAGTGAGTGGGGAAACGATGTGGGTGACGCTTCCATTAAACAAAGTGCCGAGCCTTCTCTAGCAAATTCCGCCCCCGCGCCGCTTGGGAACTGTTGACGGCGCTTAGCCGCGTCAATTATGTACCGCGAGCGCAGGGTCGGTTGTAGCTCTTCCCTTAGAGTATTCCCCCAAGGTTTATCAGTTCGTGGATCGACAATGAACTACTAGGGTTTTCTATCTAGCTTAACGGATCCGATCCTATCATGAAGCATGTATTGCATATATGGTTGAAGGTGTGTGAGGTGATGGATATGAACACAATGTATGAGGATGTGGAAACAAGATTATTTCAAGTGCCAAGTGGCGGGTTAGTATAAGAATTAGTCCAAAATATCCACCTAAATGGCACTAAAATGTGTTGCTAAGGAGCGCCAACAGGAACCGCGTGGAACCAGAGGGCTACCCGGCGGTCTCTCTAGCCTGGGCGGCCGCCTCCATCCGAAGTTGGCAAACATGACACATCAAATGTTTGACACTAATTAGGAGTGTAAAACATTAATTAACTACAAAACTAACTACAAATATGGACTAGAAATCGCGAGACGAATCTATCAGGTCTAATATGTGTCGTCATTAGCATATTTTTTAATGACAGTTAACTGTAGCATGCTGGTGCATCTAGATTTGTATTACTCCTACAAAAATCAAATTTGCACACACATGAGAGCAACTCATGTAGAATTTGGCCTCCTATTCCATCAAAATACTAGGAATAGGAAAAATGTAGGATTTGAGGTTGCAACCAACGGCAATCCGATAACAATCTAGAATGAATGATAGAGCCTTTGGATTGGTATTGAAAAACATAGGAATCCACCGGGGTAAGAACAAAGGAAAGTTTCCAAAGAGGTTGGACCTTATGTTTAGATTTCCTCCAAAATTCCTATGGATGATTGAGTCATTCCATAGGATCGGAATTTTGTAGTATTCTTAGGCAAACTTTGTGTTGAAAATATAGACAATTGTAAGTTAGCCCAAAGTTCCATCACTAATTTGCGCAAGTTATTTATAGTAAAGTGTTTGAATTGGTTCCTAGCCACAACTTGCCAAACCTATAATTAATTAATAAGTGAAAGTGCATCTGGGCCCCTAAGTGGATTTTTGTGTATTGATGACAATACGACTAAATGACTAACATGGTTGTCCAAGATTGTGAGAAGGTTCTTATTGTTATATTCATTAATGGACTATTGGTTTATGTGTTGGATATTCATCATATGGCTCACATGAATGGAAAAGGAAGAAATATGCATGATCTCATGATTATGCTAGGTGATCAATTACAAAGCAATTAAATGACTAATGTGTTTATCTAAGATTGTGAGCAGGTAGTTGAGATTTTCATATCTACATTGCAAATATAAAACTCTCCAAAATACAACACATATGCGAAAACGGGGTTATTTCACGTGCTAAGTGGCAGGTTAGTATAAGGATTAGCCAAAAACTCCACCTAAATGGCACTAAAAATGTGTAGCTAAGGAGCACCAACAATCCTCTCATGCTTAAACCTTGCTCGTCCTCGAGTAAGTCCAAGAGCTTTGCTTAATAAGGAAATCAGCAGTAATATCCCGGAAATTATATGAAAAAACATTATATTGACTAGCTCAATTAGTTTGAGATAAAAGTTGACTTTTTGAATCATTGTTTATATGAACGATCGGAGACCGTGGTTGCGTAGAGCTCGTTGAAATGAATCCGTTTTATTTACTCATATGTCACATTTCGGTAATGGATTAGTCCGTGGCGAGCCAAACTATCTAGGCCGTCGGATATGGCTTAGGTTTTTCCTTTTCCTTCTTCACGTTCTTTTCCTCCTATCCAATTCGAGTAGCAGCAGCGCCGCCACCCCTTCCGACACCTAGGCACCTAGCACCGGCGCTGTTCTCCCCATCTTATTCCTCCTCGTCATCGCCTCTCCTGGCCTCTCCTAGCGCCGCCGCCAGCTGTCTCAGGTGCTGCAGCTAGCAAACGCACTCCTGCCAGGTATCTTGCGTTGCGTTGATCTCCTCTTGGTCCTGTGTAGGATTGTTTCCATGGTTGTCGTTGGGCAGTGGTGCATGGCTGATCGGCAGTGAAACACAGGAAGGAGATTGGCGAAGCGCTGCTGTGTGCCGTCAGATTGCAATTCGTGTGGATGGTGGGCCTACGTCTGGGCAAGGGGCAGCTTTGGAGCAGGGAACGAATCAAGGCAGGAGAGGAGGGGGAGAAAGAAGGAAAAAGGTTACGAATCCTCCGGACTGCACCTGTACATTGGCGAGAGTAAATGGAGATGCTGATCTCGTCGGTTCAGTTAACAGTCGGATTGATTTAGTTATGTCAAATCAATTAGACTGATTTATTCGATAAATTTTTATATTTAATAGATGAGGAATTTGATCCTACTCTAATGGGGAAAGTTGTAGGTTTCATCATTATCTATCCCACATTGTTGGTTTCATCCCGATCCAGCTAAATGTTTAGGAGATATCATTAAAATAGTGTTGTTCATTTTGAAACATGTGCAGGAACGATTTGTATGTTTTCATCGTTGCTATAGGTGGAATTAGACTAGATTGCATAAATAAAAGTTGTTGGAAATTTTCTGTAGATGTCCAAAGTGTATTTATTTTCTGCATTAGGTTAAGTTAATCAAAAGTTAGTACCAAACAGTGGACGGAACAGATTATAAGGCTAATCTGGGAACATTGGAACGGATGAGGTTGTCTCTATTTAAGAAATATTGAGATCGCGCGTCAAGTAGACTTGTTTAATAGTTACTAGAGATATTCTAAGTGTAACTGCGTTTCACAGGTTTTGAGAGTGCCGGTAGCACCGACGTGCAGTCAAATTCTCGTCGTGGTTAAGGCAAGTACATGGCGAGTTATGTGTGATGATATATGTGTCTGCTCGATGGATTTTCTTGCTCCTATGTTCATTCAATTTTCTTATTTCTCATATATTCAGGTGCTTCATGAATTCCTATATTCAAGATTCAAGTTTCAAATTGTTCGTTTACATTCTATTCAAGTACCGGATGCTCCGGCCATGCAATTTGGTTCTTATATTCAAGTTCCTGTGAGTAAGTGCTAGCCCCACTTGCTCGACTTTACCGGTAAATGCTATGGATGTATTCAAGTATTGTCCATTTGAGCCGGAAACTACCAGTTCATCTTTACTAGGTGAAGTTCTATGTTTCGCACTTACAATTCATGGTGTTTCGTTCGTTTTTTTCTTGCTCTAATTGTACTTGCTGAGTATTTTCACTCACCCTTGTATTTATTTGGTTTTTTATGTATGCTATGATCGAAGCATGCATGGGAGGAACTAGCCACATCATTTTGAGCACACACATTTTATTTATCATTTGTTAGATGATGTTCTAAATAGAAGTCTTGATTTTGGTTGTGATGTTAAGCTCCATCATGTGGTTGAACCCTTGTTTTCGGCGGCTTCGTGGGTTTGATTCTGTTTATTTCATGGTGCCATGGTTATATATTCTTATGTTATGTCTTGTTTGCTTGCGGATAAAGGAGTTTACAAGGGGGACTCTATCAATTTTTTATAAAATTTTGATACTTAGTAGAAATGTTAGATGTTTGTGGTAACCTTCACATGGGTTGATATATGGGGTGTTACATCAGCGTTGCTCTTCAATGTCCTCCCTGCACTTAGTCATTCATAATAAGACACATTGCTCTATCAAATATTTAGCATTTAAAATTCAAGTTGTGCCCGGCTACTTTTCATTATGGAAGATAGACTAGCCATAAAGAACAAGCCACAATACATAAATGCAATGCTCTCAAACTTAAGTGAACTTCAAACATTTACCTTGTTCAACGAGTTTTCAAAAAGATACATATCCAACATATGTGAGGTTCTCTTGCAAAAGTTTATGGAGACGCTCAACTCATCAAGTCACTCAAGCTTATACTAGATTATCTTCAACCTATTCTACTCATATATGAATGTGAAAGCACATGTGGAGCTTGGTCGGTAAAAACAATTCTAGCAAAACATTATACTTGAAATATTATCAAACTAAGAGAGATATATTGGAATTACCGAGGCGAGTCAAAAAGGTCATGGAAAATAATGTTGGAGAGGGAGAGAGATGGAACTCACAATTTTTGATAGGTGGACATGTGCAAGTGGCGAATGGGTGATCCCGAGACACAAATGAAGTTCTCATTATCAGATTGCACATGGTTTGAAGATTTGAGTATGGATTTCTCCTCAAGGCACTTGGGAATTAAATGAAGCAAAAAAGAACTAAGGAGCATTTTATTCTCTCTTTATTTTTTTCTGTTGCTTCTTTTTCTCTTTTTTTATTTTGACACGCCTTGTGAGCATGTGGCATACCTTTTTTGGGCATGCATCTTTTTTTCTCCTTAGAACTTTTACAACATGATACTTACTCGGCGGAAATAGAAGATATGAGATGACTCCTCCCCCATGCTTAAATGATGCTCGTCCTCGAGCATAAAAGAGAGGGAGAAATATGACCGCTGAGTTAAGTATAAACTCTATTATCTATTTAGAATTTATTTCATACTCAAATTGGGTTGTGGTCAAGGAGGTAGTCACAACAAGATATTTGGGTTTTCAGGTGGATGTCTAGCGAAGTTTGTGAAATTTCCAATGTGAAAACCCACAACGCATGGACAAAAAGGCTCGCATTAAAAAGTTACACAAAGGAATGACCAATTTCTCAGTCTCGTACCATAGAAATCAATCTTAATCCAACTCATCAAAATACAAGTTTGCAATTAATCTAAATGTTTCATCATGAAAGAACATGTATGTATATGGCTTTGGTAGGTAGAACTTTGTAAAAGATTCACATATGTAGATAGCATAGAAATTTAATTTTCAATAAAACAACACAATGTGTAGGGAATCAGTAAACTTAATTAAAAGAGCAATGCTTTGTATGTGGGTCTAGAATTTAGTCATTTAACCTCCACAAATAAAAGAGCCGGTAGGTAACCATTTAATTCCATTTTAAAAGAGAGCAAATAGTCAAGTCATATGTAACATAGTATAGGTAAAAAAAGGTGACAACTTTCATCATTTTCCCATAAGCAAAAGCTATCATCGTGATAAGCACAATATGGACGCTGACCATTAAAAACAAAAAAAATATTGGGTTGTCCTCCTAGAAGCCATGTTATTAACAAGAGAGATATACAAATGTTTCTATCCTATGGTTGAAGGCATACATATATACAAGCATATAGAAAGATATGAACATGCGAAGGTTGAGGAAGACTTACTGTCCTTTCGATGCTTGTAATGTAGCGTGACCTCCCCCATTCTTAAGCATTGTGCTTAGCATGGAAGAAGAATCTTGAGCATCTTGTGGTAACTGCGATATACTCGATGGTACATTTTCCTTCTCATCCAAGAAGTTCTCCCCCATGCTTAGCATGGTGCAAAGCATAGGAAAAGAAGATGCACTGCCTTGTAATTCTTGAAGTGCCTTGCCCATGTGTTTGGATATTATCGTCATTCTTCTTCTCCTTTGTTGTCACGGTCTTCTCTCAACTTCTTCTTGTTGTCATTCCCTCATGCCTGCAAACCATTTTATGTGCATACTCTACCCCCGGGATGACGGTCGGGAGTACAAACAAACCATCCCTACGATCCCAACTTATGGCATAGCAAACTTAGCAAAAGAAAAACAAAATCTAATGAGTGTATGTGCGTGTAAGTACGAATGCAAATGAAGTTACAATGATATGGATGCAAAGGAAGCAAGAACAAGTGTTTTCAAGGTTTTAGGGATAGGTTTTAAAGGTGTCCTACATTTTGGCTCAAAACAAAAATTTTGAAGAGAGAGGTTTAGGTATAGAAATTCTATCTAGGGTGGTTTTGAAAACAAAAGGAGAAACAAAGTTAGAGTTTTGGATGAAAAGCAAAACCTATGGTTTTAGGTTGGCTATAGGATGTTTATTTTCTTACTTTTTTATGCTTTGATAGGAAGGTGGAGAACAATATAAACAATAAAATGCACATGAGGTGGATGAACAAATATGATTGAACAAAATGATGCGACATGAAATGGTGGTGGTCCTAAAACAAAACAAGATAGTATAAGTCAACTAGCCACAAATTTAGAATCGCAGGGTGGTGTCATGCTCCATACTTATCTCTAAAAAACACAAAGAGAAAAAGTCTCCAATACACTAAAGACCGGATTGCCTCCCGCAAAGCACTTCATTTAAAGTCATAGAGCTCGACTTTCTGACATACCTTCAAATCATTACGAAGCCATGGTCCTTCATGCAATAGGTGAAGGTGTTCCATGAAGCTTTTATTCCACTACCCATGTTGGACTTGATCAATCTTGCTCAATGGAAAATTTGCCCAATCATCTCTCACATCGTCGCCACCTCCTTCTTCTTTGTCCTTCGTTGTTGCCTAATCTTTACGATTTTTTCTCTTTTACCGGAATGGAAATTATGCCTACCAATTGTTACAATGCAAAGTGTACAAAATCAGCTTTCCAAAAATTCATCATTTGCCCCAAACACATTCCAAACGAGGAAGTTATGCCCGTTTTACTCCAACGCTGCAATCTGTCCTGTTCTGATTTCAGCACGTGCAACTTCGATGTTTGTGAGCACGTGCAACTTCGATGTTTGTGACGTACCTCTTCCCATGGGTCATAGATTTCATCAATCAAGGATGCATTAGAACCAGGACTTGACGGAGGCCTTGAATATTCAACTTTCTTGCATTGTAAATCGCTGGCCTTGTGCGCAAAATTGATGAGACTAGCAACATCCATCCTTGAAACTTGGAGGTGTTGATGATGATGTTCAAAATTTAAGGCGCGGTTCCTCTCTTCACAATTTAAGTTTCATGCCCCGCATGGTTAGTGAAATTTGGGACTTCTCTCGACATGTGCTCTTTTAAGGTCATGCGCTTGACCAAGCGCAAAGCAAGATCGAGGTTTGCAAAACTTATTGTAAACATATGCAGCTATAATCACAACCAGAGTTAGATTGTACTCCCTCCGTCCTAAATTGTAAGTCGTTTGACTTTTTTGACCCCAACTTTGACCACTCGTCTTATTCAAATGTTTTTTTGCAAAATATCATATTTTTTTGTTATGGCTAGCTTTAGAATAAAAGAATTTCAAGAATGATTTAAATTTGACTATATTTGCATAAATTTTTTGAATAAGACGAGTGGTCAAAGTTGGGGTCAAAAAAGTCAAACGACTTACAATTTGGGACGGAGGGAGTAGCACCAAAGCATGTTGTAATTAAAAGTAGCATATGTTTCTCGCTTAGCACTTAGTTTTTTTATTAGGCAAAGGTTCTTTAGGCATAGAATCAATGGGTTCAAGCACAAATATCGCCTCTTTATCATTCTCAAGAAATTCTAGCCTATAATAATTATGATCATCATAGGTTGAAGGCATAGAATTTGAATCGTCATTCATACTATCGGTTGAACATGAGTACTTAAAAATATTATCATCATAACCAATAGTATCTTGAGAGTTCAATGCATACCTTAGCCTTCGTGTTGTTCCATTAGGAGGGGTTTTTGGTTCATCCGTCGGAGTTGAGAGTAAGTCAATCATAACAACCGGAGGTGGTTCTCCACAATCTTGTTGTAATTTCTTCTCTTTTTGATGAAAATCTCCTATGTCTTCAAATTTCTCCTCTTCCAAATATCCATGTTTCACCTTTAGCTCTTTGGTTGCTTCCATTAACTCCTTATCTTGATCATCATGATAAGTTTCATTCTCCATAGCTTGTTGGAGAGGGTCCCTACAAGAGTTAATAACAAAACAAATGCTCTCTACCTCTTTCTTATTAAGAGGTAGAGGTGAAGTACCACAAGAACTTGGAAGAAAATTGAAGTCATGTTTAATCCCATCAAGCTCGAGCGTTAAGAATCCTTTTCCCACATTAAGAATTGCATCAACCAACTGTAGGAAAGGTCTACCAAGGACTATATCATCATGATTAGTTTCACAAGCATTTAGAACAAAAAAGTCGGTTGGTATGATTTTACCTATAATAGAAACATCTAGATTTCTAATAACTCCTAAAGGCCTAGTAGTTCTACCATCTCGCATGATCAATTTAATGTTTATAGGAGCAAGATTATAATTTTCAGCAAAGCTTTTATCATAAAACTTAGATGTCCTCACACTAACATGGGTTCCATCATCACATAAAGCCTTGTCAATTACTCCTCCATTTATTTTACAACTTATATGTGGAGTGGGCAATGACATACCTTCATCATGAATGCTTCCAATTGCGTATACTTGGCTTATCTGCGCGAACAGTGATGACTCCGGTTTTATCTCTTCTTCTTCATTGAAAAGTTTCTGAATAGTCTCTCCGGCCGATTCATCTTCCAATATATATCCCGTGTGTGGATTTGAAGAAAATCCGGTTCTATGGCTCTCACCAATCTCTTTTGGTTTTGATGAGGTCTTCTCTTGTCAAAGAAATCTCCAAAATCAATCGGTAGCCAATCCATTTGCTCGAACTCTTTCAATGGCCTTGCACTTCCCAAGCTTCTTCTTTCTTCTCCTTAGTCTTCTTTTGTTGAACTTTGGACCGATGCATCTTCATCTTGAGTTGCTCCCACGTCTTTTTGATGCTTCGGTTGTTCTTCCTTCGACTCTGGGGCATCTTTTCCGGAAATTCCAGCAAGTGTTTCTATTTGATTTTCTTGCTCGATCCTTCCCGGAAGGTGTTTTTTCCAATCTCTTTGTACGACCGCCCCCCTGCTTATCCTTTGTAGTATTTAGGCCGCTTTCGTGAGTGTTTTCTCCATGAGATTTCCTCATGCGCACACTTGAACAAATTGCATGCATTTGGGGGTTAGAGAAAAATAAAAATCTTGCAAGAGTATATCACCGGGGATCCCAAGCCGTGGTCCTTGAGTACTCAACATGTTGAACCTCTACCAAGCTTGATCTATACCCTCATTCTCCCCTTGGTTGAAGGTGAGCACTTCTCTCCGGAGTTAGTGAACCTTACTTGGCGGGAAGAAATCTCCACAAAACTTTTTCATCAACTCGTCCCAATTCCTTTTGGCATTAAAGGAAGTGAATGTATACCATCTTTTTGCTTTATCCTCGAGTCAACATGGGAAAAAGTTTCCACTTGAACCAATCTAACGGAACTCCTAAGTATCACATATATATGGAGCCACAATATTGGACCGAGAATGGGCTGCTGGGCCTTGGCTTTTTTCAGAGGCGGGCCATATAAGTGTCTGCCTCCAATAATCGATTTTTGGAAGCAGGCAACTTATAAAGTCATTTTCGGAGGCGGACGTGTTAAAATCGTCCACCTCCGAAAATTGATTTTTTGGAGGCGGACAAGAGCAACCGCCTCCGAAAATGAAAATCACCCGGCTCCGTTAATCGACGACATTAACAGAGGAAGACATTTTTTGGTCCGTCTCCGAGGTCATTTTTTGAGTGCCCCCCTAAAATGTTTTTTTAGTAGTGTAGGTTGAAACCAGTCTCATACACTGCCCTACTAATATCACAAAGACAAAGAGAGTAGTGGTAAGCCTGCTAAAGTTAGCGGCGATAAGAATATCAAGTCTATCAAACAATTCAACAATATCTTTAGCCAATTGCTTCCCCGGCAACGACACCAGAAATGCGTGTTGGTGTTTCATAGTCTCTAGAATAATATTCTGTAAGCGCACAGAATAACACGTTGTAGCATTTCACCAATGAGTATTCCAAGGTATCGTATTTCTTTCCTCAGGGAAGCAATCGGGGTAAGAGTATTGAGTGAGTTGAATGATAAGCTTTAATAACAATATCGCACACTATCTCTTGTTGTGATATGGGGGTATCAAGATAGGGGCCAAACAGAGCTTGATCGATACTAGGAAGTCTGGACGACGAGCCGTTAGAAGGTCGCGAACGACCAGCAACACAGGAGACTCTGAGTAAGGAAAGGAGCTAGGAGTATTATGGGACGCAAGTTCCTAATGACACTTCTAAACTCTAGAGAGAAGGTACCCTAACCTTTGTCTAGACTTTACCTAATGGTCGGGAAACCAGAACTTACTTCGATGGCTGGTGGGAAGGATCTCAGAAAGTGATGAGAGGGGGATCCAATGGCATCCGGTAACTACTATTATGAAAACACCCGAGCGTGGTGGACTACAAAGGACAGACAGGACTGTCACCACCTGCAGCCAACCACAACGATACTCTGGGGCGGAACACAATTTTTAGCTAGCACCAAGCTAGACACCACGTCTGCACTTGATATTAAGATTTCTCTCGAGGCCATCGAGAGAAATCCCCCTCAACCTAGGGAACTGACTTGAGCTCTCTAGTCCGAGCAAGAAAACCCATAAGGAAGAGTCCCGACTAAAAGACAAACTCTAAAACAAAAGAGAGAGCTACACCTCTCTAAGTCACCCAGACTTAGGTAAAATGTCGGGAATTGTAAGCTTAACTCAAGATATAAAGAAGATTATACTATTATTGATAATATCCAAAATAATGAGAAAGATACAAGAGCTTTACCAGAACTCCAAGATAAACTCCGAGCCAAAGGTGGGCCAGCTGGACAGCCTCTGCCACACGATGTGCCACCTCAAGTCGTGGACGTCTTGGATCAATCCCTGGGGTCAGTGCTTGTGGTTGTCTCCTATTTTGTGGCGGTTAGGACTAATAAGTGGGCTCCCAAATCTGTGGCATTGCCTTCTGATATCCTATTGATGAACCGACAGCAATCCTTCAGTTAGGATGCTATGTAGAGTTGTGTTTTCAGTCGCACGGATCATGAACATGGCAGAGGGACCGAGGTGGTCGGCCGGCTGACCAGCTAGGTGTTTTGCCTGGTTTTCTTCATTGTCTTCTATTTTGTTCCTGCACTCGCAATTTATCCAAAACTTGTGGAAATTGTTAAGCAAAATATACATAGAACCTTATGCAAAACTTCCATCTGACAAAAAGTGCTGAATAATGATCGGGAAACAACTATCAACACAAGGAATCTGACAAAAACTGTTGTGCCCGAGCCCCGGCCACCCGTCGATCACCGCTACAACCTACGTAGCTCCGGGCGTCCTGACAAAAACACTGCATGGAATTTGTGATAGAATCTTCAGGATCTTGACAAGAAACGATCAAGCAAAAAAGGCAGCATATCTATCAGAAATCCAGAGGTGATTCTTGATTCTACCGCAATTCTAGATTAGTTGGAAAAATATATTTGAAAATGAAACATCTGTCCAGAGTGATCGGAAAAGCCTTTAGACAAATTACTGCTGGAGCAGCAGATAAGATATAAAAAAAAGGAAAAGATCATGACGATGAAGTACACAGAGAATCAATCTGACATGAATCAATCTTCCTAAGAATGAATCTCACATGGAGTTGGAATCATATTCAGATTGGAGGAAGAAGAAATCAAACAAGAAACAACAGGAGTTTGAAGAAAGGGAAAATCATATTCACATCAGTCCTGGTCCTCCATGGTTTTTCTGGACTTTGTCAGCAACCTGTTCCAGGCTCCAGTTGTTCCTCCTGGAAGGATCAGCAGCTCCCAGTCCAACCGCTGCCGATGCGGTGGCACGCGTGGGCTCCTGACCTCATGTACCTTGGAGATTCGCAAGGTAATCCGGCATCGCGGTGGGCGGCGGAGGCCGCTGCTGATGGGACGGCGACGCACTTCACGCCGTCGCACGACTCGGCAGCCATGGATTCAGCTCCAAGGAAGAAGAAACGATGAGAACTGGTGGCATCCCAGCCGGGCCCTATCCATTGCAGCCATGGATTCGGCTTCCTCCATGAATCCTGCGCTGGTGGAGGAGGATGGGCGTCAGAGAAGCTAGAGGTGCTCCGTGGTGGACTGGTGGCAGCAGAGAGGAAGTGTGTGGAGGAGGAAGAGAGTGGTGATGGGTGGAGTGGTGGGAGAGAAAGGGGCTGGTGCTGCCGTGCTGGCATGGGTGTCGATAAAGCGACGCCGTTCCTTCTTCTGTTAGGCCGTCAAAAGAATCTCCACCGATCCTGTCCATCGAACGGTGAGACAACTGCGTGGGCACCTATCGCCATCCACACGAATGCTACTCTCGTAAGTAAATGGTGACTCAATTGTTCGAGGAATAATTTTTTATTCTTACATGTCCTGAAGTGTTAAACAATTACATGATAGAGCTAAACTTACTTTCCAAAGAAAACATATTTTTCCCATTGTATATTTTTTTATTAATTCAGCTATTACGTTTTCTTTTTTGCACTCAAAACTGAATTCAGGCGAAAATTGTTTCTCACCTAGCAAGAGCTCGAGGAACATCCTCCAGCTTCAGGACTGCAGTACTGAACCATCCCTTTGCCTAGAGTAAGGGCAGACCTTGTTAGCATATACATTCTGCTAGGATGCTAAAGCATGTACTTTTGTGCCAATCAGCTTCCTATGACTATGGTTATATACTCAGAAGAAGCATATTACATAGAAACCATATAATAGAGCCCGTACTGCACACAAATTCTCACACAAGTCTCTCCATACTGATTCATTCATATTGAAATCTTCTGTTGTAAATTTTTATAGACCACACCAATTAGAAAAGATCTACCCGAAGAAGCACTTAATAGATATAACACTGATCATGCACATCGTTAATGACGGAGAAAGCACAACTTCGATAGAGCAAGCTATGCAGAAAAATAACGGTTAAAGCAAGCATAGCAAATAAATATGTATACCTTCAATAGAAAAAAGATAATCATGCATGGCATATAATGCTCATAATTATAGAACCACCGATAATGTCATTAATTTTATCTCAAAGGCATAGGCCCCTTTTTCTTACATGGCGTAAAAAGTTGACGAAATGCCTGGCGTTCAAACAAAATATATACGAAAAACATGGTGTCAAAGACGAGGTCTAAATGCTTGGTGATGATGATATACGAAAAATGTTCTGGAAATATATTAGCTGTTGGTATGGATGACAGGGTAATCCAATGCATTAGATGAATGGTTGCGCAGCTGCAAAATTACGATAGAGATAGGCAATAATAAGATGAATGACTGCCACTGATTCAGATGTGTTTCCGGCTTTCCGCATACCATCTGTACCTTGAGCTGCTGGAGGACGAGGATGGAGGACGCGTAGGAGAGGTTGAACCTGCGGCCGAGGAGGCCCACGATACCCCCACGGCGACGCAGCCGCAGCTGCCCGAGAAGCAGGTGATGCGGCCCGTGATTCCCCACGACCACGGCCTCTGGTCGAAGCCGTCGAACTGTCATGCCCCGTGGCCACCGGTGGTGAGAACCGGAGCATGAGGAAGACAAAGATGCTCTCACCGGTAGGTTCCCGTGGCCGCCGATGAGGAACGTCGGGACGTGAGAAGGATCGCAACCGCCGCCGCCGCTGAGGAGGATACGGAGGGGATTCAATTTCTGATTTTATTTCTGTCTATATCCTTCTCCGTTGCCGTTGCTGGCTTATATGCCTCCTTTAGTCTTTACATGTGGGGCCCACGATTCATGGACCATGTCCATAGGTGTTACACTTCCGTCGTCCCGAAAAGTTGCTTGCCCCGAAGCAACCGCCAATGGCCTGCTCTTCTCTGCTCTTTCTTTCCTTGACATCCTATGTGATGTAAACACTTGTGTATGTTGTCAAACTCATTGTAAATTCCAGGATCCCATGGTCGTATTATCAACAGCAAAGCCAGGACTAACTCTTTAGCATCAAACAGACTCCTTAGCCAAGGTCGGTTGTGAAAATTAATGCTGAGTGGAAAGCTGCCAACATTGGTTAGCACACCTTTAGGGACTAGCTCATCAATTACCTTTATCTTCTCATAATCAAAGTCCTCCGTGCCCCCATACGATTGTTCCATTTTCATGCCCAAAGTAATGTCTACCAATTTTCTGAATAAGATCTTGCTGGCACCCCCACAAATGATTGAATATCCATCTCCTCTTGAATACTGATAGCAGAACTTAGATCAAGGTCAAGCTCAACAATAGGGTTCATCTTCTAATCATACACATAGTCTCTATCACATGCTAGCTGTTGTGATGGCACGCACCCAAAAATCCCTGGATCCCATTGCCTAATAAACATAGACCTCTTGTGCTTCAGATATGCATCACCATATATTTCAGACTTGAAAGCTTTATTGCTGAGCTGGTGCCACAAGCTGAAATTGCCTAATATCTATGATTGCATTTTGTTGAGCACTTTACAAGCTATGCCTGCTTCTTGCCTCATATCTAGCATAGACAAGTCACTGAATACACCTCTTGAAAGCTGATATCTGTTGCACCCAATTCATGTGCCATATGGCCATCTTCTGTTAAATTGGCCTCTACCTTCCCTATCTGTGTTCTAGGAATGTACAACTTCATTGACTCAAAATCACCAGAAGTATCATACCATTCGTTAACTGGCAAGGGAGGTATACTACCGCTTTTCTGTTGTGCACCTTTTTTTGATGGTTTGTATAGCTGTTCAAGCCCAACTAATATGTCACTGTCCAGGTGCTTATTAAGTATGTCCTCTAACACCTTTGCTGCAGTAAACACGTCCAACTCCAGAAATAATGGCAAGCCACCAATTTGAATATGCACATCACTATCACCCAACTTGGCAATCTGATTTGTCTTCTCGTCATCCATGTACTCATTGCCCATGGTTAGTTGCTCCAATAAGCCACAATGTGCCTCCCGGCCACAGTGTATATCCTCATCCCAAACAGCATCTGCACAAGGCAGTTCATCAAGTCCCTGTAAAGCATTATCCCACACCAATGAAGCTTTAATAAGCACTTGCTTTGGGTCTGCAGCCACCCTATCCTCAAGAGACAATTCGTCGAGTACGTCATGAACATAATCCAAGGTAGCAGAAGGGCCATTGACATGAGAGAATAAGCCATCAGTGTTTCGTGCACCAGTTGGCTTCCTCTCCTCACCCAAAACGCAATCTCCACATAAAGCTAACTGACTCAGTAAGCCATCATGTGAGCCAATCCTGTTCGGTAATTCCTCATCCCACAATACCTTCACAGGTGTCACCTCTTCAAACACAAAAGGATCAGAATGGTTTAGCTCACATTCAGATTCCTCATCCCAAATTACATTCACAGGAGAAATCTCATCAAATGCACCTTGCACAACAACCTTCCAGACACCTGGAACTCTGCAGGTGACCTGAATAAACATGTTCTCGTTAGCCATCTCAGCAACTAGCTGGCTCTCACCACCACTCTGCAACTCATCTCCTTGAGCAAGTTGTTGCAATAGGCCATTGCAAGAGTCAAGGTCGTGCAGCGATTCCTTATCCCACATTATGTCCTCCAAGTTAAACTCCTCAAATGTATCATGTGGAACTGGAATCACCTGAGTGTGACACAACCAAGATGCGGTTGCAGCATCCCCTTGCTTGTTTTTGGAGTCATTCAACATGCAAATTTGGTGAGGCATTCCATCAAACACCTGGTGGGCAGAATCCTTGGCAGATGCTATCCCCAGCAAGGAGGGATATTTAACTATTTGCCACCGTTACGGCGAGCCATCCTTCAAATGCCAATTTTGCATTGGCGCCTACATATTTGCCACCGCCCGCTTCGAAACCTAACATTTTTGCCATTTTGTCCGATGTGGCACGGCATGTCGACGCTTGACTCAGCTGACTGCGTGGCAAGGAATAGGGACATGACCGTTTTGCTCCTGCCCTTATCTTCTTATCCTCTTCCCCTAGCCTGCAGCTAGAGAATTATACAGGAGAAGTGTATAATAACAATATGTGGCCTGCAGCTAGAGAATATTATACATCAGTTTATAGCACAAACAAATTGGATGAGATTGGAATCCAAAACCAAATCCTTTGATTACTCACCTGAGCTGCTCTCCTTGGACATTTGAAGAACACCCGACCTTCGTTGCCATTCTCAGTTATCTTCACCCGAAGCTTGATCACCATAACCCTCCCACATTCTGGGCAAGTTATCAGTGGCAGCCCGGTCTCTTCCCCCGCCCCGTCGACATTAGCCAACGGCCTCACCCTTGGCCAAGTCCCAGGCCGGCTCCTTGACGACGACTGCGACTCCCCCCAACGCGACATTGGTGTGGCACCAAGCTTCAAGCAGAAGGAAAGGGGAGCAAGAACGAGGAACCAGATGGCTCGGCAGCAGGCTAGGGGAAGAGGATAAGAAGATAAGGGCAGGGACAAAACGGTCATCTCCCTATCCCTTGCCACGCAGTCAGCTGAGTCAAGCGTCAACATGTCGTGCCACATCGGATAAAATGGCAAAAATGTTAGGTTTCGAAGCAGGCGGTGGCACATATGTAGGCGCCAATGCAAAACTGGCATTTGAAGGATGGCTCGCCGTAACGGTGGCAAATAGTTAAATATCCCCAGCAAGGAAACACCATTGCATCTCCCCATGATCTTCCCGTGACTGTGATGCAAGCTAGGCGTCAAACAGATGTTGTGCACCTGCCCAGCCACTACTGGACAAAGTGGTGCACCCTCGCTTGGAGCCGCTGGCCTCAAATCACGTAGTTGTACTGATGTCCCCAATGCGAGGCCCAGCTCGCCTTGAGGAGGGACACTCTCCAGCGACTGCGCCCATCACTCATCCGACTGTGCCACCATCTCTCTCCACGCCACCAATCCAGAATCCACCCAGACCCACGCCGAGAAAAGCTAGCTCTGAATACCAGCTGTCATGCCCCATGGCCACCGGTGGTGAGAACCGGAGCGTGAGGAAGATAAGGATGCTCTCACCGGTAGGTTCCCGTGGCCGCTGATGAGGAACGCCGGGGCATGAGAAGGATCGCCGCGCCACTGCTGAGGAGGATACGGAGGGGATTCAATTTTTTATTTTATTTCTGTCTATACCCTTCTCCGTTTCCGTTGCTGGCTTAGGCTATCCCCAACCCTCCTAGTCAGCTGGTTTCCATAGAATTAATGAGGCTGCCATGTAAGCAAGAATCTGATGTGGCATAGGAATTAAAGAGGAGAGAGATGAAAAAACGAGGAAACCGGGTCGTATGAAAGTCACCGGCTCGTCGCATGTTCCAAGACGAAGGAAACCAGTAAAAACAACGTTGAGGGAGGCACATCGTTTCTTCCTCCTGAGACTCCGTCGGCGTCCTGATCTGCTGTGGCGTCGGCTCCTTTCCGCCACCGTGCTAACCCCGCACGTGAGGAAGAAATCACTCCGTCGAGCGTGAGGAAGAAATCAGCCAGTTCCTCAAATCCTTCTCCAATCAATCATCCCAGAGGAAGAAATCACCCCGCCAAGGAAGAAATCAGCCAAGTTCCTGCCAACTACAATCTGCAATCGGTCAAATCCATCTCCAATTCATCATCCCAGACCCAGAGGAAACTGCTGCTCTCGTTGTCGGTGCTCCTCCGCCCTCCTTGCACGGGTGTCGATCCAGAAGCTAGCAGTTCGCAACCCCTCGTGCTCCAGTCGACCGTCTACAGGGTGTTGGTGAATGGTGATTTGATTTCCCATTCCATGGTGATGAGCGGCATCTCCTGGCAGTTCAGAGCGGTGCATCAGCTAATTCATGCCTGTACTCGATTCAATTATCAGTGACTTTTAGTGAATGTATTATGCATGGATGACTACAGAGCAAATTCAGCATAGTTGATCCTTCCGCAGGCATGAAGGAAATTTATATTTTATTTGTTGAGAAACTGCTATAGACACTAGCGTTGGAGGAGAAGGTGTCTAATAGATATTTATTGCTTTCTCTCACCTCTAGGCACTGCCTATGGACACCATGGGTTGGGAATGGCCTTATATGCCTCCTTTAGTCTTACATGTGGGGCCCGGCCATTCAATGATGTGGATGAAGCATTGCGTATCTATAACATCTTGATCAGCTTACAAAATCCAAATTTGCTTTGTCCTCTTGGCCTTTGGACATGCTGCGGAAATGGCTTTACCTTGGATGACAAGGCAATGACAGGGAAACAAGAATACAGTGAGGTGATGGCAAATGAACTGAAGATTAAAGTTTTGGTGCCCTGGCAGATCTTCCAAGAGAAGTGTTATTTTGTGTTGAGGAAAACAATAGGCCCCAAGTCACTGCTTATGATTTCACACGTCAATGATCGAAACTGTTCTGGTAGGTAATTTATTATCATGCATGTTTGTTACAAAGGAAATTAATTGCCTCATTCGTTCTTGAGTTCAATCATCAGTAGTAATTGCAATATGCATGTCCTTGTGCTTTCACAGTGACATTGTGGATATTGTGGAATACATAAATCAACAATATGCAAATCCCAATGCTGCAACATCACTAAGCCCAATTAAAATTAATCCTGGACGTGTTGTCTTCAAAAAGATAGCTGAAGGAAAGTATCATGGATATATGTGGGCAGATTTCTTCAATGATCTTCCCATGCACAAGAGAAAGAAAACCAGCAGTGATAAACACAAAGGTACGATTTTCTGTGGACCAAATTTGAATTCCTAAATATATAATATGAAACTGTCCCTTCAATTCTAGAAGTTACTCTATACATGTGGTTCTCATTATTACTATATATCTTGCTTTGATGTTATTTTGCATCTGCTTTTGTGAGCACGACATGTAAGGTAAATAAAAAATAGAAATTTAAAAAAAATAATAAAAATAGTAGAAAAGGATAGAAGATGTTAAAGAACCATTTTCTATTTAAATCTTTTGTCATGACTATAACATATTCACCTCAATATGCTCGTATTGGTGCTTAGTTTAGTTTAGTAGCTGTGTTGGCATATTCCCTAGAATATACCTTTTGGAGTCAGTATATGTATCAAGACAGTCCTTTGGGTCTTTCTGAGTGAAATGGAAAATCTATTTGGGCCAACAGAAAAATTGTGGAAACTCTCTAACAGAAAAAAAGTAGTTACACCCATTGTTTTCTTGGGTGGGCAGTGACATTCTAGAACAGATCACCAGGGTGTCAAATTTATACCAAGCACATTTACTACTATATTTTGATCCGGTGTAAAGTATGCCTCCACTAGAGCCCTACAATTTGTTGGCAGTTTAATTCACATGCTGCTCGAATTTTGGTATCAACATTACAATTCGCTCCTTACTTTGACATGTTACTTGATCTAGACTATAATATGATACACATAGAGGAAGTCTGTTTCCTATGGAAAGTGCCCATAGAGACATACTATATGTTTGTGAACTGATCAGTTGGTTATGTTCTTTGTGATAGAACCTACCCACCAGGGTTCAAATCCTCGATTTGGCATTGGTGCTCGCATTTTCCTGGATTTATTCTAGGATTTCTTGGCGCTATGCATTCGGTGGTAGGTGACGTCCCCGTCGGCAGTGAGACGTCTGTGGTGACTTCGTGAATCTCAAGATCTGTCGGCTCAGTCCTTCAGAGGTGCTCATAAGGGTAGGGTTTGCGTACTGTGTTTATAGGGATGAGTGTGCATGCATGTTGGGCGTCTTTGTTGTATTGTGTAATTCTAAAATAAAGAAATACTATATGTTTAGGAAAGTTCTTTAATGTTTTATCCTTAACATATATTACATGTATTATGTCAATAGTTAATAGATCCAACAGTGGATGAAATTAAGTCAGCTAACTGGGATTCTATTGGAACATATCTCAAAAACTTGTGGCAAGCATCTAAGGTTACACCAAATGAAGAATTGAAACATTTTACTTTTACTTATGCAACAACATAAATGTTTTCTACAACATTAGATATTTGTTTAAGATAAAATTCATATATAGTATTGATGTGTAGTATGTTATTCTTGTGTATTCATCTTTTTAAAAAATTCTTATGTTCATGCTTTATTTGTGTAGCTACACTGAACTGATGTGGGAGCCTGACACCAAGATTCATTTTATTCGAGAAGTATATTGGTGCATCGACAACAAAAACTGAAACACAGAACCTTCTAAAATCAAGGAGCAGTCTTGGCCTAAAGGATTGGATGACAAAGTTGGGATTTACTGATAAAGAAACGAATCTATTTAATTCAATAATGTTTTTAAGGAAAAATATTGTAGCCCACAAGGATTCGTTATACAGATATATACTTGTTAATGCTTCATAGTTGTAAAGAGACATGTAATTAACATTCATGATGGTAAATGCAGGTCCAACTACATATATCCAACCTTTCAGGTGCACAACAAATTGAAAGGATCAGTTGATGAAAACATTGAGGGTAGCAAGTCAATTCTTTTGTAGCATGTTTTCAGATTATGAAGAACAAACCTGGCCAGAGTACAACAATTAGAACTAGTACACTGAGTAATTTTGCTATGCATGAAGCTTACACTAGAGCATATGCTTTGTCGTAGTTTTTAGTTGCTTTCTTGGTGTATATATGCTTCGATTAAGAAAAATATTGAATGTGATCTTCAATTTTGTGTGTGATCATAGTTTTACGACAGCATTATTATGAGGTTAATCAGAGAAATTTTAGTTCCAGATGTTCATACTGAATCCAGATAGATTTCCGCTCTTGATTGTGGTGTGGTTTGGCAAAACATTTGTGGCTGTATCAGGCAGAACTGGATTGAGAGACGAGGAGAGCCGTAAGGAAGCTCTGAGCTGGGGGTGTGACATACCACATGTTTGTGCTTCATTGAGTGCAAAATTCTCGCATTTTAAATAAGCTTTTTTGTGCCTGTATAAATGTAGATCAAGCTCTATCTTCCCACCTCAATTTCAAAGTATAGTTATTCAAATTGTGCATTTTGGTTGGGATATGTAGCATGTTTGTTTTCGATACATATTTGGATTTAAAATATGATTATTTTATATTTGACTAGCATAGATGCCCGTGCGTTGCTACGGGTCGTCTATCTTTGACTTTATCATATGCTCATTTCAATTTGCTTAGGATGACTATAATGCCGAAAGTAGAACTATGGGTGTTATGGAATGATATTAACGGAATTGTGTATCCTACAATTGACTTTTTTTAAAAAAAACCGTATCATACAATTGACTACCTTAAAAACCAATGGACAATCATTTTTAGCTAGTACTTTTCTAGAGTAAATGAGACAAAACCGTTATTGGCCCTTGTTGCCATACCCTATACTACATATTTTCTCATTAATATTTTCACCATTTATTTTGTTTGTTTTAAGCGGTGAGAAGCATATCATGAGGCCTCGTCATCTCCCTCCGCAGCCTTCTCGTCACCGTGTTTCTTCCCAAGTCGAGACCTTATCTTATCCTCCTCACTGAGCACCATGAAGTCTGCTGCTCCCGGCGACTCCCAAAGCTGATGCTGATTTTTTTTCCCTTGCCGAGGCCTGCAGATTCTAATCGCTGCAGTTTTGTGTATGGCTTCAAGGTCCCTGCTTTGCCTCCGCTGACGACCACGGAATCTTGCTGCGCAGTCACGCCAATACGGTAGGAGCCGAGTTTGCCGGTGCGGACGAGCAGGGGCCAGGGGCTGCGCTTCTAGCGGTTGGCCGGTTGCTAGGGATGCGCCTCGACGAATAGGCCGTCAAGCTCACCAGGCGTTTGGCCAACACCGCCGTAGCAGCAAAGACCATCGATTGCCGGAATTTGGTGGCGCCACCGAGGAATTAACCCGCTCCTCCCCAATCTGAACGCGGGCATCCCCGCCGAGCTCCTACCACATGGCGCGCTGCGCCGCAGCCTCTGCAACTCGCGGGGCCCTGGTGCCGGACCTGCTGTTGGAGAGCAGTTGTCGGGTCTCCACCAGGCGGACGGGGAGTGGATCCTGCTGTCGTGGGACGGTGGGAGAACCGGACAAAGAGTCGAGCACGCGAGCGGCGAGTGCAGCCGAAGGGGCAGCTGCGTACGAAGCGAGGGAATGGCGAGCGAGTCGAGGGGAGGAAGTGATCGAAGAGGCGGGTGGCGGCGGCGGCGCAGGTCGCCATGGCCGACGTCCAGTGAGGAAGTATGTTAATGGGCCACGAGAGAAGCACTTGTGGTTGGGCCGTGGGCCATGAGAGAGAGGAAAGAGCCCATGAGGTGTTTGCTAGCTTTGTCGCCCCACCCTCCAGTAGCCCGTGGAGTGCTCGGGGCTGCAATTTAGTCCACCTCGCCAACGAACTGAGCAGAACACATACTTACAAACCCCGTGGATGCTGGGAACAGTAGTGAACGGAGAGAGGCCCAGGTGGGACGGCGTGGGACTGACGGCGTACCTAACATGTGGGCCTCTTGATAGAGAGAAGACATGGATCTGACAGCCAATATGAACATTGCAGCGATTATTGGAACTGCCGTTAGGAGATTCGGGACTGCGACAGGTCCCATCTCCAGGCTCCTGCTCTCGGCTTCCGTGCGCCAATGCGCCATCTCAATGACTAATGAATGCATGTGTAATGCGTTAATGGTGCCGGATGAGGCCGTGTCCAACGGGTGTCGACGTCGCCAGCTTCTGACTGACGTGGCAGTAAGGAAAAGTACAGAAAACCTGTCTCGCTAGCGGCACTTCCCTCGCTAGCCGATAGCAGATTTTGTGAGAGCCAGGTGAGCGGGCATGGAAATCGAGAAGTAAAAAATTCGCTTTCCTTGTTCGTCAGACTAGCGACGTCGATGGCACCGCTGGAGGCAGCCTGATGCCCTGTGCTTATTCCCTGTGTTGAAATTGTGTCAGAAGAGGCCCCTGTGGTTGTTGCTTGCATTGAAATAGTGTCCGATGACGCACAGTGCTTTGTTTATAATGTATTGAATTGTGATACACGGTCTAGGGTATTTCTATCCAAATTAACGGACGAAACTAACAAAGTGCTAGTTTCATTCATGTTTCGTTTTTCAATGATATTTTACATAAGTCACCATCTTTCGATGCTACACAACCAATTTTCCCTTTTATATTCCTCCCACATCTTTGTTTTCTTCCTACTTAGCCACCACTCCTGCTCCGTTGCTCCCCATGGGCTAGAGTATCTTCAGTGGGGCTCCTAAATGGATCTCTACTCTAAATTTTAGGAGCCAAACAAAAAAAATGTCTTCAATGAGACTCCTAAACTCCCTTCTATTTTGTATGCTCTCCCAAATTTCCCCTCCAAGCCCCTAGATTTGGGAGCCTCTCATCCTCCCTCCCAAACCATGGATCTCATCAATTAATCATGGATCTCATCAATTTTTATGCTCCACAAGAGTTTTTTTCATGCCCCACTAGTGTATGGATGCATGCCCCACTGGAGTTGGATGTAAATTTGAGCCTTCAAATCTTACATGTGGGTTTGTAAAATAGGGATTGGGAGCTCAAATTTACGTGCCGCACTAGAGATACTCTTAAGGTTAGGAGATTCCATACTGCGACTTCCCATCTATGCAAACTCGACTGAATTACATGATATCACACAATACATGTAGGGAGCAGGGAGTGTGGTCGAGATGATGCAGCAGGGCATCACAGGTAGAGGGGGGAAATCGTAAATCGGTGGGAGGGGTAGACGGCAGGGGTGACCTTGGGGCAGATCCCGTCCAGCAACATAGGGTTAAGTAAACCTTTTATTACTTTTAAGTCTAGCCCAGTAGTAAGTTGTATTTTTTTTCCTTATCCATTTCAACGACTCAATTTATACGCTAATTAAATTTTTGATCGTTTTACTTATGACATGATGCTTTAAACAAGATCGCACTAGCATATATTTTCATGATATTTCCTTGAATAATGTCTTTTGTTAAGCTAGATTTATTAAGATTTCTTAAATAGAGGAGAGTGATTGATCTATGTGCAGCACACAGAAGCAAAAAACAAAAAAAAAATGGAGGATTCCTGCATGTCACGACACCTGAAAGTGCATCAGAATACTAGATCATGTTATAGTATGAATAGTCCCACATTTTTTTGTGGTTAAATGGTTATATACGCTTCGCCTCTCTCTCTTTACTGGTGGCCCTTCAAACTATTATATTCATTAATTATTCATCCAGGTTCCTTTTTTTTTTTTTTTGCCGACGGAGAGACCATTTGTATTTGATACCAAAGTTGAGAGATCATTTTTAATAAAAAAAAAAGTCAGGGAACCTGTGTCGGACTTAAATCCTAAAAATGCTTCATTGGCACAATTCATGAAACACATTAGCCAGCAGCACGGCTAAAGGGCGTAGTGTAACTGTGTAAGACATTGATGCCATTTCCTCTTAGAACAGATATCACACAATATGTGATGTACGCAGTTCAGATCTTACATGCTAGAAGTTCGCCTAAATCAAAAGGTCTTACAATTCTGTGAATCAGTCGAGCTAACTCGTAACTTTACTGCCAGCGCATGGTATCAACTGTAGTATATAGTATTACAGTTCTAAATATTGTGAGCCTTGAGAAGCGAGAAGTCCATCTTTCCAAAAAAAAAGAGAGAGAGAGAGAAGCGAGAAGGCCAAACATCAGGTACACAAAAACAGAGTGCCAGCTCATCAAGAAGTATGGTCAGATGGCACCGATGACTCCACGAAGATCTGAAATAACTTACCATAATGTATAAGTAAATCAACCAAGAAAGAATACACACAACTAGAGCAAAAATAACATGCAAGAAAGCATAAAATTGGAAAACTAGTATTGCATCTAAAATTAGTATTTTACTGAACAGGTCAATTCCAAACATGATTAATCCAATGTTACACTCACCTCCAGACCATGACAATCTATCGAGGTTTTTTTGTCCAGTTCTTATAGACTGCAGGCATGTTAAGTAGAATAGCCGTAGCATTAACGGTGTCTGGGTTTTGTTAGTTGTTGCAAACTTTGTCACTCAGGCACCAGATGTTCTCACACAGCTCATAACACTTACCACAAGCATCATGTATCAACTTGTATAATCAAGACTAGTAACATGTATACAGAAAATAATATAATATAAAACCAAATGATAGAACTAACTTAGCCATCAAGGTACAACTCTCCTCTATCTGCATAAGAATCATTCAATGGTCTATTATAACTTCCAGTGCATTAGGAGTAAGGATGCTGACCTTTTCTAAGGGTTTTCGAACAATGTCATACAACTTGTGCTTGTAGTGTCGCGTCTCTCTCCAAAACTAAAATAATACGCTTCATTAAGTGATCATACAAAATGAACTGAACTCCATACAAGAAAGGGAGAAAGTTATTTGCACCTCAGGAAGATATTCACTCAATCTATGAAGTGGTTCACCAACAACCTAGAAGAAACCAAGCATTACATTTTGATTACAACAATATAACATATATGGCCATGTGATGTTAGTCCTGATACAATTGTTAGAATGCATGCAAAACATATAGGCCTAGAGGAGCCACACAATGCTTTTCTAGTCCAATCGAACTTTCTAGCAAAACAATGCACAGCAAGTTTCTAGTATCTGCAACAACAACCATCCAGAAAATAAAAATCAAGATCCAGTGCACTACCTGCATGAAGGCTTCCCAAGTATCCTTTTGGAGAAATATTGTTCTATAATCCTGATAATTGCATAAATTTGAACCTGGCATTAATGATGACTCAAACAAAAGATCGATATCAATGGTCATATAGAGAACATACAATGATTCCTCGGATAACATAATGTCTAGGAAGAGAATGCCCTTGGAAAACTTCATCTCTGAACTTATCTACCAACTCTGTGATCTTCTCCTATATAAGGAATAACACAGCTGATATGCATGGAAGTAATGAAAATAAAAGGCAATGTTTTTTAATATGTAAACTCGTACCTGATTGACAAGTTCAGTGTCGACAGCAAAAAAACCATTTACCTCAAGCTCCCTAATCAAGTTTGTAAGACGACTTTTAAGCTGAAATGTATTCGTATTGAATAACTTCAGAATCAGGTTAACCGTAAGATCAAAATAGAATGAATGAGGTTAACCAACAATAAAGTACACAGTGAAGCCTAAATCTCCAATTTTGCTTGCCAATTTTTGTTAGATTTCTAAATGTGAATACAATAATGAGATAAACGGGATTATACATTGATGAGTTACACACAACAGGGCATGTCTATGTACCATTTACATGCTTTTGCTGAAATTTTACAAATGACGATAGCATATTATTGTGCTGCTGACTCATAGTGCTGAAGAAAATAAAAATTCACATACTTCCTACTTTCCTATGCATTGGCCTACTAAAAAAAAATATAAAAAACAGAGTCTAGTTGCCGATTTCAAAAGTCCATAAAACAAGCGCACCTATAGTTTTGGCCTATGCCCTAAGTGGTTGTTGGATCTTAGGTTTAATTTAAAAATGTTTTGCTAAACACGTAAAGTGCTTAACAACCTTAAACATAATTTTGTTAGGGTAAAATTAAAATAAATATAAAGAAAACTAGTTTTTTTAGGACTCAAGTATAAGTTTCCAGCTGCACAAGGACGGATCTCTTGTAAGCACATTCTCAACAAACTGATGACAATTTTCCTTGTAGGCCAGGAGTGCAAGCAAGAGTACAATGTTGCTGTTAGCTCAAATAACTGGAGTTTTAACTGTTAACTTATAGTTTTAATTAGCACGAACCAAATGGCTTAGTCTGTAAATTCCTAAATGAATAAAAAACAAACTCATATGACCATTGAATGCAGCATATCATTGATATAATGCAAGCAAAGGCTGTATATACCTTTCTTTTCTAATGCCTTAGGGTGCTATTTTACAAGATTAGAAGTTCCAGAAAAGATTAAAGCTATGTTCCTATCGAAGTTATATCAAACTAAATCTGTAATGCCATGAGCATAGCTTACTGACGAACTCAACATCAGGAAGCAATATGTTAAGTGTTCACTAAAAATTAAACGAGGTGAATGGCACTTCCCTGATTTTTTATATAAAAAACAGTTTACAAGGGGCATTCAAGACATGCAAAGCAAAACAAGAGATACTAAGTAATATTTGAATGCATAACAGAAATATATTGTTGAATTGACCTATTTTGTTTCGTACCAGCTCATCTGCAATGAGGCCTCTTATACAATCTGAATATATCCGATACTCATTATATAATAGCACAATTGCAGCTCTCCGCTACAAAAAGGATTTGGTTGTTAAGGAATGAATTCACCAAAAATGAATACCCAAAAGGAATATGGTTGCCACCTGAAGAGACAATTTAATAAGATCACGGTCCAAATCTGAGAACTTGTGTGGCACAGTGGCACTGTCAACATCTATCCCAGAAAAAGATTCCTGCAATTGATGAGCAGCATAACTACAGCTTGCCATATCTGACGGTAATGCATTTATATGTACCTGACTTAGTTAAACAAACTATTATACCTCTGAAGACACAGATTCATAAATACAAGTATCCAATTCTCCAGAAGCCAAATAGTTGTCATATTCTTGATGCAAGCGGAGTTGCACTTCAGCTATAGCATACTGGAGATATTTTACCATTTTCAAAACAAAAACAAAGATGATCAAATTGAGAAGGAGAAAAAAAAACATAACTTCATAATTCTAAATTTCATGCAAATTAACAAATAGCAATGAGAACATCAACAAAATCACGATGAGGCATCTAAGGCATGCAAATATGAAGTTCCATGACCACAAGCCATCACAGAAGTATAATTAATTGATATGGGGTGAAAACAACCAGATTATAGATCATAAATACAAAATAAAATTTGCTTTTCAGATGGGAAAAAACCCTTATATGAAATCTGACAATCAAAAACTTCAGTCTGTATCCAGAGTTCTATTTGATCAGTCTTACCATGATGGAATAATCCCTATCCAAGTATTCAGTAACTGCTAGCGTTGGTTAGAGTATAAATGGTAGGTTAGGATAGAATACCGGACGGCCATATGTATCCACGGAGGTGCCTTGCCCTCCAAGACTCGGTACTCCGATATATTCGCCCCTAGAGGCTCAATACAATACATCGAACACATTATACGCATTCTACACAATTTTACATGGTATTAGAAGTCTAGGTTACAGCCCCCTAGCCCGCCGGCTTCCGCTGCCCTCGCGCCGCCCCTAGGGAGATCGATCTCTGCTGGGGGTCGCACCCTCGTAAGATGCATGGCCGATCCTTCCGATCCGTCACGCCCGTCGTGGTTGTCAAGCAGCAACAAATCACCAGGAAGCACATCACCGTGAGCCGCTGCCAGGCCTCCCTCGCTTTCGTGGCGTGTGGTGGGAGCAAGCTTTTCCCCGGGCCATCCGACTCACAGATGGGATCAAGACACCCCGACATCGCTTGATGTTGGGCGACATCTATCCTATCAGATTCTGTTTCACTGGGGAGCCTGCAGTGGTGCGAACACATCGGTTTGTAACTCCTAATCTTCTATCTCTTTATTTTTGTCTATCATTGACTAGACGAGAGAAAAGAAGATTAAGGCTACAGGCTACGTGCACCCTGTGATTTGTTGGGGTTTCTGCTACGAGCACCCAGTGCTCTACGCAGAAGCTTTGTTTTTGCCACTGTTTTTCATATCAAAGATCGGTATGCGTCGCCCTGCCGTTCGTCGTCGACGCCCCCAAAGGACGAGGTTGTTGTTGCGTCCTCCAGGCTGCAGCGACAAAGCTCGTGATCGAGTCTCTACCGCCAGTGTCGCTGCTTTTTGCGGCAGCGGCGCCTGCGCCACCTCACCGCCCCTCGACGCACCCGGACGACCACCTGACGCCCCCAGCTAACCACTAGGTGCCTCCGAATAGCCCCTCGACGCTCACCGCGCCGCCGGTCGGTGACTCAGCACCGTGTCCACCGTCTCCAGGCGCCTCCAATGTGCTGAAGGGCAACAGTAAGTCCCACTCTTAAGCTACGCCATCGTCATCGTCATCCAGCCGCATCATTCTGCTGAACCTGCCGCCAGAAACTGTTGCATACCCGCGGCACCTCGGCTCTACGGTCAACCACTCGTCGTCTCCAGTAGACCTCCACGGCTATGATCATGTCCACCTTGACTACTTCGGCACTAAGGGGCTACCATATGCATGAGCTACTCCGGTCGAAGCATTCGCACCGGCATTGCGACTGGGGGGGGATATCTCTCCATTGTCCAGTCTATTAGTGGTTTCGGGATTTCAGTTAGTGGACAGCTGAACTAGTCAAGGTTTAGCAGTTCCTAGTCGTTAGGGTAGTCTAGCCAATCATTGATCCACTAATGGTCGCGTCCTAGTTGTTAAGGACCACTAAGGCCATGTAATCCAGGTTCATTCTTTACTCCATAAATGAGAACAAACAGAAAAAAGCTGCAAGTTTGCAGCACCAAATTCCAGTGAGTTGAGAGCTTACAGTTAGTGAAACAAAGGTGGTTGAGAAGGGCTTGGAATCAATCAATGGTGGGTTATCACTGCAGGAACCTTCATCCGGCTATCCACTTTGCACTCATGGCGAACAGTGGTCCTACATCCCTCTTGGTTTCACATCCACCAGGGGCAATGTGCGCAGATAGCACTAGTGGTAGCAGCGAGGAGCATGACTGCATGAGTTTGCCATTCATCGCGTAACCCGAATATCAATGGTGTGTTAGCAACTGAATTCTTACTCTCATGGAGAGAGGATGACACTAGAAGTTTGGGAATTTTCGGGGTTTATTTCTCACACAATGCCATGCCAACCAATGGGTTGGGGATACATATTTATAGGCTACTGAGGCTGCTAGCCAGCCAAGCATATGCTAGATGCTAGTCTAAGATGCTAAGGGATGCTGTCCTAGATGATGTCCTAGATGCTATCCTAAAGCAGTCCAAGATGCTGTCCTTGTAGGGCAGCAACAACCAGTCCAAGATGCTGTCCTTGTAGGGCAGCATACCACCAACGTGTGATGTCCTTGCTGCTGGGCAACAAGGCTTATCCAGAGCAACAAGACTTATCCATCATTCTCCCCCTAAGTCTTGTGCTTCGTCTTGTGAGAGAGTTGAACCATCCCGGTCCTGGAGCAGAGCTCAAGGAACTTGATCCTCCAAAGGGCTTGGTGAGCAGGTCCGCAAGCTGGTCCTTGGTGTTGATGTAGCGCGCCTTGATGCTCCCTTCATCCATGCAGCCTCGGATGAAGTGGTACCTCACCCGGATGTGCTTGCTCCGTTCATGGAAAACGGGGTTCTTCGCCAGGGCCAGAGCGGACTTGCTGTCCACCCTGAGCTCCACCGGTCCAGTGTCTCTGCCAAGGAGATCACTAAGCAGTCGAGAAAGCCAGAGCACCTGAGTCGAGGCGGTGGAGGCTGCGATGTACTCGGCCTCGCAGCTGGATAGGGCCACCACCGGCTGCTTGATTGACTGCCAGCTAACAAGGCACTTGCCGAGGAAGAAGAGGATCCCACTCGTACTCTTGCTGGTGTCGATGTCGCCGGCGTGGTCGCTGTCGCTGTACCCGACGAAGTGTGCCTCCCCAGGACACCTCGGGTAGTAGAGGCCGTGGTCGAGTCCCCGCAACATAGCGGATGATCCTCTTCACAGCCTGCTGGTGCTCCGTCGTCGGTTGTTGCATGAACCGACTAACGTAGCCAACGGAGAATGCCAAGTCCGGCCGTGTGTGGGCGAAGTAGCGAAGGCTCCCCACAAGACGCCGGTACTGCGTGGCATCCACCTCCTCAGCCGTGCTGTCACGGCTCAGCTTCAGCCTCTCCTCCATTGGAATGAGAGCTGGGTTGCAGTCGGTAAGCCCGGCTAGCTCAACAACTCGCTTGGCGTAGGCGGTCTGTTGAAGCGTGATCCCGGAGTCGTCCTGGTGCACCTCGATCCCCAGGTAGGAGAGAGGCCCCAGATCGCTCATCTGGAAGGTGGCCTTCATCTCTTCCTTGAACGCCGCCACCTCCGCATCCTTGGTGCCGGTGATCACCAAGTCGTCGACGTAGACACCCACCAGCAGGGCGTTTCCACCATTGCCCCGCCGGTAGATGGCCGCCTCGTGCGGGCTTTGCTCGAAGCCCATCCCCTTGAGCGTGGAATCCAGCTTGGCATTCCACGCCCTCGGTGCCTGTCTCAAGCCGTAGAGGGCCTTGCGCAGACGTAGCACCTTACCCTCCTTGCCGGGGATCGCAAATCCCGACGGTTGGTGCACGTAGACCTCCTCCAAGTCGCCGTTGAGGAAGGCCGATTTGACGTCCATGTGATGGACGCGCCAGCCTCCCTGGGCAGCTAGCGCAAGGAGAAGTCGCACGGACTCCATCCGTGCCACGGGGGCGAAAGCATCGTCGAAGTCGATGCCCTCTTGCTGCACGAAGCCGCGTGCCACCAAGCGAGCCTTGTGCTTGACGATGGCGCCGGCTTCATCCCTCTTCAGCTTGAACACCCACTTAAGGGTGATCGCGCGGTGACCACGAGGGAGGTCAGCAAGCTCCCAAGTGTGGTTCTTCTCAACCGCGTCCATCTCCGCCTGCATCGCGGCACGCCATGCCGCATCTCCCTCGGCCTCTGCGAAAGACCGAGGCTCCCCGTCGTTGCACGAAGGTGCAACTGCCCCTCCAGGTCGTGAGGCACCAGTCCCGGCACCGGCTGGTCACCGAGAAGACCCTCCAACGTGCGATACCGCAATGGCTCGCCGTCGTAGTTCACGTCGAGACGCTCCTCAACAGGAGAGAGAGGAGTAGCGAACTCCACTGGGCTGTGCTCAACATGAGCTGGTGTTGGAGTAGACGTGTCCGAAGGGGTGGCTGCCGGTGGAGTGTGTGGGGTCGCCGGCTGTGGTGGTGTTGGCGAAGACCTTGTCGCAGTCGAAGTCGGAGTTGAGGAGCGTGGCGCTGCTGGGGTAACGGGCGCCGGAGTTGGTGAAGGCTCGGTGGCTAGGGTAGGCACGCTCGGTGAAGAGGAGCTGCCTACTCCCCCAGCTCCCTCGAAGTGGACGTACTCAACAGTGAAGTTGTCGTACGTCGGAGTCGAACCGTCGTCCACCGTCTTGTCCCATGCCCATCCTCGCCCTTCGTCGAACACTACGTCGCGCACCGTGCGCACACGTTGTGTCTCCGGGTCAAGAATGCGGTAGGCCTTCGAACCCTCCGCGTAGCCGATGAACACTGCCGGAGTGCTCCTATCGTCGAGCTTGTTGATGTGGCCAAGCTCCTTAGCAAACGCGAGGCAGCCGAAGACCCGCAGGTGGGAGACCGACGGCTTGCGCCCATGCCAAGCCTCATACAACGTCCTGCCATTGAGGGCCTTGGTGGGCGAGCGGTTGAGGATGTAGACAGCCGTCACCACCGCCTCTCCCCAGAAGACAGCCGGCATCCCCCTCTGCTTGAGGAGGGCTCGGGCATCCCCCTCTGCTTGAGGTTGCGCCGCTCGACGACGCCGTTCTGCTGCGTGCTGAACGGCGCGGAGTAGTGGCGCTGGATGCCCTCATCCGCGCAGTACGACGTGAATTCAGCCGCCGTGAATTCACTGCCGTTGTCGGTGCGCAGCACACGCAGCTTGCGGCCACACTCTGCCTCTGCAACAGCCTGCGTGCGCCTGATGGTGTCCGCAGCCTCTCCCTTGCTGCCGAGGACCATCACCCACATGTAGCGGGAAAGGTCATTGACGAGCAGCAGAAAGTAGCGTCGTCCTCATGGTGTGGCCGGTGTCACCGGGCCACACAAGTCCCCGTGCACGAGCTCAAGCCGCTCCTTGGCTCGAAAGCTCGTCTTCTGGGGAAAGGGAAGCCGCCTCTACTTCGTCAGCACACAGACGTCGCAGAACTGCTCCACGTGGTCAAGGCACGGCAGGCCTCGTACCATCTCCTTGGCACTAAGCCGCTTCAGGGCCTCGAAGTGAAGGTGCCCGAAACGCTTGTGCCACTACCATGCCTCGTCGTCCCGACGAGCAGCAAGGCAGAGGGGTTGTGCGACCTGCACGTTGAGGACATAGAGTCGATTTGCACCCCTGGTTACCTTGGCGAGAAGGCGACGATGGCGGTCCCAAATCCTCATGACTCCGTCCTTGATCTCCAAGCGCGAACCGTTTTCATCCAGCTGTCCCAAGCTGATGATGGAGTTCCTCAGAGCGGGGATGTAGTAGACTCCAGTGAGCAGCCTGTGCTCACCGGACTCGGCGGTGAAGATGACGGAGCCGACGCCCTAGATCTCCACGCCGGAGGCGTCCTTGAACGCTGGAGTCAAGCGCGCTGAGGAACTCCCGTTGACCGGTCATGTGATGGGTGGCGCAGGTGTCGAGACACCACCCGTCCATCTTGTCGTTGTCGGAGCCGTCGCCGAGGAAGGCTTGTGCCCTCGGCTCGTCAAGGTGGAGAAGAGCTGCTGCGGCCGATGCCGCTGGAGATAGCTCGATGCTTGCGTGTGCCAGAAGCAGAGCCGGCTCCTCCTCCGCCTGCGCGACGTGGGCCTGGCCACGTCGTGGCAGCGGACACTCCTTGGCCCAATGGCCAAGCTTGCCACAGTTGCGGCAGCCATCGTCTCGTGCCGGTTTGGGCTTGCCGGCGTCACCGCCCCGGGCGCCTCCACGGGAGTCGCCCTCGATGCGTCCTCGCGCCCCGGCCTGGGCGCCACCGCGCCCCTTACGTGGCTTGCCGCGCTTGCGGCCGCCTGTCGAGGAAGAAGACTCCCCCTTCTTCCTGTCACCCTGGCAAGCCTCCCACTGCTCCCGAGTGAGATGGAGCTTTCCGCCAATGGTGATGGGCCCCGAGGAGTTGTGGCTCGTCGTTGTCAACGACCTTGAGGCGACCAATCACCTCCTCGATCGTCATCGTAGAGAGGTCCAGCAGAGACTCAACCGAGCGATCTGCTTGTACTCCTCGGGGATGCAGCGGAAGAGCTTCTCGACAGCTCTCTCCTCGCCGTAGGTGTCGTCGCCGTACTGCGCCATCTTCTGCAAAAGAGTGTTGAGACGAAGGGCAAAGTCATCAATGTCCTCACCTGGCTTGAAAGCCAGGTTCTCCCACTCCTTGCGAAGTGCCTGCAGTGTGGACTTGCGGGCGCGGTCACTGCCGATGCGTGTCGCAGCGATGGCGTCCCAAGCCTCCTTGGCAGTTCGCTTCTGGGAAAGCGAGAACTACATCTCGGGTGGAACTGCAGCGATGAGGGCATCCAGTGCCCGCCGATCGTCGTCGTAGCCGACGTCGCCGTACCGGACTGCCTCCCACATGTGCCGCACCTGGAGCCTCACTCTCATCACCGCGGCCCACTCGATGTAGTTGGTCTTGGTGAGAGTAGGCCACCCACCACTGGGGCCGACGTCCCTGACGATGGTCTGAATCCCGTGGTGACCGTGGCGCCGGTCCGGGGAGGGAGAGCCGCGCCGCCTGTAAAGGCCGCAATCTCCGTCGACCCGGTCGCCGCCGCCGGGAGCGTCGCCGTCGTGCGCACCCCTGCCTGGGGCACCACCGGCGCGTCCACGTCCGTCTGGGCTGCCGCCACCGCGCCCATGGGGGTGCTCGGCTGCCCGCTGCTCCGTTCGCCCTCTGGCCCCATCTCTTGCAATCCTGAGCTCCTCGTCGGTGCTGCCATCGCCATCGGCAGAGACAGAGCTCTTGATGCTACCGCCGCGTAGAGCCTTAAGCTCTACTGCCGCCACACGTGCTGCATCCGCCGCCGCCGCTGCCTCCACCTCCACCTTTGCTGCAGCTAGCTCTGCCGCTGCCAGCCTTGACGCCCTCGCTGCTGCTGGAGCGGCCTCCGCTGCTGCTCGCTCGCGCTCCTCTGCTGCGGCGAGCTCGGCCTCCTGCCAGAGCCGCACGCTCGAGGCGACCGAGTGCTGAGACCGTCCTGCGGACATGACACGTCACCGGGCTGCTGCGTGGGGAAGTGGCTGCCTCAGACGAGCTGTTGCTGCTCGTCTGTGCAGGGGAAGGGGATGCAGCTGAAGCACTTGCTGCTGCTGCTGCTGCAGGTGGTGGCTGGGAGCGGGTGGAGACTTGGGAGGGGGATGAACAAGAGACACTCAGAGTGCAAAGCAACCTGGCTCGGATACCAGATGTTAGCAACTGAATTCTTACTCTCATGGAGAGAGGATGACATTAGAAGTTTGGGAATTTTCGGGGTTTATTTCTCACACAATGCCATGCCAACCAACGGGTTGGGGATACATATTTATAGGCTGCTGAGGCTGCTAGCCAGGCAAGCATATGCTAGATGCTAGTCTAAGATGCTAAGGGATGCTGTCCTAGATGATGTACTAGATGCTATCCTAAAGCAGTCCAAGATGCTGTCCTTGTAGGGCAGCATACCACCAACGTGTGCTGTCCTTGCTGCTGGGCAACAAGGCTTATCCAGAGCAACAAGACTTATCCATCATGGTGGACCAATGAATTGGCTTTTCCTCCCAGGACCAACTACAATGACTGATTCTTGATCATAAAGATAAAGATGCAGGTGCGCAATCCGTGGGACACCATCGAGCTCAGTGGTGTCACACTACAGGAGAACATGGAACTCCAAGCGATCATGAGCGTTGAGCCCCCAGAAATGGTAGTGTCATTAGCGGTGTAGGACACCACCGCCAAGGCATGTGCACACCATCAAGTAGATCTGTGTCAACAATGAATCTGTACAGAATACAAAGGCACAACTACTAGGGCGCGAGTTCGGGGGCATCCGCTTCTCACCACGTTGATGCTCAAGGATGTCCGTAGCAAGCTGCATGCGACAGAAGACAACAATCCCCCATCGGTTCGAGTTGAGAAGCCATACCTCGTTGTGATGGAGAGCATGTGCCATGCAAGCGCAATAACGAAGGCACCCATGCAAGCCCATGTCACAGTTGCGGTCGCATATACCACTAGGACAACTGTCATTAGACAAAGGGACAGGCCCAAGAAGAAGCGGACAAGCCGGACCTATTGATGGCCATCGCGGAGGTCAACACGGCTCCATCCCCTTCTCTCGTCGATCCAGTGTCGCTACCATCAATACCAAAATCAGCATCCTCTCCAACGCCCATGTGAATCCGCATAGACAAGCTCCAAGCATAGGTGTTCCTTGGCGCCAGCAGCAATGACCGCCTCAGAGGGTACCTCGATCAGTGCGAAGATGTCTTCTTCGTGCTCGACAACGTGGCGCAAGGCACCATCAAGTTTAGGAACAGCTGTCTAGTCGACATCTACGACATAAGAACCATCTTCTCTGGCCGATGCGGCGAACACAAGGAGCTGAGGGGCATCTACCACATATCGTACTCAAGGAATTCGATTATAAACTAAGGCGAGTTGAGGGGCAGCTAGATGAGTGTGTCTACTACACCCAAGGAATTCAATTATGAACTGACGCGAGTTGAGGGGCAGCTAGATGAGAGCGTCTAGTACACCCAAGGAATTCGATTGTGAACTCGCGCGTACAAATCAAGAACCATGTGCTGCAAATCTGTGATTGTTAACATCACCTCCTCACCAGAGTCCAGATGGGCTAGTATTGTCTCTACATCGTACGGCTTCAAGTTGTGTGTCCTCTATGCCTAACCGCATACCATATTGGCAGTGCCTAGTGCTAGCAAGCTGGTGACAGTGTGCAAGCTGCATCAACAGTTCTACAACACACGCATCATCATCAAGCACAACCACGGTGCGTTCCTAAAGCATGCCAGCTACCTCGCTGAGAACAAGCTAGTATACGACGATCTCCATGGGTCAATCTCGCCACCAACACCTCGCGACCGTTGCTTCCTCCACTCCGTCAGTGATGTCGCTCAGTATGTGGGCGCTACTCCTAATGAAGAAGTCCGACGCCAGTAATGCAATTGATAGAATTTAGGTGATGGCAGAGAATAAGTGCGAGTGGAGGCTACAAGTGTTCGCGAACAATGGCGATGAGTTGACTGTTGCAAAAAGTTTGCATTGTACTACGCCGATGAGGGAATCATGCACTACTCGTCCACGTCATACAACTCTAATCAGAATTGTTGTCAATCGGCGCAACTAAATTGTTGTGACCTTGGTGTCACTCATCATGTCACTCTATTTGAGGCCTGGCATTGGAGCTAGGCGTGAGCTAAATGCGAGTATAAGGTTGTAAGGTGTGCGCGAAGGAGCTTGGGTATTCTTCAACTCAGAAAGGCGTTGTACGGTGTGCGACAAGAAGCGCAGGGCTCGAGGGCTCAGACACCAACTCAAGGAAACGATTAAGGTAGGCTTCATCGAAAGAGAGCACGAGCACACCAGGTATAAGCGTGGCAAAGGCAACTCCCGATGTTGCTCGTGGGTGTGCATGTGGATGATGTTGTCATCAATAGTGCGAGGACAACACAAGCTTTCGGTCTAGATTGATTGGTAACATAGACTCATTATACCATGTAAGCAATAGAGATTGCTAGGGCATAATAGATTGTGTATAACCTTGGGTTATTGCTTTAGTCCCATGGGCTGTTTATTATTATGAGTACATGGCTTGGAGGGCAAGAAGCCTCTCCAAGAGATACGGAAGGATGTCCTAGGAAAATAAACAATCCTAAACTAACCATATCTAGAGTTGCCTAATATACTCTACATATCTCCCACAGTCACAACAGGAGCATCGCAGAAAATGATACTAGAGAATAAGCTAACGAGATGACATCCCCATAGTTGTAATGGGCTAATGGTCGTTGCATTGCAGATACTAGGGCTGGAGCGGAAGTCGACGAGGTTTATCAAGCAAATCAAATCCATGTTTACCAAGGTAATCAATGATAGAAAAGGTTGGTGTCCATGTTAAAGCACCACTTTTCTATTTAAGTCTGTGTCATGACTATGCATATTCCCTAGAATGTCTTGGAGTCCATATATATGAAAGACTATCCTTGGGACCTCTTTGAGGGAAATAAAAAAAAACAATTTGGGCGAACAATTGGTATTTAGAGCATAGGATTTCTCCCCCTTCAATCCAATCTCCCCTTTCTCGCTCGTGCGCCCCCACCTCTGCCAAAGTGCATCAAGGCCGGCGGCGCTCTTGTTCTGGCTTGGATCCAGTGATGGTTGTCGCATCAAGGAGATGGTGCAGGCATGCCTCGTGTGGAGAACGTGGAACAACTCTGCAACACTTGCATCGTTACGAAGCAGAAGACCCACACCTAGCGAGCCTCCAAGCTAAGGAGAGGCTTGAGCTTGTGCACAGCGACCACGGGGGACCGGTGACGTCGGTGATTCCCAGAGGTCAGTGTGACAGGCACAAAGGGCGTGGAACGCCAAGCTGGACGCGACCCTTAGCCATGGGGTTCGAGCAAAGCCTGCATGAAGCGGCTGCTATTAACAGGCCATAGGCGGCTATGCCCTGCTGGTGGACGTCTACGTCGACGATTTGGTGATCATCGACGCCAAGGAGAATGAGGTAAAGGTGTTCAAGGAAAAGAGATGAAGGTCGCTTTCTAGATGAGCGACCTAGGGCCTCTCTCCTACTTGGGGATCGAGGTGCACTAGGATGACTTCCAGTATCAAACTTCGACAGACTGCCTACACCAAGCGCATCGTTGACCTAGGTGGGCTCACTGACTGCAACCCCTCACTCCGATGGAGAAGCTGAGCCGTAATAACACCGTGGAAGAGGTTGATGCCACCGAGTACCGATGCCTTGTGGGGAGCCTTTGCTATCTCACCCATGTGGCTGAACTTGATGTTCGTCGTTGGCTACGTCAGTCTGTTCATGCAGCGACCGGCAACGGAGAATCACGACACACTTCATGGGTTACAGAGACAGCGAACACGTTGGCGACATCGACACGACCAAGAGCATGCGCAGGACGCTATTCTTCCTTGGCAAGTGTCTCGTCAGTTGGCAGTCGGTCAAGCAACATGTGGTGGCTTTGTCCAGCTGTGAAAGAGTACATCGCCGCAACTACTGCTTCGGCTGAAGCGATTTGGCTAGCTCGATTGCTCGGTGATCTCAATGGTAGGGATGCTGAGGCAGTGGAACTCCAGGTGGACAGCAAGTCTACCCTAGCCCTAGCGAAGAACCCCGTATTCCACGAGCGCAGCAAGCACATCAGAGTGAGGATCACTTCATTTGAGGGTCCTTAGAGGATGGGAGCGTCAAGGCAAACTACATCAGCACCAAGGACTAGCTTGATGACTTCCTCACCAAATCACTTCGGCGAGTCAAATTTCAGGAGTTGCGGTCTAGGTTTGGGGTGATCTAGATTCCTTAGAAGACTCGATAACACTTGCTGGGAGAATGGTAAAAGAAGGTCGGTACCCATGTTAAAGCACCGCTTTTCTACTTAAGTCTATGTGTCATGACTATGCATATTCACTTGAATAAGCTTGTATCAGTCTAAGAGTCTATTAGAGTTTCTTAAGAGTCTAGCAGCATATTCCCTAGAATGTCTTGCAGTCTATATATATGTGACTGCCCTTTGGGCCTCTTTGAGGGAAATGAAAAATCATTTTGGGCCAACAACCGAGGTCGAAGTGGGTGTGGTCCAAGCTATGAAGAACACGGGTTTGAAGCGTCAACATGGGCGCGCAAATACACAACAATAACTTTTTGCCAAAAAGCTTGGTAGAACAATGAGTTAACTAAATAGCGATGGTAGCCAATGCAACTAACAAGTGCAAATGCATCTTCATTCAACAACATGGGCAGTGACGATCCTGTTGCAATAAGCACTGGCTCAGACGGACAGCTGGTGTTATGAGGACCAGCAGCATGGGTAGTGCCACCGCCTGAAAAGGCAGCGTGACCACAATCGTCGGCACTGCAACTCGGGAGGGCGCGACACCAACCTCATCCTCATGAATTGTCTGACAATGGAAGGAACAGCAAGGCAATGCAAACAATATCCTAGTAGCAACAGGTGTAGGTTGAAGCTCAACTCCTAGCAATGAGACGTCCATGAATTCTCTCACCCTTCGTTCAGTAGCCCGACAATGAGCAGGCAGCAACGTGCATGACTCGCTTCGGTGTGGCCCAACCAGGCAACAGTGCATGAAGATGCAGCCTGACCCAGCATCCCCAATGGTGCCAGGGAATAGGCAGGCAAGCATGCTGCCCTGCTCTCACCGACACCATGGACCAGCCGAGTTCACACGCATCCAAATCGGCAAGAAAAAACTTGACTTAGATCTCAAGCCTAACATGTATCTCCGCTTGCTCTCCACTCCGCATGTCTACATCAACCATGTGCACGAGCCCGCAAGATCTCTTATGCTTGGACCAGTGGAAAGCTCGAAACAAGGAGATAACGATGCCTAGGGGAAAGGAGAGGCGGGGTGCACGATCATCCGGGGAGGGTCGTTGGAGCAAACTGGTAGTGTGTGGTCGGCGTGGATAGGTAGTGTGAGGACGGTGAGAAGCAAGACATTGCCATGGTCGCATCATGTTAGGAACTCAAGATTGGGTTACCCAATGACCCATAGCACGGGATACTACTTGGCACCAAAATTTTTGTTTTGGGTATTGGACCATTCGGTTGACCCAACCACTTCTCCTAGAGAGCTACATACTCACAAAGTCAACAGATTGGGGTTGAGACACATGGTACCTACTCGCAAGATGTTTTTACAAGGCATGGACAAAAATGTACCCGCGACCCTAGGTCAGTGCCAACATTCCCAATTAGACGGTATCCTTCCTCAATTTGACTTATTTGTAATTTAGCCAGCCACATGGGCTTGCCCCATGGCCACAATGTCTCATAACCACTGTTTACCTAAATAGCTGTTCAACACATTTAAACGTTGTAACGACGACCGGACATGGCTGTTTAACTAGAAATTTTCTCATTTAGATGGCCATTCATATATCCTATATATTTTAATATCATTCAATGCTAATAGTGTTAATTGATTACTGATTTTGTTTCATTTTAAAAAAGTTCAAATATATCACACTAACATGTTGTGGTTTCTTTTTGGTTTTCATTGCTGGTTTGATTCAATTCCAACAAACAGTGTCCAAGTCAACATATGAAATGTATTGTTAGCTAAAACAAAAAAATAATATAACAAGTAGAAAATTATCATGATGCACAACTATAAAATATACATTATGCACTATTAAAAAACTGGGAAATCAATGACATACCTCAGAAGTTTTCAGCTTTGTCCTAATATATAGCAATGCATAAGGTTCCAAATGAATTGGGAAGTCTCGTGGGTCTGGAGTCAGTGGCTGAAACAGGAAAACAAGGCGGAGGAAATCCAATTTAAAAATAATGATAGAAGTTCTAAATGGTTTCAGAAATACTATATGAGTAAACCTGAAAATCTTCAAATTCTTTCCCCTTAGCTAACTGTTCAATTATCCACAAAAGTAAACTTTTATGTCCCTACAAATATAAAGCATTACATAAATACAAGCAACTCAATAGGTATGAAAACTGAAGTGCTCTGAATTGTCTACAAATTACTTCACGGATGAGAGGATGAAACTGAGGTTCCCAAAAATACAATATTGAATCAAGGAGGACCTGAAAGAAAAGATTGTTTAGACTTGGGAGGAACCAATAGATATGTTGATCTTTAAACAGAGTACTAACTAAATAACTAAAAATGAGGCTAAAAGAAAGCTAAATAACTAAAAAGGTTAATGTATTAATTTGGGGACAAAAACAAACAAAACACTCACACGAACAGAGTCTTCCACATCATTGAAGTAAAAAGTACTGAATGGTGTCTCAATATTTTCAAGACGATTCATCACACTATCAAAATGGTCAGCACCCTGTAAAAAAACAAGTATATATTATACTGAAAGTTGCTAAAAAGTAATAAAATGCATCTGTAGTCCCTAAACTTATCCAGGATGTGGAAGGATAAAATTTTTAGTTTGCATTTTCTGTGGTCAGCCCCCGCCCCAAAGCCCCAAAGTGTTCTTGTAAGGTCACGACGATGTGTTTTTCAGCCCCACACCATGGTAGCTCTCCTGCGTGTTCGAGAAAAAAAAAAACTTGTCCAGAATGTGTCATCTAGGTCACCAAAATCACCTGAGGTCCACAACCATGGTGGACCCTTCAACTGAATTTGTCCAAAAAATGATTTTCAAAAAAGATGTGCTAAATTTGTCCATTGAATACCATATGGTCCCAACAGAAATACAAGCAATGGGGAGGAAAAATTAGATGACATGGATGACACCAAGTAGTTCAATTGACACCAATTATGAGCATCTGTACTTTGCGTGAACTGCTTAGCAAAAGTTTCAGGGACATGAAACTGCAACTTAAATAAAGATGGGACCTAGGTGACATCCACAAGCAAGTTTAGGGACTTTGGTGTGTTTTATTAAATTAAATAGCAGGAAAGTACCTTAATGTATGGTTTCATAGCAATGATTTTGCTGAGGAACATGGCCATCTGGTTGTGATTTCTGACTTCAGCCATTGGATAATATTGTCGCTTCAGTAACAAAATGAATACACATATACATGCAACATTAGCATACATATATGTAAATACGCACAGCTCTAACTGAGGTAACAAGATACATACTCTTCGAATCTTTGAGATTGTAATGAAATGATGATGCTCAACACTGTTAATGGCATACTTGAATCTAAACTCAGGATTCAATTTCTCAAGAATTTCCCGATCCGAATGATCATCCTGAAATGTGGGTCAATAAATCCACAAACCCATCTTATGAGCAGTTCCAAATGCATACAAACAACTGAACAAGAATGATTCATTTTATGAAAAACAAGAAACCTCACTAGATATTGCCAGATATATAGTACTAGGTAAATATTATGAAATTAAAACAGAGAATCCTACAAAACATATCTAAAACAGTACGGCAAGGACTTACAGCCTACATTTAAGTTTTTTCTAAAGAACAATTCAATGATATTTCTAAAGAATCTAACATTATCTACCAAGACATTCTATCTGAATTGACTCCGTGAAACTTGATTGAAGGTATGGCCCTAAAACATTTTGTATTCTTTGACCTATTGCTAGTTGCTACTATTATAATGTATGATGTATCATCATCCTCTCATCTCCCTTTTCATGTTCATTGACAATTAGATTTACACCTGCAACTAGTATCTAGATGTGACATGGAAGGTGGAAGCATTTTACAAGCCCTGAATCCTCAGGTATACCACTGGCATTATCAGACAAAAGTCTTAATCAATCGTTTTTTGCTTTAAGGAACAATACCTTTGAACTGCAATCTATTGCATCCACTTCCTTCAACATACCAATATAAAGTGGCAGATATCTTCTAAATTCCTCTTCAAACTGCATGAGTATAATAAACAAACATAGTTGCCAACAAGTTAGACCAAAATCAAACAAGATGGCAGTTCAACAATGAGGTACCCAAACTGAAGATACCAACAGCACTAACCTCCCAATTCCATTCTATTTCCCAGCCATCAAATTCATTTGGAGCAGCATGGTATGCCTTTGTACATAAATCTTTCTTTTGACTTGCCAACCAACGCATGAAGTTATCTGAGAAATTGTCGATGTCCTTGCCTTCCCCCACTATGTTCTAGTATAGTGAAATATCACACAAAAAATGATTTGCATCTAGTTACACTTCTCAACCCTAACACAGTATATAAATTCAGCAAACAAAAACCATGGGTCGCATACCTGGCATTCATCAGCATTGCTGGACAAATAGTAATATGACTCACGACAAAGTGCGATAAGAGCCTTGTTAACATCATCACTTATATTTGAGTTCAACTTGCAAATCAGATGTCTAATTGCACATGGAAGCTGATCATCTATGCGTCTAATTAGTGATGGAAGCAGTTCATCTAAAACAAATAGCTTGAGTCTAGGATCTTCTGTGACACCTGCAAGCTGTACTAAATCACGGCAAAAAGGAATAGCATTTCTGGTTGCTTCATCATCCACCCAGTACCCAAAAAAGCTTGCCCTCAACCTCCGGAAACAATCATTGGCTAACAGAAACCTGCGAAGAAATAAAATATTTAGGTGTTTTCAATGTTCATTCAATAAAAACTAATACAAATAAACATATGTAAGCAAATTATTTTTTTATACCCAATGAGAGAACTTGAAGATACTGATTCATGATCTTGGGCAGCGGTCATCCTTATATCACTGACATCAAAATACTGAAGATGGCCATTGTTTGATTCTAGGGAAGCTATATTTCCAACCAAACGACAAACTGCGCGAGTGAAATCAAGGAGGAGAGAGTGTTCCAATTTCTCAATATTTTCTGCTGATCCAGTAAGTTGGCCAAAGTAATAAGGAACTTTGGCTCGACCTTCATGCATAAGACTGAACCAAGCATAGTAAAGTAGATCCTCACAATGTCTAAGAAAAGTTCTCAATAGGTCTGACATCCATTCTTTCCAGAATTCAGTAGGACAATTTCTAACCAATGGAAGGAAAACAGCATCGATAAGTTTTCTTAAATGCTTAAACTTCATATAGTCGAAATCAGCAAAAGCGGCACTAAAGGAAGATTTATCCAAAAGTTCAGCAAATGCTCCTTCAATAGACATGCACAGACCTATGACCTTGTACCTGCAGCAACACAAAACCAATCATGTGCCCAGATGTAACATCGATAGAAATTAGCTCCATGACCAATCACCAAAAGTAATGCAAAAAAAAAAAACAGATGGACCAAAATATTAATGAATTAAGTTGCAATAATTTGAAGTGCAAAGGAAAATTAGTCAGACTGCAAAGCACTATAAACCATAGAAACAGTAAAAAATAAATATGCCATCTTCATGCCTCATTTAATTAAGGACAGTGCTGCTGCCAGCATGAGGCACAATATTTGTGATGGCAGGAATAATACTAGTTCAATCACACAGTCAGTAAGCTCCTTGATTACCAAGTTATCAAGTATCACTTCATTTAAAAAATTCTTCATTGTATCAATTCAAAAAAATAAATAAATGTTTTTTTTCAAATATCTTATCATAGCTTGATAAACATAAGAAAACATTCTTCTCTAATCTTATCAAAAATTCATTTCTATTCTGGATTTACGGTAATCCTTATTTTCCCTTTTTCCCTATGGGCTATCAATATGATCTACCTGAAATTCCCAAGCTAATTATACACACAAGAGACAGGCCGGCCCACACCATAAATGAGATAAGCTAGGTAAAACTGTGATCTGTGAAGCTTGATGTAAGATCAGATTTTAGTAGCTTTTAAAAAAAGATCAGAGTTTAGTAATGGACCTGAGATAAACAAAATAAACTAATCAAACTATTATCACCATTCCTTAAAGTTCTTCATAGTTTCAATGCCAGTTTATTTTTTTAGTACTACGTGTGATAACCAATATGAAATGAAGAAAAAGAAGTAGACAACAGAAATAACACTTGAATTGCTACAAGCAACATACTCACCCACTCTCTAGAACTTTCTCTAACAATTCACCCATCTCATTCTGTTGGAAACCTTCATCATTATTCATAGGCATTTTAGCCATCTCAATTTCTTCAGAAAGATTGCAAGAAATTTCATCTCTCCAGAGACTATGGATGCATCGAAGTAACTGAAGATAAAATATTAAATATGTAAATATAAGACTCAAGCAAACAAAATGTACACATCAGACAGATGTCTTAGCTTGGGAAAAGAAACTAAGTTCAGTTTAATACATACCTGCAACAGAAAAGGAAGGATCAAGCGTAGAAGGGAAACAAAATAGGTATGATAAGATAGTGTCCCATTAATTTCTTCTCCTATGCGTCTTTTGAGCTCATGCTCACAAACCTTTACAACCTCATAAACCGTCTTCAAGAAATAACAGTCAGAAAATAGACAAGATAAACCAAGACCAGTAAGGAGATAAGTATTCTCCCACTCTCGTTGGGTCCATATCATGTTGAGAGTATAAAGTACACAATGAATTACGCCCTTATGCATGAGATTCCTGCAAAGAACTTGAGGAATCATTCTCTAAGACACTGACGGTCATGAACATTAAGCACATCATAAATAAAATAACACTCATGGTTCATTCAAAAAAAAAGAACACTGATGGTGAGAAAGAGAGAGAGTGTCCATAACGAAATGTCATACCTAGAAAAAGATATTGCAGCAAACACTTCGCATAGAATATTATGTTCCGCAAGGAGTAGGCATCCCTTAAGTTGATTGCCATATAACTTCCCATGCAACCTCTGTAATATCAATGGAAAGATTTTCATTAGAAGAATAAGAACAACTACATATTACATTGGTGGGAGTAAAAAATATACTCACCAACATTTGTGGGTGAACAATATCAGCGAAGTCATCTCGACCCTCAGAACCACCACTAACCTCATTGTCATCAGAAATGTCGATTGCCATGAGACTCTGAGATAATACAAGATGAATGCTAAAAAGAATTAAGACTAAATTGCTGTAGAGATCACTCTATAAACTATGCATGTAAACACAACAAAAATCACCTGGACTTCACAGTCTGTTTGTGCATCTAAAGACAATTCAAAAGATCCCACACAGGATATATTGTTATTGTCACAGCCTTCACTGATACATCCATTAGCTGTTGCAGAAGAATCTGATATGCCACTGCTGCTACTGTGACTGCTTCCATCAGCAATGCTAATGTGAACCGAACCTTCATTCTCACTTTGCGCACTCTCTGTTACGAACCAAACAAAAAGAGTTATAGATAAAGATGCAGGTGCACACACACACGAGACTTTTGTTGCATTGATAATGTAATAAATACACAATATTTGTGGCCCAAAAAATGAAGGAGATCTTATTTCAGTGATAGGTTCTACTTAAAAAGCATATTAGGAAAGCTTCTTTAAAGAAGATAACCATGAATACATGATATTTCGTGAGTCACCTGTTTCTTCCTCGTCTAGACTTCTCAGGTTGTTGCTTGCAGCAAGCACAAGTAAGCTCCTTCTATCCTTGTTATGTTCCTTGGCATTCACTGATTTACTGGATGTATGATCTTCATCAGGGGACACAGCCAGATCAACTTTTAAATTATGAAGGTCAGCACCGCTAAGTTCCTCGTGCCTAAATTTCAAGAGATGCTGCAAATGCAAAAGGAAACAAATAAGTACTGATAAATAATCCCGTTACCCATAAAATTGATACTCATGCATACTTCTTGCTGTGTCATGTCAGCCTTAAAGTATTGGCTGAACATATGTTAGAATAAAGGCTCAAAATATTTTGACCTATTTACACACGTACCAAGTGGAAAATAAAAAAAGGTCACGTTAAACCAATGAACATCATAAGCAGCATAACACTGCCTAAAGTGTTATTTATATGTAATCAGATTACAACCGACACAAAATTAAGGAAGCAATTCGACACAATAAGAACCATTTGGTAAACCTCCAACAAAGCATATTTCCCAAAACTAGTGAAATTATGGATATAGTCCAGTCCAAGAGCATCGAAGTCATGAAGACATCAGTTATCTGCTGATCCCTGATATGGTGATACCAGTTTTTTTTTATTTCATTAGTAGTTATATTGTACTCCACAGATTGCAGCAATATGTGGGCATGATATCAGTAATGCAAGATCAAGCACTGCAGTGAAACGAAAGAAGTTATTGACCTGACGCATTAGATCACCCAAGCATTGGACCTCAAGAGGGAATTCATTGCTGACCAACAAAAGTGACACCCTCACCAACATACCCACATAGCTTTCCACATCCTCTTTTACCTGTTCCACAGGAATCAAACATCATTAATAGTCTAACAACGAGTTAGCAAGTAAAAGTGAGAACAGGTAAATGAAGGTGTTCTAATGTCCAATCAATAGCTAATAGCAATAATTGCAAAAACACAGGCTAAAGTATCTTAGCTGACAGGGAGGACAATAATTGAAGTACATAGTGGAAGAAAAAATACATCAAAAATGACTGTAACCGAATGAAAACACCTTGCCCAGAATTTGGTGGGTGAGCATCCAATTCTTATATTTCAAAAAAAAATGAAATTTTGCAATCCTATATTGCTCAGAATTGCGGCTAGCAACTTTTGAATCACGGAATCCATAGCACATATCAAAAATCGCGTAAAGCCTACGTACCTGAGGAGCAAGCAAAATAGAAACAGGGGGGGAGGACTCCACTTGATCCATTAGGGGTTCGGATCAACCCACAACTTCGGAGGACCAAAACCGCACCCTCAGTGCGGAAAAACCTAATCGAAGCCCACAGAGGAATATATTAGTAGAGCACAACGCAGATCGAGACCAGACCACCCAGGTACGATGAATTCGGGTCCAATCGCGAGTAAAACCAACAATTAGGGCAAAGGAATTCATCGCGAGTAAAAAGCAAGGAAGATCAGACCGGTTCCGACGGAAGAGTAGCGCTTCGACTGGAGCGCCCCGGCGGGCGCCGTTGTGCCCGTCGAGATATACAGACAGACACAGGTATCGGGGAGACTGCAGCAACACGTTTAGGGTGTGTTTAGATTGTAGGAAAAAACACTGTAGCATAAGAAAAACACTGTGGTATTCGCTGGGAAACGTGTTTTGTGAGGGAGGAATAGTGAAAAGTTGGAATGAATAGTGAAAAGTTGGAATGAATAGTGAATAGTTAGGAATCTGAACATGGCCTTAGTGTGCGTTTAGATTGGGGAAAGATTCCCCGAAAATACAGATGAATAGTGTTATGTGAGTAGAAGGGATGGGATGAATAGTGAAAAGTTAAACATGGCCTTATTATGCGGCACAGGCACAACCGAACCCACGGGCCCGCACAAGTAGTTCACTGCTGGGCACGTACGTTTCATTTGCAGGTTAATCACATTCACATGCTATTTTAAAAACAGCAACATAGTGGGCAGGAGTTGGAGTTTGTAGAAGGGATTGAGGTAAGCTCGATCTTAGTTCTGCCTACTTGGTCACTAAGGATCGATCCGTTGTTTTAACTGAGGATCGAGTGATTCTACCTGATTTCTTGCTGGGTTATGGGACTAGTAAAGCCAACTAGGTTGGTTGGCTCACTGATTCAAAACATCTCTTACCCGTGCTTGTTGGGTCGGAGAAAGGCAGGAACATAGCCAGTAACTCACGGGGTGGTCGCCAGACGTGGGACCCACGTGGGGGTGCGTTCCCAGGTTCGAGTAAGGATATTTCCGGTCTTTGGCCCAGCTGATCGAAAGGTTGTTGCGTGCAGCCGGCGCAGCTGTACGTGACTAGGGGCTAGGTATCTCGTGCAGGATGTAAATTGATTCGGATCGCCACAACTCTTGGTTATGAGTGCACTTGATCAACTATTAAGCATCGTAGAAGAAACAAGTGGAACAATATGAGGTTGATTCAAAAATGTTGTTTGAGCCTAGAACCACCTATATGAAAAGCACTTTATAATGTAGTTGGATAAGTAACTACTCAGATGAGCTAAAAGCCGTCAACTAAGGACCAAAAAATAGTAAGCCTTTTTGCAAAAAGGGTTGAGTCAGCCAAAACCACTCAAAGACCTGTTTATATTCCCTTGAGAGTCTTTTCTTGGGCAAGGCGGGTAAGCCTTGCTGAGTACCTTCGTACTCAGGGTTCTCTCCTTGTTGTTTTCCAGAGGATGCTCCACAGTAGGATGCTCCACAGTAGGAAGGCGAGGAGGAGAACCAGAAGCCCTAGAGCATCAGTTGGTCCCGGATGTCTCTAGACAAATAAAGTTACCTCGTGTTGTAATATAACTTTATAGTTGCCTAAACCAGTTTGTATTAAGTCCTTAGTACTTTGACTTGCATCTAAGGTTGTTTCAAACTCGGTTTGTAATAATTCGTACATTTTCCGTATTTATGTAAAAAGATAATGCCTGTTATGTTTCCCATCATGGAATGGATCCTGAGCTATGGTTGCATAAAGTTGTCAGTGGATGATTCGGGAAGTGCCAGGGACACTCGACGGACTACCGGGTTTAAACTGTCTAGAGTGTGTTTGTTGATATTGTCCTTATTTGGGGCAATTAGGCGCACTTGAGCTAGTTTAAATTGGGCGGTTTTGCCATACGGAGGGGCGGTGCGGCAGCCGCGCGGCTCGAGCGAGCAGCGAGACTCCATGCGGCGTCCGTGCGGCTCGAGCGTGACATGGCGGCAGCCGGCGGCGGCTGCTTGATCCGATTGGGCCTAGCTCCGTACGTGGCGGACGACGGCGGCCATGCGACTCCGATGAGAACGGACGTGGTGTAGGCCACGCAACGCGGAAGCACTGGGCGTGGCGTCGGCCGTGCAACGCAGAAGCAAGCAGGCATGTGTGTCCTTCGTGCGTGTGTTTCTTGCTGGTTTTGTACTTTTGTGCTTCAATTGGTTCCTTGATTAGTCAATTTTCCTTCTACTTTGTATCAATTGGCTAGGTTGATTTCCTTCCTGCTTGATCATTTTGGCGTGCGAGGTTCGGTGAGCTTCGGTAAAAACCGAACACCGAACCGTATAAACAGACACCGAATTTGTCAGTTTTTTATTTTCCTCAGTGCCGATTGGTTTTCATTTGTTGCAAACCGAAATTTTTTAACACCAAACAAACCGAACCGAAATGTCGGTTTAAACCGAGTGCCCACCCCTACACCAGAGGTAACTTAACACACCTGAACTCGTTTTGTATCTATGTTCCATATCCATTGCATGTTAATTGATGTGCTAAAACAATATTCGCAGTATGAAGCCCGACGAGCTTTGTATGTGAGTCTGCCACCCCTGGACCCTTCGAACACATAGGAAGCCGCACCCCTGGACCCTTCGAACACATAGGAAGCCACAGTTATGGCCCGCTGCGTGGATCCCAACACTAGCGATCAAGTGGGTATAAGAAATCCCCACTTTCATAAACCTGAAACAGAAGATACTACCGATATCACTGATGGGTAAACTTTTGATTTGGAGGAGAAGAATGCTGAAGAACCCAGTGCGAAAGCAGGGCAATCCTTCGCAACCAAGGGTAGTTCTTTGAAAAGGACGATAGCAGAACCAAGTGCACCATTGCCCAAGAGGCCAAGGACTGCAATGAAACCTCATGCCAGGATTATTCCAGAAACAAAGAAGAAAGTGTCTCCAATATTGAAGATCCAATCAATGCCTGGGGTAACCATAGGGAGCAGCTCGTCCCAAGAACCCAACACTGTCCGTAAACCGTTGTCTACAGAGGAAATAATTCATAATATATTTAATCCAGAAGTACTGCAACAGTCGAGAACAGAACCAAGTTCAGAAGTGAACAAGTCTGCCAGTGGAAATCCACACTTGCAAACGAGAAAATCCACCGATCCAACCCCTGAAGAAACAACCATCCTCTGTGATATCCTATCCCAGACGGATGGGCAGGATCATGGCGCAAAGAACAAGTCAGGCCAAGAGCCAAAACAAGCTGAGGCGCAGGCAGGAGAATCATCCAAGAAGCTAGCCGCTATTGAACAAGAATTGGAAGAAGCAGAGTTCACCCTGGGCGATCCAGAGATTCCCAATGCACCCACCCGGCCTGTAAGTAATCTTAAGAGTTTGTATGGTAACTCGTGATAGGAGAAATTCCTGGTGATGAATATTTCTTGCTCATTTTATTCCATATGTGCAGGGTTTAACCAGCACCAGCAACCGCAGTACCCATAGGCGTCAGGCAAGAAGAACTCAGGGCGGAGCTACAAGCTACCGAAGTAGTCAATGTGACAATTCATGCCTATCCCGGAAGTCAAACTGATGCACCCACAATAACCCAGCCAGAGCAAGCTGAAGTATCCGGGGTAAATCCCAATGAGAATGCTCTGGCGGACATTGAACAGCTCATGACGCAGACTGTAATTAAAGAAGCCGAAGCACAGCAAGGTGCACAAAACGTCAACGAGCCCCCGAGCAACTTGGAGTCTACCAAGTCTGCTCGGTTGAAGTCTATAGCTGTTAGCGCTCTTTAGCTACGCACTTTTAGTGATGTTTTATCGCTATTTTCGGGAATGAACATGTACTAACGCTCCACTTGGCACCCAAAATAACCCTTGCTTCGATTTTGCCTTGTCTTTTGGAGCATATCATTGTTTTGTAGGAAATAAGACAATTTCGGATGAGTTTTGGCACGAAGACACAATTGGACACGGCTAAGGATCGAAGGGGGGAATCAACATGAGAAAGACGAGGGCGAGCTGGGCCAAAAGCGGCCTAGGCCGACCGGCCCACTAAGGACCTAGACGGCCGGTCTGGCATACTTTTGGGCCCAATGGCGGCCCTCTTTCGCGTGTGTGTCGCCCTAGACAACCCTAGCTGCCGCCCTATTGTATCCTTCGGCCAGAGAGGTCTACAAAAGGGAGAAAGCCACCATCATTGAGGGAAGAGTGCCTGGAAGAGGTTGAACACCCATCGTTGAAGGACAACTCAAGAGCAAGACGAAGGACATCGGGCCTCATCTTTTGCCGTCGACTTCTACACCATGAACTCCGTCACCATGACTAGTTTTATAGGGTGAAAGCCTACGTTTGTCCATAGGGTTGTAAGGTGAACTTGGTTTATAATCGCCAACATTCTTTATGATATTAATCTATCTTGTACATAGATCGGTTCCCTTTGCTTGATGATTGACTACCCCTAGTGTTGTGTGACGAGTATGGGAGGGTAAGGCATCGGCTTACGGAACTCGGTAGATTAGATCGGTGCTTTAATTCGACAGTTGCATAACTTAGTGATCCTCAAACCCTATGGACAAATGCTCTCCATATCTTATTCTCTACAAAGCATTGATTTACATTAATTTCTCTTTAATTCAGATTAGGTTAGGTTTAGTTTTCACTCATAAACTTCATTTGAAACACTTCTAAATCAACATAGTTAGAACTTAGATAGGCGTAGCGATCTTCTTGTTCCACGGAATGATAACCTTGGGGAATTCTCTAAGGAAAAAGCTACAACTGACCTGTGTGCTTGCAGTACGAAATTGACACGGCTAAGCGCCGTCAATAGTAGCTAAAGCAGGATGCTCGAGGGTTAATCAGATTGAAGAAACAACCCTAGAGGATGAAATTGAGCACATCCCCGTATGCCACTACCATGCGGAGTAGAGGAAGAAGCCGGAAATTTCTGCATTGGCAGCTACGATCTGGTGGCGGATCCTAATCCCCAAGCGTTCGATTATATACTTGATGTCGACGAGGATGATGGGTACATCAAAAGGGGATTGTATCACACGGAGAGGACATTAGCGTACTTCAAGGTATGAAACATAACTAAAAAACTTCATGCAATCTCTGACAATGATGGCTAATGATCATACTGTATAGGCTATTGGTGAGACATCACGCCAAAAGACCGACTATTTCCTCAGGATTGTCTTGATGCATGCCAAGGTGGAGCGTCTCCAAAAGGAGCTGGACAAGGAACGCGTAGAACAGCACACCCAGGAAGTTGAAGATGCCAATCTGATTCGCACGCTGCATGTGCGAGTGAAAGAGATGTCGTCCAAGAGAGATGACTTGAAAAAGAAGCTGACCATTGCGCGGACTGAACTCAAAGGTACCCTAGCACTGTTGTTTTGATTGCACGGAATGTTGTATCATGAAGTTGAAACAACCCCTTGTATTTTGTATATCAGGTTCTCAGCAACAATTAGCAACAACCCAGAGTAAGCTGACTGATTGGTCCAACTTGGCGAACCGGCGAGAAGAAACTATAAAGATTCTCTCAGCGGAAAAGGAGAATCTGGCTAAGGAATTGAACACCGCAGTACAACAGCGTAAAGACGCCGATAAGAAATTGATCCAAGTTATAGAGCTGCAGAAGAAAACTACCAAAGATCTGGAAGAGGCATGTGATGACAACAAGCATCTGTCTGAAGAGCTTGTGAAGTTCCGCGAGAGCATCGCCAACAAGAAAGTTGTGGATGAAAAACTGCAGGAAGCTTCAAAGAGACTAGCAGAGATGGAGGGAACAATCCAACAGATGAAGAAAACCGATGGTGATTTGGCAGAGGCCACCAAAGACATCATTCTGTTGGAAAGAGCCGCGAATCCATTGGTGAAAGCCCTAGTCCCAGAAGAACTGTCGAAACAGCTGTTCACTGAAGAACTTACGCATAGAACTTGTGTAAGTGTTCCATATTCCAAGGATCTAGCAATTCAACACCATCTTCTGTTTGGAGACGATATGTTCCTGTGTTGAGGACTTTGGAGACAATGAAGGGACCATCCCATGGCGAGGTGAGCTTTGAGTGACCTGTCGTGTATTGGATGCATCACAACACTAAGTCGCCAATCTAGAACGATCTATTCTTCAACAAATTCTTCAATGCGCGGAGCGCCGTGCATGACGTCGACGGGAAGGACGGCTTCAGTGTCGTAAACCATGAAGGAAGGAGATTGCCCTCTAGCCTTGCTAGGTTGGGATCATAGGCCCCAAACAACTGGAAAGTGTTCCATCATCCAGCGACCTTCAACCTTCTTCAAGGTTCATTCCATCCTTGCCTTGAGCCCATCAACTATTAAGCCATTGGCTCGCTCGACCTGGCCATTAGCTCGTGGGTGGGCGATTGAAGAAAAGCAGACCTCGATATCACGATCTTCACAATAGTCCCAGAATTTACAGCCAGTAATGGTAGTGCCCAAGTCTGTGATGATTCTGTGAGGTATCCCGAAGCACCAGATTAAATCTTGAATAAATTGGACCACTTTTTCGGCCGTCACCTTCACTAGTGGAAAGACCTCAATCCATTTGGAAAATTTGCCAATCACGACAAAGCATTACTTGAAACCTCCATGTCCCCTAGGGAGCTTGCCAATCATGTCGAGTCTCCAACATGCAAATGGCCATGATGGAGGAATTAGCTTGATCTTATGCACAGGCACATGTGAATGGTGAGCAAAGTATTGGCATCCATTGCAATGACGAACAATTTCTTCAACATCTCCAGAGCTGTAGGCCAATAGAACCCAGAGCGAAAACCCTTGCCCATGATGGTACGCGACACTGCATGGTTGTTGCATTCCCCTGAATGATTTTCTTCAAGTATATGCACACCTTCTTGTTGTGGAACACATTTCATGAGAGCGCCCAAGCGAGTACCGCACCGGTATAGTGTATCACCAATTATGACATAGGATTTACTGCGGTGGACAATATGCTCGGCTTCTGCCTTTTCTGAAGGAAGTCTGTTGTGCAATAGATATCCAATAATAGGTGCAAACCAGGCTGCATTAATGAGCATAACTTCTTGTATTGGTTTTGAATCGGCAGAGGGTGTTACTTCAGTAATGGATGGTTTGGTCATTTCATTAACGAACACCCTGCTGGGTACTTGATCTCGAGAAGAACCTAATTTTGACAAAACGTCGGCGGCCACATTGAAATCCCGCCCAACATGATGAAATTCAATGCCAAGGAAGTGTTTCTCCAATTTTCGAACTTCGTCGCAGTATGCCTCCATATTTTAATGATTTCGATTCCAATCTTTGTTGACCTGCTTGATTACCAACATTGAATCTCCGTATACTAGTAAGCGCTTAATGTTGAGAGAAATGGCCAATTTTAAGCCATGGAGAAGAGCTCGTATTCTGCAGCATTGTTGGATACAGGAAATTGGATTTGCAGGACATATTTGAGTTGATCTCCTCACGGGGAAATCAACAAAACTCTAGTGCCACCACCTTCCAGTTTGAGAGAGCCATCAAAGTACATTACCCAACGCTCAGGCTTTGTGGTGGCAATAGGAAGATGATGCTCAGTCCACTCAGATATGAAATCGCTAAGGATTTGAGACTTCATGGATGTGTGTGATTGGAACTCAATGGTATAGGGCCCCAATTCAACTGCCCATTTACCAATGCAACTAGTTGCATCTTTGTTGTGAAGGATTTCACCAATAGGATATCCAGTAACCACAATGATCTCGAAAGATTCGAAGTAGTGTCGCAATTTTCTTGAAGTCATTAAGACAACATATAATATTTTCTGAACTTGAAGGTACCTTGACTTGGAGTCTAAGAGGACTTTGCTCACAAAGTACACGGGCCTTTGAATTCTTTGAAGATGGTCATCTTCTTCTCGTTCGACAACAATAGCGGCACTAACAACATTAGTGGTGGCAGATATGTAAAGCAAGAGATCTTCGCCTGAGAGCGGGGTTGTGAGCACAGGGGGCGTTGTAAGGAAATTCTTAAGACTGTCAAAAGCTTGAGCCTCCTGCGTCCACTGGTACCTATCCTACTTTTTCAAGAACTCAATTCCTCGTTTTCCTAGCTTGGAGATGAAGCTGTTGAGAGCAGTCATGCAGGCGGTGAGCTTCATAACATCTTTGACTGTGCGTGGCGGCTCCATATTCATTATGGTATATATTTTCTCAGGATTGGCTTCAATACCACGCTCGCTAACGATGAACCCAAGGAGTTTGCCTGAAGGAACACCAAAAACACATTTTGCCGGGTTTAGCTTCCAGCGCCACTTGTGTAGGTTATCAAATGTCTCAACGAGATCAGCAATGAGATCATCTGGGTTCCTTGTCTTGATAACCACATCATCGACGTATGCTTCGACATTGAGATGAAGTTGGTCTTGGAGACAACCTTGTATCACTCTTTGATAGGTGGCACATGCATTTTTAAGACCAAAGGGCATGTTTGTATAACAATAAGCACCATATTGTGTGATGAAAGAGGTTTTGATCTAATCCTCTTCTTTCAGGGATATCTGATGATATCCTAAGTAACAATCGAGGAAATAGAGCAGAGTGCACCCAGCGGTGCTATCAAGGACTTGATCGATGTGAGGAAGCCCAAAGGCATCCTTTTTGCAGTGTTTGTTGAGATAAGTATAATCAACACACATTCTCCATTTATTATAATTCTTTTTCTTTACAAGAACCGGATTGGCTAACCAATCGGGATAGAAGACTTCTTTAATGAAGCTGGCTGCTAATAACTTAGCTAGCTCTTTCTTAATAGCCTCCCGACGTTGGTGGCAAATCTACGAAGACGTTGCTTCTTAGGCTTCGTGCTCTTATTGAGGTCAAGCTTGTGTTCGATCAACTCTCTGGAACTCCAGGCATATCTAAAGGTTTAGTTGCGAAAATGTCAGCTTGGGTCCGTAGGAAGTCGACGAGTGCGCTTTCCTATTTAGGATCAAGGTTGGAGCCGATGATGGCGCTCTTGGACAGATCCCCTGTTTGGAGGTCAACTGTCTTCGTGGCAACCGTGTCGACAGGCTTGATGCCGCGTGTCTTCTTTTGTGTTGGGGCGTCGCCGTCTTCATTAGTGATGGTAGCCACCAGGGGACCGAGTTCTTGTCGATCTGCGTCGACTGCAGCCCTGACAGCATACTCCACTGCTTCCTTGTCGTAGAGGTAAGATCGCTTGATATCGCCTCGGAGAGAGATGACGCCCTGAGGACCTGGCATCTTGAGCACCAGATATGTGTAGTACGGAGTTGCCATGAATTTGGCCAATGCTGGACGCCCGAGGATGGCGTGGTATGAAGTTTCAAAGCAGCAACCTCGAACTTGATGAATTCGGTATGGAAGTTTGCTTCCATGCCAAAGGTGAAGGGTAATGTAATTTTCCCCAGACGTACCACTGCCTTGCCTGGCACTATTCCATAGAAGGGGGAATCGGTTGGTTGCAGCTTGCCAATATCTAGGCCCATCTGCTTGAGGGTCTTGGCAAAGATGAGGTTGAGGCCACTGCCTCTGTCGATCAGTACCTTTGTAGTTTGCTGTGGGCTACCATAGACTCCAGCACTAGAGGGTAGCGTCCTGGCCATTTGACCTCCGCCCATTGGTCTGCTCTGGACCAAGTGATCGGGACGACTGACCATTTGAGGGGTGTGACCACTGCTGGTTTCGCAACATATGCCTCACGTCTTGCGTTTTTGCTGTTGCGCGAGTTGTTGTTGACCGCGAGCCCTCCAAGGATGACGTTGACGGTATTATTGACCTCCGGGAACCTGTCATCATCTTTGCCGTGGTTGTCGTCACCGTCGCGCTTCTTCTTCTTCTGGGGTTTGCTGAAGGTTTCAACAAGGAGCCAGCAGTCGCCCATCGAATGCTTACTATCAGGGTGGTAAGGGCAACGCTTCTTATGGAGCTTATTGAACTCTTCCTTCCTCTGCTGGGTAGTTGGTGCAGTACGGACAGACTGTACGGTGGCAACAGTATTGTCGGGTCTGCGCTTCCAGGAGTTGCCGCCATTGCGGTTGAAGGAATCGCGAGACTGATCGCGGTTGTCTCCCTGTTTCTTGTGCTCGTTGGTGACAGGACGTTTGCCATAGCGATCTCGTTCTTGATCATCAGTGTCCATCCATTTAGCTACCATTTTGCATAATTCCTCCAAGTAGCTTGGATGGTTGCGGCTGAAGTCGCGAAAGAGTGCGCGATCAGTCATCCCGTTTTGGAAAAAGTCAATGACTTCTGAATCGGGGATGGGGACGCAGGTTGCCTTGATAGTGAAGAAACGATGATTGTATTAACGCATGGACTCATCTGGCTTCTGCTTGCAAGTTCTAAGTTCATATTTGTTGCCAGGGCACTCGAAAGAGCCCTGGTAATTGGAGACGAACGCCTTTTTCAGCGCGTGCCAACTGTCAATGGAGTCCGGGCGAAGAGATTCTAGCCAGGTGAGGGTGCTTGCTCCAGAGCGATAGGGAAGTATAGCATCTTGGTAATGTCGTCGCCTCCAACTGTTTCGATTGCTGAAGAATATCAGCGTAGCCAGATGTTTGGATCCAATTTCCCGTCATAGTTGGTGATGTCTGACGGCCTAAACTTGCAAGGGAAAGAGTTGATGTGAATTTCTCGCATGAAGCAAGGTAGAGCATCGGGGTTGGGCATGTTATGCTCCCTGGATTCCTCTTTGGTACACGACGTGGCTTGTGTGCATCCTGCCCTGATCTCGTTGAGGTGGTGGCGCACATCATTGGATGGATTACCTCGTGTTCGGGTGGACTGCATAGGTTGCTTGTGTGGCCTAGTGTTGGACTTTGATCGCGCGTTGGAGCTGTTGTAATGGCTGCTTTGGTGCTTCGATGAAGACGCGTGGCGATGAGAAGAGCTTCGACCTTTGGAAGAGGAGCGGTTGCCATTGAAATGTTCGACCATGATCGTCGTGGCTTCAAGGCGAGCTTTGGCTAGGTCGATGCTTGGGGTAGCTTCAAATCCATCTAGGAGTCGTACATCAGACATGATGTTGGCCACTGGTGATTTGAAGAGGCATTCTTCATTGAATTCTTTGTTGAGGTTGCGGATCCTGATGTGACGGCGTCTAAAGGTGCGAGCTCTATTGAGCTCGATTCAAAGTTGTCGATCTGCTTCCGTTTCTCCTTCGATGGAAGGGTTGTATGAGGAAACAGATTCCTTGTCTCTTTCATCACGGATACTCACGAAGAGCTGACATTCTAGGTTGTTAAGCCCAGATTGCTTATCGTCGGAGGCGACGCCGAGTTCTCTGCCTTCTTGGAAAGGAAGCAGAGATGTTGTGCCTGATACTATAAGGAAGTCGTCAGCTTCGCTGAGAGCTGAGACAGGATCAATGTTAGGCTAATGAACGACAACTCCCGATGGCGTCGTGGTCATGACAAGATCTGTGTTGATCTGGCGGGTTTGGTTGAACATCTTCGCCAGATGAGCTCGATAGATTGCGTCTGAATTCGTTAACCTGAAGGGAAACTAAGGTGCACACGATCTAATTGGCGGAGAAGTAGAAATTCTTTGTCCACGGGTTGCTGAATTTGGATTCCTTCTGGCCACCTGCAGGGTTGTTTTTGACCTGACCGCCTGTGTAGCAGTGGTCACGGTCTTGACAGTAGTACCCTAGAGGCTGTCGGAGGTGATCTTGAGTCCTTCAGGTAGATGTGGATGATGATGAATGAGCCGGTCTTGCCGCTTAGAGACGGCGAGGTCGTCGTTATTGCGTGCTCGAGTGGGACTCTGCTTCGGGCGCCATGTACTTCTCCGAGTTGGATACGGTCCGAAGATCGTGTCGGGTTTGAAGTTTTTCCGCGATCCTTGTGGCGTGATCTTCGTGGGTGGCGGTGCTGACGCAACCGTCTCACCGCATAGTTCTCGACGGAGCTTGCCGTCCTGGTTTGCAGTGCAAAGCCAGGAACCGAAGATGAACGATGTGCCTGCTTCAAACTTGGTGTTGACGGAGGCGCTGAAGGATGCCATCGATTCAACAATGAATTCTCAACGAGTGAAATCCCACGGATGGCACCAAAGTGTCGGCGATTTATGCTAACAAGGTCCTCGAGGGGGTACCCCGAGAGGAGGGTTTAGGGAGAAATCGTCGAGAATCAAGAACCGAAGGTGACAAGAAAACGATTTAGACAGGTTCAGGCCGAAATATGCGTAATACCCTACGTCCTGTTTTATGTATCTTGTATTGATGATGTGTTTCGAGGGGGTCCCTGTCTCTCCTTATATATACCGGAGGACAGGGTTACACAGGAACCGTATAAGAGTAGGAGACTTTTACATGTTAATCTCTAATTTCCTAATACAGCATATCCTAACCGACTAGGACTAATCCTTGTCTTAACCATCAAGTCTTGTATGTGGGCCGGCCCATATGGCAGCCTACCAGGGTTGTTTAGTCCATTAGGACTCTACACCATCACCATGATCTTTTGGGATGTGGAAGCCAATCAATATCATAGTCATGAAACTCATATAACAAAGACTAAGCTCCTTCTAAGTGTGTACATACATATGGTGGAAGGCAAAGCATATGCACACCTAGTCAATTATGAGAAATTGAGGAGATTAATCTATATTCTGTATGGAGATATCTTAAATGAATTGAAATGCATGATATCAATGAGAACAAAGATACCAATAGAAAGTTCCATCACTTGAAGTTTGAGCCTTGCATATCTCTGAGGACTCATTGCAATGTGAGACTACACACATGATAAGCTTGCAAACAAGTTTGTCTCTAAATCACAAACCAAAATATAACTCCCCCTAAATGTGTGCATATAGCAATTTAAATTACTCGTGAGAGACATGCACTAGTCAATAACGACATTGGGAAGTTATCCTATGACTCGGTGGTCACACCGAGAGAGGTCTTCCAGCCATCTTCTACACCACCGATTGAATTGGTGGGTCTTGTCACATAGCATAGAATTAGTCAGTGCCTATGTGATCTTTGGAATCTACTTCTTGTTTTTTGTGCATCTTTTATCCATCTTCTTTTTCCATCATTTAAGCATTTGGATGGCTTTTGTGGGACTTTTCTGGGTGATTTGGATGGCTTCAATTTTGATGTTGATCATTTAAGCATTTGATTGGCTTCCAAAGTATCCTTGGACCTAGAGATATCTATAAATATTCATCTAGATAATTTGTTAGCCCGAATGGTTATGATGTCAATCAATCACCAAAATCACAAACAATGACCTAGGGCCATTTTTCTTAAGAGGCCACCAAGGGATTTAGGGTGCTTGAGCAGTGATGTACAACGACACAATTATAGGAAGTATTTGCTCAAGGAGATGTATGATGGGTCTAAAGTTACATGCTATAATAAGTTGCGTTTGACTAAATGAAACTTCCATGATTAGTGTGGCATATTGCGTGAAAGGTGTGGTTTACGTGAAATCGTATATGTTACTTTGGAAGAAAATGTTGCTATGTTCTTGCTAGTAGTTGGACATGGTCTAAAAATGAGGTTGCTTCATGGCGACTACAAGCATTCCTTAGAGACTATAAGTAGGCACTTTTCTTATGTGTTGATAGTCATTCTATCTTAAGTGTGAAGTTCATTAAACTTCCTGATCTTTGTATTCAACCACCTGATGACTACAAATGGAAGTGGCTTGGCAATGCATTTGGAGCATGATATGGTTGTCATATTGAGGTGTGTGTGCCCGCGGCTGACTAAGGAGGTATAGAAACACAAAGCAAAAAAATCACCGCTAACATTCTAGGTGTGGTTGATTGGAACATGAAATTCTTGCATGTATTATGTGGCTGAGAGGGTTCAGCTTCTGACTCAAGGGTTCTATGTGATGCTATGAGTCACCAAGATGGATTTGTTGTACCTAAGGGCGTGACTCTTTGTCTTGGCATTTTATTCCATTTATTTGCTTCTCAACTAACTGATTGCTCAACAACAGGATGTTATTACATAGTTGATGCTGTTACACCAATGGACCTAGATTTTTAACTCCATTCAGATCGACATCGATACCACTTGAAAGAGTGGGTTTCAACTCAGCAACAGCCTAAAACTCCAAAAGAGTTATATAACCGCGCCATTCTCGTGCTAGAAATGTTGTAGAGAGATTTTTTTTTGTTTTTTTTTGTTGAAGACAAAATGGGCTATTCTATGTGCTGAAAGTTTCTATGACAAAAAGATCAAGTAACAAAAGTATAGCTGATGTTGAACAAAAGTTATCTAAATGGTAAATCTAGCTAGTAATATTATTGCAAAATTGAAATTACTAATGCTTACTGCGTGTTACACAACTTTACAAGGGATAGGCAACATCATATGGATGATTTATTATTGCAGAAAATAGATGCTAAACTAGCGGCTCTACTAAATTAGCCTGTAGATGATGCTAACTTAATCACAAGTGTTCAAGCCACTGCTGAATGGAAATCTTTTAGCTATCAGCTAGCCCATGACATGTTTGTGGAATACCTTTTGAAGCATGTTGAAGTAGACATCAGCTACACAACACTTTTGATGGAGTAGGCCGTGTGGGAATGTTTTTGTGTGCTACATTTTGTGTTGGGCAGCTAGTTGGTCGTGCATCATGTTAATATTATATAGCCTAACTTTTGCGGTCTTTTGTTGGTCGTGCATCATCTTAATATTATATAGTCTAACTTTTGCGGTCTTTTGCAAAATTTATATGAATAGAACCATGACTGCATCAAAGGGAAGTAAGAGGGTCTACCACTTGGACCGATGGGATGGACGCCACATTGTTGGCTGTCCTCGTGGAGCATCACAACAATGGTCATCATGCCCAAAATGGATAGAAGCCACATGTCTACAATGCTTCTATAAGGAATGTGCGTGAGAAATGTGTCGTGGAGATCGCAAAGGAAATATAGCATCAAGGTGCAGAACTTTTGACAAGCACTATGAGATCATTAGTAAGATTCTTTCTCGGAGTGGCTTTGGTTGGGATTGACAAGCTCTTAATTGACAGTGATGATGCTTGGAATAGATATGTGGAGGTATGTCCATGTGTGTGTGTTTTCTATTTTTTTTCTTGTTGTTTTCTATTTTTTCTTGTTGTTTTCTATTTTTTGTTAGCTGAAACATGTATGTTTGTGTACTATGTAGGCTAACAGGGCAGCAGCTTGCTACAAGACCAAAGTAGTGAAGAATTGCGAAGCTCGGGTCCGCGGCCATGGCAGGAGGAGAGCTCGGGGAACCAAGCCCGTGGCCATGGTCCGCGGCGATTGAGAACCGGGTGGCGTCAGTGAGCTCCGAACGGGGTTGGTGCGGGAGAGAGATGAGAGAGGAGAGAGGAGAGGAAATGGGCTGACAGGTGGGCTCCACCGCCACGTCAGCAAAACCGCCGTTCAAAATCACCCGATGGTAAAAAATAAACGGTTTTAAGAGTTCGATGGCCAAAGATTTCTGGTTTTAGAGTTGGATGGCCAAAATCAAACTCAGGCGATAGTTGGATGGTCAAAAATAGATTTTTCCCTAAATACTATTTACTCAAAAGATCATGCCAATGGTGAAGGTGCTCAGACAGGAGTTGCAAAGTGCTCAAGTTCCAGCTGAAGAAGCATCACCAGATATACCCTAAAAGAGGCAGTGAACTGGTGAGGCCATACTATCCATGCTTGGAGATATGATGACCTCATTTCAAGATGATATAAAATCCACCGAGCCATTACCAATGCCTCAGGCTACTCATCCTACACAAATCCTTGCTACACTTGAACAAATACTGGATTTAGCTAGATGTGATCTTTTGGGATCTTATGGGAAACTTATCCTTAATAAACGTTTGTTCCACACGCTTATTGAACTTATCCTTGACAAATGACTCGCAATCCTTAAAAAAATTATATTCTCATTTTATCCACATCAATATATTTTTTTGCATATGAAAATGGTGGAAAAAAAATCATACTAACCTAGAATGATCTTTTAGCACCCTAGTCATCTGTTGTTGAGCGGTCAGTTTCACCTCATCTATTATCATTTTCAAAATGCAACTCGGAGTACAATCAATCATCTGATTCCATGAGACAGTCTTGCTTCAAATCAAATTTACTCGTACATACCTGTATAGCAGCAGCAGCAATATCTTGTGCCAGGTTCTGGCTAATGGTAGGGCTAATCTTGAGAAAGCCAACGATTTGATCGATCGAATCTTTTAAATACTATCAGAACAGAAACTGAAATCATGAAAAGAGTAGAAAAAAGCATGCGGACTAAGGTGTTATATAGCAAGGAGAAGCTTTAGCTGTCAAACTGCAGCTCATCGAATGGTTTGTAGAAGATTCCAACAAAAGTCACCAACATTTAGACTCTGATACGCCCAGAATATGGGATCGTTTGAGTGGCTACCATAATTTAGTATGAAAGTACAAATAAAAAAAAAGTAAACTGAAGAACCGGACACAAACCTCAAGCAAGCAAGTCATACGGAGATACCAGGCCGTAGGAACTTTATTATACAGTTATGCAGTACGAAAGACTTACGAAGATTTGTTGTGTTTTTTTAGTTATATAGATAAGAGACATGGCACGTCTGCTTTGGAAAAATGACATGGTGAAACGATCATGATCATGAAATACATTTCAGATGCCTTCGCCGTTCATGCGGTCATGCCGAGGCCTTTGAGCCTTTTCATTGGCTCTTTCCACCCCCATGACACTAATTTTCTAGCGAATTAGGCCTGATCCTTTCATCTGTAACAAAGGTACAGAGTGACAACTACAAATTGGAAATTAAGGGCTTATTTAGTTCAAAAAGTTGGTGCCAAGCTGGTGTTGTCTGTGAGAGAGACACGGTTGTCAATGTGCCAAATTAGTGAAAAGTTGGGGAACTAAACAAGACTAAAGGCAACATTACCAATTATTGGAGAGTTCTTCAAGAACACAAGGAAATTTCTACCGTATTTGATGTGAGATAACATTATAGCTAATAACTTGGCCAGGAATGCTACTTCTGTGAAATCTAACAAGTTCAACTTCAGATATGTATTTAATTTCAACATTTTGGTGACTGTTCTCTAAACGAAAACATTATAGCTGGCAAACATAAGGTTATATCCTTCTGTTCATTACACCATACCAAAACGAGGGGGGGGGGGGGGGGCGGCGCCGGTGCTACACCCTTGTGTTTGCTTAAAGAAACACAAATGAAATTCTACCACATGTTTTCACAGAATTCAGGTATGAATAGACGTGCTTTTGTAGATTGCAGTACACCTGTAACAATCACAACTTGAGAGCCCTTCAACAGACAAACTGATTCCCCATTTTACTTCCATCATTCACCTTCATACTAATTGTCAAATACATATTGTTTACCTTCTGAACTCGAGCAATTTGGGGGAGAGAATCACAACGTGCAATGTTAGCAATGTCACTACATACTCCAAACTCTTCCGTGATTCCATAGTCTTAAAAGCTATACAGGTTCAAAATGCATGCTTCTGAATTTCTTTCTGCACAGTGCTACCTTTGAAGACCTAAGCCATTGTGGAAAACAGGACTGCGACTGTTCTGAATGGACTTCCTGATACAGCCTCATGACAAAATTTGAACCAAACACCTGCTCACATAGTAACATGTTACCCTTCAAAAAAATATGTTCTTTGAGCTGCCTCCTTATCTGCTACTGCCTGCCAGTTTAACAAATATCAAAGATCAAAATTTGAAGTGCCTCAGAATTAAGAATATATGATTTTCCTTTCACAAGAGGAAACATTAAACATGTTTTGGCAGCATAGACAAGTTCTAGGTAACAAATTGCATCTTCTATGTCACGCAAACTGTAAGGCATACTGAAAGCAATGGAGATTGCATGGAGTATTGGATTGAATTGATCATAGGGATACATGTACATATATATTGGGTGAAAAATCTTGTGGCACATAGAAGCAGACCAAACAAGATCTCATATCTCTCTAACCAAATATACAACCACAGGGGGTCGGGCGGCACTGGGCTAAGGCACAAGGCCCACACACACACATACACTTCTAACACATACATCATGCAGATTTCAAGCAAGACAACAAACACAGGGTATATGTATGACGGTGCTCCTCAAAACTCTAATCACCATTAAGACTAAGTTAAAGGCCGCCCAAACAATTAAACTATCATAGAATTTTCAGTAAAGACTGTCCACTTAAGTAATCCCTACAGGACTGACCTTCTTCTTATCAGACTTCTGAGGTTTAACTGAAACAGGTCCCCATGTGCTTTTGCTTTGAAATACTTTATCATTGACCAACTTCTCAGAACTCAGTTATTTGTTGTGGTGTAGGAAAGCATAAAGTATATTTGTGAGAATCAGGTTCCCATTTCTCATTACTCTAGCAGTAAATATGAACCAAATAGCCAATCTGTAACGTCACTGGTTAGAAATTTAGTTCCATATCTACTTGAGTTAATCAGACAACAGAGTTATGTCTTTCAGGGCATTATTACAAACTGTTTTCTATTAGCCCAAACCAAGCCTAAATCCTACCTCTACTCAGCCTGATCACCCTGATCAGAGAGCACTCACACTCACAGCTCACCGAGTGGCCCTGGATAGATGAAGGGGAAGAGCAAGAACACACTTGCACGTACACACACTTGTGGCACTGGTGGGTTTCTGCTGCTTGCCGAGCTGCAGCTGCTCCTTCTCCCTTTATACACAAAAGTCAAAGAGGTACAAGGTATGGTGCTACAACTACTCTCACTACTTGCTACAATTCTAACTACTATGTACATCTACTTTGCTGCCATCACCCTGTCAGGGCATGGCCAAGAGCAGTGAGGTCAAGAGCAGGAGAATTATCAAACATTTTCACTGTTACTTGTTATGATGCAATGACAGTTGACAGATAACTAGAGATGAATAGATCTAGAGAAGCTCACATAAGGGACACTACCTGGAACAGTTCAAATTACAAGTGCCTTGCGCGCGCGAATATTTCTGTGACTATATTTGGCATTACAATAATAATTTGCGTCGATTATATTAGGCTGAATGCAAATGATTGCGTGTATTTGGAAGCAAGGTCTAAATTAATACATGAAGTATATGTAGTTGCACAAATGACATAGTACATTAATTAGTTTATATAGTTGTAAAAATAGTTCATTGCTTCCGGTACATATATTAAACATGATAATGATGTATAATAGAAGGATATATGAAAATATATACGTGTTGACATGGGCCTATTTTTCACAATCAGATTATGGATTAAATCAATATTTATTCATTCATGCATTCTTAGGTTCTATACTAAACTAGGAATATAGCGCCCCTCCGTCATATATGAATTTTATATAGCAAGAACTATACGTTTACTACTTGTCATGATGTAGTTAGGACAAGCTAGGAATAAATAAATTCAATACATAAACTTCTAAGCATGTTAAGGTCATGATCAAGACTTGGAAGAGTTAAAATTTGACAAAGTTTCCCAAAATAATATTGACAAACGAATTTATATAATTTTCTTAGTAATTACAAAGATATTATCTAGTTATTTACAAAGAAACATGTGGCGAGAGAAATACAATGATCTTAAATCTCAACTATGTTCTCTAGGCATGAAAAATTAACTAAAGTAAAAGAATAACAAAATAGTAATACTATAGAAATTAAGAATTTTTCACACTAATGGAAGTGTCCAGCGGCTGAGGTTGGTCTGGATAGGAAAAAGAGGGGCGGACGAGCACAAATGCGAGAGGGAGGGCATCATTGCTGAGCTCGGCACGGCCACAGGGTTCGCTGCGCTCGTGTTAGTGTTTAAAAGGCGGTAAGGCGAGGCAAGGCGAGTGACCCCTTTCCGGTCGCCTAGGCGAATAAGGCGGACGCCTAGGCGACGCCATACAAATACAATAATATACAAATTCAGAAGCATATTAGACAATAATATTGCCAATTTTTAGCATATAGTTTCAGATCATAATAAGGATGATAAATAGTGCTCCCCTGCTGTTTGCCTCCCCTACTGTTTGCCTCAAAAAAAGGATGATAAATAGTGCTACTAGAATACTTGACTACTAGAGTCTAGAGCACAATATGAAGTAGCAAAACAGCAAATCTAAGCTGCCTTAGTAGCCAGAAACAAAAACTAGTCTCTAATGTTATGACTTAAAAGCCAAGCCACATGTGGACAACCGACAAACCATGCCCCATGCTCTGTTTTTATATGCAAAGCAACCAGCCAAGAGAGCAACATGCACAGCCATGGAACCTATAAAGTAAGGGAGAGAGAGATGCATGCCTTCTTGCAGGTCCCCATAGAGGAGGCAGATTAGTGCTAGGGGCCGGCGGAAGGCCAAATCAGAGCTGGGGTGGCGAGAAGGCAAGCAGAGATGGATCCTGTGCCCCTAGTGGAAGGCAGATTTGGCTGCTGCTGCAGGGGATTGCCGCGCCGCAGACAGGGAATCGTCCCCTGGGAACGGGCGGAGCGGCAGCAGGCCAGTTCCTTGTTCCTCTGTTTAACTCTCCGCATCTCTCTCTCTTCTTTTCTCTACCTCCTGGCTCCTGCCCTATTCTATCGCTTTCGCTCCTAATTTCTGCGCGCGCAACAAGAGGAAGGCATGGGAAGACCAGCGTGCAGGCGTGTTTCTTTCCCGCCCGACGTTTTTTTTCCCGCCCGGACGCGATTCCTTCGTGAGTTAAGCGTACCCGTCGGCGCCTAGGCGACACGTGGATGCCTAATACGGCAAGGCGGACGCCATACGTGCGCCGATCTAGGCGACGTCAACGCCCAGGAAGTTTCCTCACCTGGACGAGGCGACGCCTTTTAAACACTGGCTCGTGTAAAATATCAAAAATTGAAATACAAAAAATCTAATTAAAAACTAATTTCAAAATCTAATTCTGAAAATAGCTTAACTCTTATCATTTTCTTGTTTCTCTCGGCCACTTCACCTAATTGGCCCAACCTAGCTCTACTTCTTCATTCAGCCCAACCCAACTCCACCTCCAGTTCCTTGTCTTTTTCTTCCTCCTGCCTGTTGCTCGACGCCGAGGACATCCCTTAAGCGCGGCTGATTTTTCTAGCATTTCTTACTGGCTGTCTTGCATCTCTAATAAGTTGCCTTTGCAGGCTGCACGAGCTCGCTCTGTTCCTCACCCTGAACAGCCCCCCTCGTCGATCTCCTCCAGCAGGCAACTACAGTTCAATTGCTTTGAGGGTAAGCAGCTCCACACCTTCCTCTATCATTCGCAAGCCACGCCTCTCCCTATCTATGCGTCTTCCCCGAGCTCCACCGTGCAGATGCGGCCGGCCGACCGTTCACCGGCTGCTGCCGCTCATCAGCGGCTCTTCATTACCCATTGCTGCTCCGCGTCTCTGCCGTGTTGTGCTGCTCTATTCTGCTGCAGTTTGCACAGCTTGGCGTCATTACTATTGCCTTTGGTTTCTACCTGATGCTTTTGCCTGTTGCTTGCTACCGCCTGCCAGTATCTTTATAGTTAGCCTTTGATTCTATTGAGTCAATCCAAGTCCAATTGTTTCATCAAAGCTGTGCGAGCCCACGTCTTACTTGCCAAATCAGCCACTTTCATTCTCTTTCTAGTTTGCCATGATGTGTGGCTGCCCCATCATCGTGACTGATGCGAAAAAAACCAAGCATGTGTCATGACGTGATGCACCTACCTTGGTCAAGCTAGACCGGGTCATGTGCACAACGGACTGGGAAGCTCTCTATCCGGATTGCATCCTGCAGAGCCAAGAGACTGAGGTGTCTGACCATTGCCCTCTCCTCCTTGGTCTCAAAGTCAAGATTGAGGGAAAAAAGAGGTTCCACTTTGAAAGTTGCTGGACTAAGCTCCCCGGCTTTCTGGAGGTAGTGACCGAATCATGGAACAGGCCTATCCGAATCATGGAACAGGCCTATCTCGGCCTCCTGTCAGCTAAGCTTAAAAGGCTCAACAGAGCTTTACATTGCTGGGGATTCCCGTTCACTAACCTAGGATGAGGAATGGCTGCGAAGAACTGCAAAGAAACATTGCTTGGTCATGTCATCCTTGGAGCGCACAATCGCAAGGTTGCGCTCCCGTATCAGGCATATCAAGGATGGGGAGGCCAACACCACAGGGAAGCAGGATTTCGTAAGAAGAAGAACTTCATCTCTCGCCTAATGACAGAAGATCATTTGGTCACAGCCCAGGAGGACAAAGAGGAAGCATTTTTCTCCTACTTCAATGAAGTGATGGGAACCTCGGTACCAAGACCATCCTCACTCAACCTTCCCTACTTCCATCGAGAAGGGACAGACCTCTCTGCCCTTGATGAACCTATTACAGAGGAGGTATGGCAAATTATCAAGGACATGCCATCGGACTGGGCACTGGGGCCGGATGGGTATACAGGTCGTTTCTACAAGGCTTGTTGGCAGATTATCAAATTGGATTTTATGGCAGCGATAATTACCCTACAGCAAGGTGATGCTCGCAAGCTCTGGATGTTCAACTCGGCGTGCCTCACCCTAATCCCAAAGAACGTTGATGCTCTGCATGCCAGGATTATAGGCCGATCAGTCTTATTCACAGTTTCGCCAAGCTCGTGGCCAAGATCCTCGCCAGCAGACTTGCACCCCATTTAGACCCGTTGGTGGCAGCAAACCAGAGTGCCTTCATTCGTGGTAGATGCATCCATGACAATTACATGCTATTCATCTTGGTCAACGGTCATGGACACCAACGTGGCCTTAGACAAGGAGATCCACTCTCTCCCATGCTATTCATCTTGGTCATGGGCGTGCTCAATAGTATGTTCACTAAAGCCAGCTCGCTGGGCCTCCTCCATCCCTTGGCTAACCGGAATGCTGAACAAAGGATCACTCTTTATGCGGATGAAATGAAATCTCACCATGAGAATTCTAGAGAAATTTGGGGAGGCCACAGGGCTGCTTACCAATCAACAGAAGAGTTGCGCCTTTCCCATTAGGTGCACACAATCAGAATTGTTGCAGATTGAACAGACACTAGCTTGTACAAGAGTTGAGTTCCCTGCCACTTATTTGGGTCTGCCAATATCCAATAAGAAGTTTCGCAAAGCAGACCTGCTGCTATGGATAGAGAAGCTTGGGGATAAATTGCCGGGTTGGAAAGCCTCACTCATGAACTTAGCTGGCCGGGTAACCTGGGTTAGATTTGTTTTAACTGCCATCCCAATATACATACTGACCGCTGTTAACATGCCCAAGTGGTTTATCAAAGCATTGGACAAACTTCGCGTGGTTTCATTTGGAAGGGGTGGAACAGGCAAATGAGGCTCTTGCTTGGTTGCTGTAACACCCCGTCTGCCAAGGCCGCACCGCCCAGCCCTTCCGTGGGGGCGGGCACGCGTACACATAGCACCCTAGTTACACTTTCGTCCTCGCTTCGTATAAAAGAGTCGACCCGAAGGTGCTATGGCTGGGGGACAAAGGCTTATAAGTTGGCTCCACCCTCTCTAAACTAGCAAGGTGGTACTAAACATGCGCACAACGCGCTCATGGGCCACTATAGGCCATATCAACTTGAGCCGGGTGTCACAATACACCCCCCCTCAAAGAACCCGACGTCCTCGTCGGTCCAACTCACCCGTCCAGTGCCGACCCATATGCCGTGTGTCCTACCCGGTCCACACGCGCCATATGTCCGCACACTGACCCGAGCAAATGTCCAGGAACGTTCCCTCTTAGCGCACGACCTTACGTCCAGTGCCGACCCATATGCCATGCCGTGTGTCCTAACCGGCACACACGCGCCATGCGCCCTATGTCCGCACACTGACCCGTACGCGCAACCGCGAGGGTCGGCTCTGATACCATTTGTAACACCCCGTCTCCCAAGGCCGCACCGCCCAGCCCTTCCGTGGAGCGGGCGCGCGTACACATAGCACCCTGCTTACACTTTCGTCCTCGCTTCGTGTAAAAGGGTCGACCCGAAGGTGCTATGGTTGGGGGACAAAGGCTTATAAGTTGGCTCCACCCTCTCTAAACTAGTAAGGTGGTACTAAACATGCGCACACCGCGCTCATGGGACACTATGGGCCATATCAACTTGGGCCGGGTGTCACAGTCGCCTGGGAAAAAGTACAACGGCCCCTGGACCTTGGTGGGCTCGGAGTCATGAATCTTGAGTATATGGGATGGGCACTTCAAATGAAATGGCTGTGGTATATAAAGACAGACAATGATCGCCCATGGAAGGGACTGAATATTAAAATTCATCCAAATGTGGTCGCTCTATTCAACATTGGATTAGCCACCAAGACTGGTAATGGAAACTCAACTTTTTTTTTTGGCTTGGATAGATGGTTCATGGGTTGCTGCTTGAAAGACCTTGCTCCTGGGGTGGTGGCTGCAGTACCACCAAACGTCCACGAAAGTCGAACTGTGGCAGAGGCACTGAGTAATCGATCCTGGCCAAGAGACATGCAGGGAAGGCTCTCTATGGTGGGCTGGTATGACTATTTTTACTTATGGGATGCGCTGCATGATCTAGCATTAGAGGACGTTGAGGATTAGCACACATGGAGGCTGGAGGCTTCAGGGCAATTCACCTCTTAATCAGTGTATCGGGCATTTTACAAGGGGGCTATCATCTTCGAACCTTGGAAGCTAATCTGGAAGACTTGGGCACCAAGAAAATGCAAGGCCTTTCTATGGTTGGCAATCCGCAACAAATGTTGGTCTGCTGATCGTCTTCAAAAGAGAGGCCTCCCTCATCCGGCCAAATGTCCCTTATGTGATCAGAAAGATGAAACAGCACAACATATGCTCATCTCTTGTGTGTTTGCCCGAGAATTCTGGTTTAAGATCTTATCGTTAATGGGTTTTGCCGAGAGGGCTCCAAGCCCACATGAGGACACCTTTGCAATATGGTGGAAGAAGGAATCAGCAAGAGTTATTAAAGGGAAGAAGAAGGGGTTCAATTCAACTGTCACTCTAGGTGCTTGGCTACTTTGGAAACAACGTAATGCCTGTGTGTTTGAGGGAGCCACCTCGAACATTCGCACCTTGGTTAAGCAGTTTGAAGATGAGCTCCATCTCTGGTGTCTGGCGGGAGCAAAGGGCCTCATGGCGCTTGGTCGTAGTGTGTCGTAGGTGTTCAGCCTAGTTTTTCTAGTCAAGTCCTCCTGTGTGTTCTTTTATAGAGTCACAACTCTCTAAAACCTAGTCCCCCACAGCTCGGTCAGGAGTGGGGCGACGTATTTGTACGGGACCGGTTTTTCCTGCGTATTCGAGGAAAAAGAAAGAATTCTCTACACTAATAATCCATGTCAGAGTTCACACTAGCTATCTAGCACTAGACATTGAACTCCTGCAACATACTACCTCCGGTCACTAAAATTTGTCATTTCAGGCAAGCAGAACAGCTTATTTGTTATAATTTTACTTGTCTGAACATCTTTTTTTTTTAACTTGGGGTGATTAGATCTGTTCAAACCAGTGAAACAACTGGACAAACAGGAAATTCAACTAGACAATAATCACTTGTGTGAATGATCAAACTATCAAGGCCAAGAAAAATTCCACAACTTTTAGAAGATACGAAAAGAGAGACAGATCTAACAGAGGTCTCAAATATGACATCAAGCTAAGTGACTCCATCACAATATACACAAATGTCTAAGTCAGCCATAATGAAGCAAACCAAGCATTTAAACATTTATATAGTATGTAGTGAGAACAACCAAGTATATGATTGTGCGTAGGAGAGGAGTCAAATTATTATACACAGTAAGGGGCCCATTTATTGAAAATTTTAGACACAGCAGTAAGACAAATATTGATGGGCAAACTTGAATCCAAAAAAATTGGTCCATCAGTCTGTACTAAAATCATTTAATTCCTGTGTGCATAACTGGTAGGAACAATTGCTGCATGCAACAACATATCTTCCACAGCTCTAAGCTATAGTAGTATTGTTTATGGATAAACAGGGTTCAGACTAATAGACACACCAATACAGTTAATATATCTTTAAAATGACGCCTCAAAACTCATAATATGCTGTTCTTGCCCAGAGGAGCTAACACAACTTGAAAAAATAAGGCAATAGATAAAAGGGCTCAATCAAGATAATATAATGATAACTGAAACCAGTTATTCTCATATAATTATGTAGCTACAACTCACATGTGCCAGCTATTGATGCGAGTAAAACTACACATGGAATTAAATCACGAATGTACCAAAAGTGTACCAGATTGAATGTGGACAAAATAATTACAAAAGGTGAACCAGCAAACACAATCAATAGCTAGGCATCCACTTATTAACAAAGACAAAGTCTTCATGGATAGAGTTTTCAGGTTCCAGCCATACTAATCTCATGTGCAAAAATCCTTTATATGGACAATTCAAAATTGATGTAATAGTGGAGAGTTACCTAATCACAAGATTCAAGTTGTAAACTTGTAGCAAACTTCTGGGCAATAAGGAAGAGGTAGGCCCATGATTTTCGAACTTCAGACTCAAAATCCGGTTTTTCATCATAACATATAGTTTCATGGGAGGAAAGTTTCACTACAGCCTGAAACAAGACGATTTGAATGATTGTACATATTTTAAAATTATATGTAAAATAAAATGATAAATAGAAAGCAGATAGAGTTATAGCATCATACCTCAGGTGGACTATACTTGTTTTCATGCTCATATAAACACCTTATTTCCCACAGAAACGATCTAAATGTATCTCGCACTGGTAGTTGGAAGCCCAATTCAATTTTTCTCTTGTAAATCCATGTAGGTACCATTGATTTCCAACCAACGTCACTGTCTAAGAGAGCCTCAAGGGAAGTTATTGTTTGACTTTTATCTGAAGAGTTGCAATACAGCTGTTTCATAGCAGTAATATTATCTTTTGATGGGGCACTGCACTGAAGATTGACTTTATGAGCAGCACTTGAGATTTGACTTGACTTCTTGCAACGCGTCAATGCAATTGTATTGAGAGCCACAATATTATCAAATTTGGCTCGAACAGAAAGGAGAGCAGAATGTTTAAGAATCTCAACCCTACCAAGAAAAATATATGAAAAATTATTATTTTGCAGATAAGGAATGGAACCATTGAAGAAAAAAGTAAATACACAGAGTGCCATTTCATTTTTTTTCACGAATATGCATGAGAGATGCATACTGTTACATTATAAAAGGGAAAAGAACTCTGATTACACAAACATCCCTTTGAGGGTGCCATTTCTCATGCTCTATTGTTTTAATTTATATGTACGAAATAGAAAAATAACAAAAACTTTGCAGGAGATTGTGTGTTAAATACTGCTGACATATGTCATTTGGTTACAACAGGTAGGATGTGGATACAACAAGGAGGACAGGATATTTATTTCATTTATTAGGCTCAGGGTATCATCCTGTGATCAGTCAAACTGTAGCAACCTCCTCACTCTATGATTTTAAGTGGTACCTGTGTTTTCATAATTTATAGATGTCATCTACCCATGCATTTGGCTTTACTGAAAAACTTGATATGCAAATCCATACAGTTCTGCGGATTTTTTGGTAATGTTTTTTTCCTGTATGGCTTTCCTTTTGAGATTCTATTTGTCTGGAGCACCAAGGAAATGAGATGTCTGAGGCGACTATATATTTTCAGCTAGCATTTTTAATTATGTGATGAATTTTAGTTTTCCAGAAGAAGAAACAAAATAATCATGTCTTTGATGTTCTAGATATGTTCCTTAAGACATGTTTGAGAATGCAGTACTCATTCATGTCATGCCCGAGGTGAATTTGTCACACTTGATGGCGTGGGCAACGCGGTGAGTAGCGAGTTTGATCTTCTCTGAGGTTTCACCATGAACATCCAAATCTAGGAGCAAGGAGCTGATGCTGCCAACAGTGGCTCCCAAAGTTGGCAGCAATTTTTTTGTGAGTTGATTCATTTTTCACTAGCTATATGTAGCAGTATTACTGATTACATTATTTGCTTGTGCACCTTAGTATGCGTTATCTGTCCAATCAAGGATAATTGGTATTATTATCAAACAGAAGAATATTAAGTGGGACCCATTTGGCACAAGCTTTGCCTGACTCTGGCTCCCCCTAGCCATGCACATCGTAGAGAAATTGTAGCATAAACCCATTCCTCTTCTTCAAAATGAATGGGTTTCTATGACAATTGTAGCAGGGAGTCACAAAGCCCTCCTGAACACACCTGTAGTTGTGGATGGGTAGTCAAACATGTAGTTTTGGTTTGTTGTGGTTGTGCATCTACAGCTACATTCTGTTTCTTAATAAAATGTAGCTTTCTTCTATTTACCATGTTTCCTATTCCATGCTCATTTGAAGCAAAATTGAGCCAAGCACAATTTTCTGTATCAACAAACCCATTTTTATGCTCAAGCAATGATCACAGCTAATAGCATCACTGGTAGGCCCGTTTCTTGAATATCTTCGTTGTCCATGCTATATTGGAGTCATATATATTCTCTAATGCTTGAAACATTTTTTTTATTAGGTCATTTTCTACCTAGTGACTAGCATCTTTCCCCCTCCCCCCCCCTTCTATGATCACACCGCCCCTGGATATCGAGAGGTGAGCTTGGTATGGAGACCTGGTGAGCTGCCCTCTCTCTACTTAATTTTTCCATTTATCTTGCCTCTACGTGTGTTGATGTAATTGTTTGCATGCCTGCAGTTTTATAACTGAGGTGATCGTGTATTGTTTATTTGGGATCGTGGCTAGAACAATGCTATGCTGAATCTTATCTTGTGCATGCAGGAAGGATGTGAAAAAAAAGGTCTTATCAAGACATGTTTTGTTTCAGTATCCGGTATCATCTAGCATTCAGATAGGAACAAGGTGTAGAACATTGTGATAGTTGTGTTCATAGTATGTGTCCAATATGATTGAATTGTACTTAACCATTAAATTTGTGTCAGACGAGGCAACAAAGATTGTGAAGAGTAAAGGGAGTGGAGCTGAAGTTTCATTTGGCTGCTAAATTGTTTGCAAGAAGGGATCATCTCAAGGAGTAAATTCAAAATGTTGGCATGTCACCTAGATTCGGCCATGCTCCATCTCCTTTTTATTCACATGTGATTTGTGATGTGGTTGTAAGTTTTCATGTAGGACCTGGATTGTGTGACAGGGTAGAGTTGTAGACTTGTAGCAACCTGGACCACAAGTGCGATGCAAGGTTCAGGTCAAATCAACAATACTCAACTAGGCAGTGCAGTAGTGTTGGTTGCATTTCGAGAAGTTTTTGAAGCAGTTGTACAAGTTCTCATGAAAATAATTAAGCCAATATGATTTTTTTTTGTCGCCCTGAATTTTTTTATCTATTGGATCTTAATTTGATGGTTACTATTTTTTAAAACAACAAGTGATTATGCATACGCACATGAACTCTACTAGTTTGTTGCAACACATCAAATCAATTATATTGAGAGCCACAATATTATCAAAATTTAGCTAGAATAGAAACAGGACAGCAGAATGTTTAAGAATCAACCCTACCAAGAAAAAAATAATGTTATTTCCTAAAGAAGAGAATAGTTAAAGAAAAAGGTTAAATACCCTTTGAGAGTGCCGTTTCTCATATCCTCGCATAGATCAGCTATCTCAGGAGTGTATGACTTATGATTCCTCGCAGCTTTTCCAATAATATCTGCCAGTCTGACCCAATCCTTATCTTTTTCTGCCTCCTTTCCTGCACGGAAAGTCATTAGACATAATCACATAATAAGGGTATTAAAAGTTCTGTGATGCTTCCAGGTAAGAGATTATACCTAACTGTAATGGATAGAAGTCCCAGATTTTTCCACAAACACTACCATATTGCTTCACAACAGCAATACAATTTGCACTCAGATTCGGGCAATAATATCCATTATCATGTAATTCATGCAAACCCCATACAGCACACCTAAACCATACACAAACAGCTTAATGAGGAATGAAATTTAATATAAGTGTGACATGAAACAACAATTATTTAAAGAAAAGAACCTACACTATTATTCCAATGAATTCTTCAGTAAACCTCGTGTGTTCCACTGTTTTCTTACAGCTTTTAAGCATATAGTCTGCAAGCATGGATTCAAAATATGGAAAAGCCAAAACCATGTGATCTTGATGCTCTCCAGACCCAAACCCATATCCAATGCTAGTCATGATACAAGGATGGTTAAATAAACATAGTCTGCCATGTAAAGTCGCCACATCTTCATGTTTTGACCTATTGAATGCCACAATAGTTGCCTCCATAAAAGGCAATTCTTCCGTTCCACATCTTACTTCCCCTTTATAGTAAAGTAGTGCATCTTCATCTTTCACAATCCTTTTAGCTGTAGCCTCAGTTATATGTATTTCTACAGTTCCTTCCACCTGAATGGGGGAAATCTGAATTAACCATAGGAAAACAGCAAAGAAATCAATAAAAACTACTAAGCACTTTATTTAGTGAATCTCTTGAGTCTTGACTAGGACAGACATGTTCCGATTTTAATGCTTACTACTATAGTCGGACCATAGGTACATGCCTGTTTCAAACTTAATTAACATAAGAATACTCCGAAAACTCAAATTCAGAAAAGTAAACATGCAAAATAGAAGAATTTGTATTGCAATAGAGCATTACTTTTCCCATGATTTGGTGAGGTACATTCATTTCTAACACACCATCATCTTTGAGAGTGCGACCCGTCCTTCAAATGGAAAAAAGAACAAAATAAATTAAACAGAAAATGCAGTAATTCAGTTAGTAGTCAACATTTACAGTTAAGCCAAACACATAATGTCCTAGTGGATCTTGTATAAATCTAAATTGAATAAAAAATTCTATCGGTGACTTCATGTAATAGATCGAGTATGTGCCATTATGAAATACAATGAAAGCTAACAAAACAAAAGGGTTCAGAATCAAATTTAAAGTTACTGACACAATACATGTACAAGTAGTAAGAATAGTATTTCGATTTTAACATGAAAAGAACAGTTCTCAACAACTAAACAATACCAACAAGGATTTTCTGAATTTTAAAATGCTTCTTAATCCCTAGGTTCCCAATTTTTAAAATACTGTCTGCTATGTCATGTAACAAAAACTTTGCAGTAAATGAGCTCAAACTGTAGCTTTTAGAAAGATAGGTAAGCTAAAAAGCATGTGATCTTTCTATGATTACCTAGCCTCTGGAATTGGGAGAGGAATCCACGGCACCTCTAACTCAACCATTCAGACAGCCTTCTAGATATGGAGTCCTTGTTACTAGGAAGACGAACTCGCTATCGAAGTACTCCTGTAAATTAAAAAGAAAAAAGAAAAAAAGGATTGTTTATCAGCAAAAGGCACTCCACCAGCAAGACCAATAGTCTAAAGATAGGGCTGGACAGAATAGTAATTTCCAAGGTTCCAAAAGATGCTAGGCGCTAGGTAGGTGCTAGGCCACTGCATAGCGCCTAGGCTTGGATTAAACACGCTTAAATGTTTATGTTTGAATGAACAAATGGGGAAAAAAAGAAGAAAAAAAACACCTCAACAGCCCACTAATCTAGTATGTAGCCTACTCAGCCTACTATCCATGTCCAGCCCACTAGCCCCTCTAAAGACCATATCTCCCCATGGATACCCAACCAGCTACTGCAGCCATCTGTGATCTCACATAGTCGCCTCACATTTCCCACACTTACGCTTTCCCTCTGACCCCTGTCATGTTCTTCACCGGTGCACCAATACACCCCTCCATCCACTCCCCCTACACGATGCACTGCTTCTGCTCCCCGTTCATGGCGGATGATCCCAAGGTGAGATCGAGAAGTGGGGGAAAATCAAGCAGAGAAGGCAAATAGAGCTGAGAGTGAGTGAAATCGTGTGACATGGACACCATGTGGTAAGCTGGGGTCGAATCACGCCCCGAACTAAACATTTTGGAATCCAAACCTCATCTCTTCTCTTGTCTTCTTCACCATTCATGGGTGCATCGGTCCAGCATTTAATTAGGTGCCAATGGCCTAAACGACAACCTGGGGGTCCGATTTGTGCTTAATCATGCCTACACACACATTTGATCATGCTTTTTCGAACACTGGGCACCGGTACATTGTGCAAAAAAGAATAGGCTGACTCTAAAGAAATGTAAGCACGGACAAGACCTCTCCCTACAGTATTTGTAATGATAATATGAATGGATATAACTCTGGTTCTAAAAAAACCTTAGATGGTGCATCTATCTTCATCAGAAGAAAAGGGTATTACAACTGAATTGCTTTACAGGCAACTCTCTAATCTACTAGATCAAAGAACAGACAAGATTACCCAGGCTACCGATCGAGAAACAAAATCAGGTATCAATGCTCAATAGAGCTCTTCTTAAGACAAGTGAGAAATGGGAAATCAAGGACACATGATAAATACACAATCACAATGAGTGAATCTGCAAAATAATTGGCACACGCAGATATCGTTCAAAACAGGAGCAAAGGTAACAGTTACCAAATAAAAAAAATCAGCCAAGAAAAAATTAACCATACCAATCACTGCCAAAATGTTGGTGAAGGCATCGTGCGTAGGCTACCTCTTGGTCACCTTCTGATCCTGGATCAAACGAAGCCACCCAAACGCCTAACCTAGCGCACGCAAAGAGACAACGAATTGAATTAAAAGGTCCCTTCGCCTCTGAATCGAACGGCACAACGAAATCGGAGAAATATATATACCTAGCAAAGAGAAGAGAAATTGCGAGGAGACACGAGGCAGCCGCTGGAGAGGTCCAGAACTTCAGAAGTTGATATTATCCCTGCAGCGGAATCACCTAGCAGGGACGGGAGCCGGTGGAAACCACTTGAGGCAGGCTCGGATCGAGGATGGCAGGCCGACGGTAAGGGTGAGACGGCAGCGGCTGGTGGAATCCACTGGCGACGGAGGCTGGGTCGTCGGAGCAGAGCGCCGCGGCGGCGGGGATAGGTCGGGAATGGAACAGGCCTCGCCGTCGGGGCCACGGTGTCGGCGTGGAGAGTGGTTGCGTACGGGGAGTTGGGACTAGGGCTCGCCGGTTCGATTCTCGCGGAGTCGAAACTCAAAGGGTCGGACGATGTTGCGTGTAACATCATGCCCATGTCGCGTCTAACATCACGTCAATTTCTGAAACATTGCAACAACGGATCATTGAAACAGTGAAACATTTGCTTTCGATTTTTGAAACATTGAAACATTTGCTTTTGATTTTTCAAACATTAAAACATCCGCTCATGATTTATGAAGCGCTGCAACAATAATAGAACATTAAAACATTTGCTCTTGATTCCTGAAACGTTGAAACATTTACTCTTAATTTTTGAAACATTAAAACATTTGCTCTTGATTTCTAAAACATTGCAAGAATAGAACATTGTAACATTTGCAACATTCGGGGAGACAACCTTGCAACATACGGGCCAACGTGAACACAATCGTAACATCTTAAAAACATTCCTATTGGACGCATGTTGCAACAACGAGGAAGAGTCTGCAACATTAAAATATTTGTTGCAACATCATCATATATCACACGTGAAACATTACGAAGTCGTTGTTGAAACATTAAAGCAGTTGTTGCAACATCTGGAAGCGTCCGGATGAAGGACGTGCGTCCGGACGTCCTATTCATAGCAATTCCGAAACTCAAAAACAAGAAAAGGCCGGGCTCCAGTTCTACCAAACCAACTCTGGAGCTGCTCCTCCACCATAGAGCAGCTCCACTCGTGGAGCTGGGGTCCTACTTTGGAGTTGATAATGTGTTTGGTAGAAATAACAGCTCCAACTCCGAATAAGAGACAATTTGAATGGACTACTCTGTTTTGCCCTCCGGAACAGATAGATGGTTCATGGCGTTGGTGTTTTTTCGTTCTTTTTTTTCTTTGACGCTACATATGGTGCATGGCGTTGGTCTTTTTTCATTTTTTTTTTGCTTTGACGCTACATAGAGATGGTGCAAGGCGTTGGCTTTTTTTGAAAATTTTTTTGCAAGCCATCCATTTGATCAAACAAATATCCCATCAAACAAGGAGTAAACATGTTTCCACGCACAAATTGTTCAAACGCTAAAAAGTATATAATTCGGTTACAAGCTAGTTCCAACCAATAGCGAGAGTTGTGTCAAGTTCATCCTGAAAAGTATCCATGCAATGCGCACTGCCTTCCGAAGTAGATGTATCTGATGTATTTGACGGAACAGAAAATCGTTTATACCGATTCAGGATTGTAGGCATAAAATTAGGATCACGATCAAACCGAGCAAAGTCTGCATCCTCACTGTTATGCTCATGAATGAAATTGTGGAGGACCATACAAGCGACAACTATCATTTTTTTGCTTCCACATGGGGTATTTCTTCATCCGGTATAGAATTTCCCACTTCATTTTCAGTAACCCAAAAGATCTCTCAATCACATTGCGAATAGATGAATGTTTGCGATCGAATAGATTAATTACCTTGTGGAGGATGTGGAAATATCTCCTTGTCGACACTCAATGCATTGCATAGTACACTTGTGTCGTGCATAGCTCCTGGTTGGCCTGTTGAGACATATGTGAATCGCATGTCGAAATCACAAACTGCTAACACATTCTGGGTCGGTATCCCTGTCTTCCTAATGTACCTCACTTGCTCATCTGGTATAAGTGTGACACGAATATGTGTGTCATCAAGTGCTCCAATGCAATCTTGAAATATGGATACGCTCGCTTATCATCCCTTATCCTCTTATGGATCATATGAAAATTTGGATCTTTTGGTATAATGAAATCTTTTGCCATGGCCATCAAAGAGAACAAAACATCTTCAAATTTTCTACTAATAGTTTCACCGGAGTGCTTGAATCTATTAACAGCTCTGTTGTTGGACTCATTCCCTCCACAAATGAATAACAGAATACCTAGACTCTCAATAGTTGACATGTGTGCATAACATAATACCCATGCAGGTCGAAGAAAATTTCTGTGCTCATGCAAAATATTCTATGACATTCTCCTGGAGTGTTGAAAAGTTCCAACATAAACCCCATTCCACTTGTTGAAGATGTCCTTGGAGGGTTTTTAGTAAGGTATATGTCAACATATATTTGTGCCATCATTGCACCACCTAAGACCATTCTAGAAAAATCCTCAGCCTCATCATCATCACTACATATCTGTAAGAATTTGTGAACAAGCCATAGATAAATAATATGACAACAAGACATAGAATAATAATTTTTCCACATGAGCAAATATAGAATTTTTCCACAAGACACACAGATAGATAATTTGTCCACAAGACACAGATAGATAATTTGTCCACAAGACACACATATAGATAATTTGTCCACAAGACACATAGATAGACAATTTGTCCACAAGACACACAAATAGATAATTTGTCCACAAGACACAAAAATAGATAATTTATCCAAAAGACATAGATAAATGACACTACACTAATCATTTTCCAAACAACATGTGAAACTTCCTCTTCAGCCAATTGAACCTAGCCTCCTTGGTGGGCATAGTCATAAACATTTCCCTCTGTTCTTTCTTCACAAACAACTCAGTTGTCACAAAGTGCTCATCACTCCCAAGAGCAGCCCCACATGCAATGACATGCCCCATGACTTCATCAATACTGATCCCGTGTAGCCTAGAAGAAACAAAAGTCTGAGCACTCTCTGTTATCTTTGGAATATTTTCCTGTATAACAAGTCCAGTGCTAGTCTTAGGCTTCTTGTTAGGCTTGTCAAGAATAATGTTAGCCTTTCTCTTAGGTTTGTTGAAAGGTGTAGGAGAGACTTCAAAAGTATCGTCACCAATATCTTCACCATTCTCCTCACCATTATCCTCACCATTCTCCAAATCAATATGAGGGGAGGGATCTGCACTAGGTGGTATGATCGAGGTGGAAGACATAGGATTCCAATGATCTATCTCTTCATTAATGATGCTCCCAAACATCACCTTCATATCATCTTCATTTTGGAGAGGCCTATTCTTAAATTTTCCAACACCTGGTATTTCCTACATATTTAGGCTAAAGTAAGCAAAAGCATTATTAAAATAGTGGAAAGAAAAGAAAATAGTAGATGCTCATAGCTTTGATCTTCTTCCACCACTCGGGCTCCATGTTGATAGTTCCCTTATCCCAATTCCAACCGAGATCAGTTTGTTTCCTCATCAATTTTCTCCAAACAGTCAACTCAGTCTTCAACTTGTCCCATTTGTTCTTAAGCTGAAGTTTTTTCAACACGATACCGGTACTTTGAAAAAACCTATCAATCACCTCATTATAGCCCACATTGTTCAGGTGTGTGTTTGGTCTATTTCCTTTTCGAACTTGTTCAGCAAACAAGAGTGGTATGCTGATCGTTCCAATCAATATAATCACCCTATGCATGAATTATCACTAAACAATTTAAATATCTAGAAGTAAAGTTTGCGAACAATGCAAATAAGGCAACAATTATATACCCCATCATCATCGTTGGTCCTTTTCTTCGACGCAGAACGTCTTCTAGACCCGGACGTGCCCTGGCCGGACGTTGCCACACCCTGGCCGACCGTAGCCAGGCCCTGGCCAGCCACGTCTTGGCCACCATCAGCCTGGGCGGCCATGCCACGCGCGGAACCTAGGGTTGCTGGCATAGGGCGAGCGAGGCCAACACGACGCGCAGAAGACGGCGGAATCAGAGGAGGAGGCAGCAGACGACTCATCGTTGGCGATCTCCGGTGATCTCCATCGGTCTCCGACGATCTCCTCTGCGTGATGACGGAAGGGGAGGCGGCGGCAGAGAGAGAAGTCGCGAGACGTCGGGGGTGCGCGCGCCTGGGTCTGGATGACGGAGGAGGGCGAAGAGTTACGAGAAAAAACAACGAACCGGTATGTTGTGTAATGGATGGCAAGGGTGGGTAATTTCCACCCAACTCCATGAGTCCTTCCAAAACCAGTGTTTGCAGAGTACCCCCTGAGGGACTCTGTGGATTTGGTAGAGTTGGGAGCTAGGTTCATGGATTTGGTGGATCTGGTGTTTTTGGAGTTGAGGTGTTTGGCTAGAAAAACTTGGAGCGGAGTTGTTTTTTTGAATCTGGAGCTGTTTGGAGCCCTGCCAAACACGCCCTAAGGACACGTTCGGCACCACCGGATCCATGCCAGGCCAGGATCAATGCCAGGCTATGATCCATACCGGCGTGTCACTGGATCCAAACAATGTAGCAACCAGTCGTGGGGGAATCAATACCGGATGCAAGCGATAGGGTTTCGTTTCTAGGCGTACCAAGGGGCTGTTTGGATCCATGGGGCAAGAGAAAAAAGCAAAACTTTTATCCTCAAGAAAAGATAGCAAAAGTTTTGTCATTAGGGGTATCCAATGGCAAAACTTTTGGCAAATGACATCTATTTTGTCTTTTTTATCATTTGCATCCAAACACCCCCTTCGCAAAAGGGAAAATGCAAAAAAAATTTCTCATTTGCCCACTTTTTGGGCCACTTTGGAGGCAAGAGTTTTATGCCAACTATTTTTGCATTTGTCGTTTTGCCCTAGGGGGTGTTTGGAGGCAAATGGCAAAAAGAAGGGAAAAATAGATGCCATTTGCAATTTGCCCATGGATCCAAAGTTCCAAACAACCCCTAAGGCCTTGTTCAGGAATGATAAATGTAATTAAAAAAATCTTATGATGGGTATAATAAGAGATCCGGATTCATTTCGGTTAGAAATAAATTTACTCGTGATAGGAGCACCAAAAGGTCCCTTGGCCTTGTAATGAATTGACAGATTAATGCAATGGTTTTTCATTTCAGTGAATCGTCCTTTATAAGTACAAACCGAATCATTTCCACCTTGCTGAATATTATAGAAGTTGGTAACACATGATGTCTGAGAATAACTGGCCACATGACTAGAATTAGCATGGCTAATCTTCTCATTCATCGGCATCTTTTGTGGCGCAATCACATATTGTGAATTTACTGCCGAATAGACACGTGATACACCTTGCTGAATAATATGAGAATTACTAGCATGTGATGCTTCACAAGAATTGGCCAAATTCTCCATGTTAATTTGGCCTTGATAATTGCACATTGGCATGTGAACTTGTTCCTCTGCCGATGTATAAAAAGGTTTATGTTGTATGTTGCTAGTATCATTTAAATTCAAACCATGTATACTATTTGACATTGGCCATTGCATATAATTTTCAAAATTATAATTTGCATAATTAAAACCATTGTCAGAATACTGACTAGTCGATGCAATATGAAACATGAGGATTTATGGTACTAGCAAAATAATCAGTAGAAACATGTGATATATTTGCATGATGTACCTCAGGCGTGACGTAGTAATATTCTTGTGGAGTGTACTGATAGCCTGCCATAATAAGTCTTGATGCTCCTTGTGATAGAGAAATCCAGATATTCTTGATGACCCAAGCAATCAATGACCAATACTTTGCTTCACTTTTAATCTTCAATCTACGGTAGCAAGCAAAGAAGGATGCAACGGTTTGCAACCTGATGCACACAAGAACAGATGAAACTGTCTTAAAAGACCAGATGCAATATCAACGGAGAATCAAAATAATATATCAATGGGGTATTTGGCTGGGGATTAATAGAATGGTTTGAGCAACCTAATCTTTCTTACCCAGCGGAGTCACCAAAAATGTGTTGAAGCTTTTTACGGACAACATACCGAAAGCGCTAGATCGCACGGGTCGTCAATGGATCAGGACAGACCAGATCAAGGTCAGCCTGAGAAATAGGCTAGGTCAGTTTCGTCGGGTTTCACTGGAATCGGTCGTTCAATAGGATAATGTCCACGCTTACGTGATGGAGGACGGTTAGGTTTACAAGCAAACCAGCAAAGGATAACCAACACGCTTACGTGGCGAACAACGACTAGTTTACGAGCAAACTAGCAATGGTCGTCGATGCTCACGCCCGAGAGGGACCCCATCAGGGCATGGACGTCGTCGAACGTGCCCTAGGTCGACCAGCGAACCTAGAACGCCATCAATGGCCGTGGAGACCATGATGGACAGCAAGAGAGGTTGGAAAATATTAGGGTTTGGTAGTAGAAAAGGTAAATGTGTGTTTCGATTGGATTGGATGATATCTCAATCGGCCTTAGCCCTTCATATTTATAAGGTGTGGGAGGTCTGTACCTACATGAAGTCAAATATACAATAAAATCCCGTCAAAATACAAATCCTACTCGGTTTGCCCAGTCAAACCGGCTGGCCGGTTTTCCAAACTGGCCTGGCCTGTTTCCTCAGGGGCAGCCTTTCCCAAGCCCATAAATCCCATGTCCAAATTCCGATTTGGACGTTCCATATATGCGTTTCAATCGTCTCAACGAGAGTTACGCAATGATTAAGTCCAATTTGAATTTTGATGATTCCACCCTGAAAGGACCATTGTGATGCCTAGAGGGGGGTGAATATGCGCTTCTTCAAATTTCCTGAAAAATACTTAGCAGCATTAAAGTTCTTCGGAACTTCCGAAGCTCTTAGGAAGTTTCGAAGGAGCGTAACTTTCGAAGCTCTACGGAACTTCCGATAACAGGTGTGTTCTTCACGAAATTCAAAATCTAAAGCGAAATTAGAACTTCTGTATGAATCAAAAGTTGCGCAATGATCCCAGTAGATGATACAATATGATCTTATCAAGCGAAACAACTTGTAGAGATAGATCGGGTCAAATAAAGGTCTAGAACTAGATGAACAATATGAACATGTATGAACAACAAGAATAAATAAGTAAATGGACAAGAGACAAGTATTTGTTCCCGAAGTTCACTCCCACTAAGGAAGCTACGTCTCCATTGAGGGGCTCACAAAGAGCAAGTTATCAACTAACTTTTTTCTCCCTCAAATCAACCACAAAGGAAGTTTGAGTCACTTACTAGATTTTCCACGAAAGAATGGGTAATACAAACTTCCCGGGGAGCTCACAATCTGTTGAGCACTCCACAGGCGATGCCAAACCATCTAGGAGCAAGCTCCAAGAGTAATGAACGTGAATCAATCACCAGAGATGCTTCAAGTGCTCAAGAGACCAAAGGCTTGCTTTCTCCAACTCAAATCTCAAGGCTCTCAACTCAATCTTGCTTTATCCCAAGTCCTAGCTCAAAGAGAGTGAAGGAATGGCTCAAGAGAGGGTTTGGAAAGAGGGGAGAGAGCTTGAGGAAGTGTGCAGTTCGAATGGGGTCGGCAGCAAGTGAAGGAGGGGTGAGGGAGTATTTATACCCGCTCCTCCAAAAACTAGCCGTTATGTGCTATCAAGGTGTTTGTCGGAACTTCCGATGATGATCGAAACTTCCGAAAAACAAAAAATTAATCAAGTTAGGAAAAGGTTGAGCGACCCTGGTGGAAGTATTCCCAAACTTCCAAAAGTACCTGTCGGAACTTCCGAAGGTCTTAGGAACTTCCGATAGAGAGCAAATTTTGAGGATAAGTGCAAGCGTGTTAGCCTTTATGTCTCTCATAGGTTGTTAGCATCTTTACTAAGCACTTTTGGGCATCTCCAAGTAATTCTTCACATCCCTCTTAATAGTACGGATTTTCCTATACTCAATTTCAAAATGTAAAATGATTGAAGATCTTCAATAAAGCGTTGTCACCTTCCACCTTTTTAAAGCGTTGTCACCTTCCACCTTTTTAAAGACGGACTTTCTTTCCCCAAAATGTATCTCTTAGAGCTATAAATCTTACAACACCTCAAATAATCTCATTAGCTCCTTAATTGCTTATGTCATCAACACCACAACCCACATAGGGGGCCAAGTGCACTTTCAATCTCCCGCTTTTTGGTGATTGATGACAACACAATTAAGATTCACAATAAAGCTCAGATCATTTTGAATCCAATTCTATAGTTGAACTCCCCGTCAATATGTGCATGCTTTGAATCAAGATCATGATGGCCTTACATGCCATTCGCACATTTTAAAAGAGAGCTCCCCCTATATCATTGCATTTGTGGGGTGCAAAGTGTGAAGCATATATCAATTGTGATGCATATGACAAGATAATTCACAATCGACAGGAGTGGAAATAACATTACATCACAATGATTGTCATAAGCAAATAAGGTCTCAAATCACACTAACATAGCAACATAGTTCTACAAATTTAAAGTTTTCACTTGGCACACACCACACATGTCCACAAGCATAAATATAGAGTTCAAACTAGATGGATAAAGAGATACAAGATGGATTAAGTCTTCAAATCCATCACACACTCCCCATTGCTCCATGCTTCTTCTCCCCCTTTGGCATCAAGCGCCAAAAAGGATTACCAAACCATCATAATCCGAAGGAGCTCACCTATCTTGGCCTTCCTCATATCCCCCATAGTCACCAAAGGTACCACCATAGCCACCATCATCATCATCATCGTCATCGTCATCATCATCCTCATCTCCCTCTTCCTCATTCCCTTCGCCTTCTTTATTGCCTTGCTCTTCTTCCTCCCATGGCCATGTCATATTGGGTGGCTCACCAACATTTGCCTCTCCACCACCAAGGTCCTCATGTTCAAATGGTGCTTGAGAGGACGAGCCTTCCGTGAAACCAAAACCATCCCATGGAGTGGAGAACTTAGGAGGAGATGGAAATGTCAAAGGAGAGTGGACTGAAGAATGTTCATATTGACCTTGTCCATAATATCCTTTTGCCTCTTCTCAAGTGAGTGGCGTTCTTGATCCGTTTGAATGCGGTGAGCATGGATTTCATCCGCATTATGCTTCCCAATAGCAAAACAAGCCTCGAGCCCTTGAGTGATGAAATTGAATAAACCTTTCTTCTTTGGGAGAGTTGGACCACGGTAGGTAGGAGTGGCTCCATGAGTAGGGGCAGCTGCCGGTAAACCATGTGAAGGAGCACTTGAAGGCACATAGGGTTGAGTTCCAAGACGAATAAGCCTTTTGATTTGACCTTTCTTTGGTTTGTAGACGGGATGATCTTGATCAGTGCAAATATTGAGCCCGGTGACCTCACCAATCATTCTGAAAATATAAGACCCATAGTGACATCCCTTTCTAGCTGAAGCTGAGCAAGTAATGATTTCCTCCCAAATAAAGTCAAACACATTGAAGGGCCTTCCACCCGGAGCTAACCTTGCAAGCACATTCTTAGACATACTAGATATATTGTCTGCATCTCCTGCTTTAGGACAAATAGTATACCGACAGATTTGATTGAACATCTTGTAATAGGGCTTCATCCTTCTAGTAGTTCCAAGCTCAATCTCTCCATAGGCACTGTCATACATGAACTCAATTCATTGTCAGCCAATACACTTTCATCATGTAACTTGTCCTTCTGAAGATCAGTCCCACTGAACCCGAGAAAGAAAACTGACCATATGAGACTGAAAAGAACTTGCCTTCCACAGTGAACACAAAAGTCCTTTGAGCTCTATCAATATAGAGAGATGCATAGAACTGAGCCACCATTTCAGTGTTGTAATCATAATTGAAAGCCATAATATTGTGTAGATCATGCTCAAAGTGACAAACACGATTGACCTCTTCTATCACCTCTATGTCAAGTGCAAGCAAATAGCTGAAATTGATGGACTTCATCTCAGTGATGGGATTGGTTTTAGGTAGGATGACGGTCTCATACCAATCCGCATGAAAAACAAGCCAAAATCTATAGTCTCCATTCAATTCTTTTTCATATTGATAGGGATCATCATATCTCAAGTTATAAACCTTGTGCGTGCCCTTGTTATATTCAATGACTCTAGGTGCCAAGTCCCCATGATTTGTGTATCTCACAACTCTACGCATACGCATGGTTTGTTGTTTCAAGGTAACTTAGAGCGTTAGTGGGGTTACCAACATTTTCTTGGCCGGTGTTCCGTGGTTGAGAGCTTGATCCTCTACCACGGCCTCTTGGAACAAGACCACCGGTGTTCTTCTTTCCTCTCCCCCTAGATGTCCCTTCACCATGCTGAGGTAACTTTCTTTTGGGCTTCCTTTGAGCAATGGGTACATCATCATCCGTTGATTCTGAGTGAGCGGATGGAGGGGATTCAATCTCAGGAGTGGCCACTTTCTTCTTACCACGAGCCATCTGTCAAGTATTGCATTGAGGATTAGAATGGATCGAAGAAGATAGAAGATTGGAGAATTCCTGGACGAAACAAGCGCCTGTCGAAACTTCCGACGCCTGTTGGAACTTCCAACAGAGCCCGTGTTCATCCAAGAGATTCTCGAATCTCAAGTTTCCTCCCACCAAACTTCACAAGATCATAGGCGTTGATTGGTATATGTAGCAGGAACATAAATCTAGAAGGATATCCATTAAGTCCTACTACATTGGGAGATCGGGCCATGAACTTGTTAGAGTTTGAAAGAGCAAGAACATGAATCATGAATCTCTAGTTTCCACTATCCAAACTTTGTAAGATCATCAAGTAATACTCTAGCATGTTGTAGCACCTCATATCCAAAAGGAAATCCTCAAACTCCTTCTACATTGAGAGATCGGTTTGCGGGAATTTTGAATGGTTTACCTTGAGATTTTCCCGCGCAAATCAAAGAAGAGCAGGGTTGAATCAGAGTGTCCAAAGGGTGGAAAATCCAATCCAACCTTCGATTTGAAGTTCTCACGGTCGATTTTGGAGTGTCCTTCACGGATTGAGAGGGGCGGTTTGGTGGCTGGCGGTGTGAGGAGAGAGAGGGACGTTGAAAGAATGAGAGATGGGTAGGGTTTGAGTTCATCTCGACAGGTATATATAGACATTATGGACTCTTCGGAACTTCCGAAGTTCACCGGAAGTTCCGTCCGGAATATTTTTTTTGAATTAAAATCTCCTGACCTGTCTGGGCAGAACAATTCTCATACTTTCGATCCTCTCTTCGGAAATTCCGACGCTTCTCGGAATTTCCACCAGGAATATTTTCTGCGAATTAAATCTCATGACCGGTCCTGGCGGAAGTATGTCCAATCTTCTGAAAAAGCAAGTCTTTCTTGACCAAGATCGATATAGATTTAGAGCAAGATAGATATGGTATAAGATGATAGCTTGTAGACATATACGACACCTTGAAACATAGTGATCAGCCACAAACAATCATTACAAAACAATGATCACTATGCTGAAGTTATTATCAAAGATCAAAAACCAACATTTTGAAAACAACACAACAAGCATAAATTCCAAGGTTTTTTCTATCTAGGCAACACTCAATTTTGTGTCCAACAAGTCAAGCCAAGTTACGAGAATCCAAGATATTTAGTTCATTCCTCAAAGCACAAAACCTTTGCTCATCTAGAGACTTAGTGAAGATATCGGCAAGTTGCCTCTCTGAACTTACGGAACGTAAAGCAATATCTCTCTTAGCCTCATGATCCCTTAAGAAATGATGTCTCACATCTCTGTGCTTTGTTCGGGAGTGTTGAACCGGGTTGTTTGCTAACTTGATGGCACTCCCATTGTCATACAAGAGTGGAATCTTATTAAACTCACAACCATAGTCCCTCAAGATTTGTTTTATTCATAAAAGTTGGGCAAACAAGCACCTGCAGCAACATACTCTGCTTCTGTGGTGGATAAAGCAACTGAATTTTGTTTCTTAGAGCTCCATGACACCAAGGAACGACCAAGGAATTGGTAAGTCCCCGACATACTCTTTCTATCTACTTTGCAACCGGCATAATCCGAATCAGAATAACCAAGTAAATTGAAATAGGAGCCCTTGGGATACCACAAGCCAAGGTTAGGAGTGTGTACCAAATATCTTAGAATTCTCTTAACAGCCATGAGATGACATTCCTTAGGATTGGCTTGAAATCTTGCACACATGCACACACTAAGCATATTATCGGGCCTAGATGCACAAAGGTAAAGCAATGAACCAATCATGGAACGGTATACCTTTTGATCTACGGGTTTGCCTTCTTCATTTAGATCAAGATGTCCATTTGTTGGCATTGGAGTCTTGATGCGCTTGGCATTGGTCATACCAAACTTCCTGAGTATGTCAGTTATGTATTTGATTTGACTAATGAAAGTCTCTTCCTTTGTTTGCCTGATTTGGAATCCAAGGAAGAACTTCAACTCATCCATCATGGACATCTCGAACCTCTTTGTCATGATCCTACTAAATTCTTCACAAAACTTTTGATCGGTTGAGCCAAATATAATGTCATCAACACAAATTTGACAAACAAAGATATCCTTATCAACTTTACGAGTGAAGAGAGTAGAATCGGCTTTGCCCATTACAAAGTTGTTCATAAGAAGAAAATCCTTAAGGCATTCATACCATGCTCTAGGGGCTTTCTTGAGCCCATAGAGCACCTTTCGAAGCTTGTACACATGATTTGGAAACTTGGGATCTTCAAATCCCGGTTGCTGTCCAACATACACCTCTTCGATAGGGGGCCATTCAAGAATGCACTTTTCACTTCCATTTGATGAAGTTTGAAATCATGGTGAGTAGCATAAGCTAAAAGAATTCGAATTGACTCAAGCCTAGCTAGGGGTGCATAGGTTTCACCAAAATCCAAACCTTCAATTTGTTGTCACAACTCCATTTTCACCTTGCCTGGTTTCTTGTCACAACTCCATTTTCATCTTGCCTGGTTTCTTGTCACAACTCCATTTTCATCTTGCTTGTTGCGGAAGACCCACTTGGTTCCAATCACATTTTGCTTGGATCTTTCCACCAATTCACATACCTCATTTCTTGTGAAGTTGTTTAACTCCTCTTGCATAGCAACCATCCAATCCAGATCCTCAAGTGCTTCATCAACCTTAAGAGGTTCCAAACAGGAGACAAACGAATAACATCCACGAAAGGTAGCTAAACGTGAACGAGTAGTTACCCTTCTTTGAATACTCCCAAGAATGTTGTCAACGGGATGATCTCATTGAATGCTTTGGTGTACTCTTGGGCGTGTCACTTGAGATTGAGGTTGAATAGGTCCATCATCATCTTCATCTTGATGTGCGTTGCTTTGAGCTTCCTCACCTTGGTCTCCCCCTTGATCATTGCCATTTTCTTGATCTTGACCTTGATCTTGGGTTTGATGAGAGCTTGGTGGTTCAACTCTTGTTGATGATGATGGTTCATTGTTGTCTTCAACATTCGAATCTTGAGGTTGAGTTTCTTGAGGTTTCACTTCTCCTAGTCCCATCCTCATGATTGCTTGGCTTGGAGGCTCTTCATCATCTACAAGGTTTTTATCAACTTGCTCCACTTGAGGGCCATTAGTTTCATAAAAATCACATCTACCGTGATCTCAACACAACCAGTTGTCAAACAAAGTAGAAAGCCTTAGTCAACCTTTGGTTTAAATTTTGAGCTTTTGGACTTCTTGTTAAGTATGAAACATTTGCATCTAAAAACTCTAAATTAATGCACCTTGGGTTTGTTACCGGTAATAATCTAAAAGGGCGTCTTGCCAAGGTACTTATGAAGGTAGAGACAGTTGATGGCATGGCAAACGGTGTTGATAGCCTCGGCCCAAAAGATATCCAGAGTCCTGTATTCATCAAGCATGGTTCTTGCGGCTCCTATCAATGTTCTATTTTTCCTCTCCACAATCCCATTTTGTTGTGGGGTATATAGAGCGGAAAACTCATGCTTGATCCCTTCTTCATCAAGAAATTCTTCAGCGCTTGTATTCTTGAACTCCGTACCATTGTTGCTTCTAATGTTCTTGATCTTCAACTCATATTCATTTTGAGCTCTTCTAATGAATTTCTTGACGATCCCTTATACTTCACTCTTATCTTGCACAAAGAACATCCAAGTGAAGCGGGAAAAATCATCAACAATAACTAGATCATATTTGTTACCACCGATGCTTAGGTAGGAAATGGGTCCAAACAAGTCCATGTGTACAAGCTTCAATGGTCTTGATGATGTCAAGATGTTCTTGGCGGGGTGTGGAGCAGCAACTTGCTTGCTGGCTTGACATGCGCGCTACACAACCTATCTTTCTCAAAGACAACATTGGTTAGTCCAAGGATGTGCTCACCTTTTTGAAGTTTGGCCAAGTTCCTCATCCCAACATGGGCTAGTCGGTGGTGCCAAAGCCAACCCAAGTTAGATTTTGCCACGCTAAACAAGTCTTAAGGTTCTACTTTCTCTTGGGTGAAATCCACAAGATAGAGTTTCCCCTTCAAATGACCCGTAAAAGCAATAGAGGAATCCTCCCTTCTAAAGACGGTCACACCTTCATTAGTAAAGAGATAATTGTAGCCTTTCTCACAAAGTTGTGAAACCGACAACAAGTTGTATCCCAAAGATTCAACATGATAAATATTTGTAATTGAATTGTCATGAGAAATAGCGATTTTACCCAATCCAATCACAGCACCTTTGCTATTGTCTCCATACACAATTGTTTCCTTTGGTGTGTCATGAAGCTCTAGCGATGTAAATAAGTCTTTCTCCCTAGTCATGTGATTTGAACATCCACTATCAAGCAACCATGTGGTGCCACCGGAGGAGTAGGCCTACAAAACAAGTTAATCTTGCATTTTAGGGACCCAAAGTGATTTGGGTCTTTGGAGATTAGATGGATACATTTTTGGAACCCATACACTTCTAAGAATGTTTCTCTTAGTATAGGCACCAACATATTTCACAACAATTTTACCCTCATGGCCCATAGATAACATATAGTCACAAGTGTAGGTTGGTGATGGCTCATGAGCAATCTTCTTGTTCTTGATAGGTGCTTCACTCTTTTTCTTGACTTGTGAGGGAGAGATGGTCACACCATGTGCAATGCCCATCAAGTCACCAAGATTACCACCCTTGGTGAACCCAATGACTTCCATACCTTTTACCATCTTTCTAGCACTCATTCTTGATCCCGTGTGATATCCAAGGCCACCCGTTTGTTTTGGGTACTTACCAGCCTTGGGTTGTATGTTTGACATTGCCTTTTCATTTCCCTCACGAAGATGTGACACTAACATATTCAAGCTCTTGAGTTGAGCATCCTTTTCTTCAACCAACTTTCTTAGCTTAAGAAGGTTAGCATCACAAGCCTTAACATCAATATTATAACATCTTGAGCAACCTTCACTTGTGGAGGGATTGGAATTTTGGGCTGCCTTAGAGTTAGCATTGGTGCTTTCCCAAAGAGCACTATAGTTTACTTCAAGGTCATTGAATTTGACCGTCAAGCATGAAAAGCTATCTTGAAGTTCACTATGATTGGCTCTCATGGTAGCTAGAGATTCATTTGCCAAAGTACAATCCTTTGACATCTTATCATACGAGTCTTTGGCTAGAGATAAATCAATAGACAATTTCTCAACCTTTGCCTTTTCTTTAGCAAGAGCATCTTGTGAGGCAAGGTTTCTCTCCTTCTCAAGGTAGAGCATGTCTTCTTGCCTCTCAAGAGTCTCTTCCCTCTTTGCCAATTTCTTCATAAGCTTTTTAATTTCTTTAAAACCTTTTTCCCAAATTCATTAATCATAAAAGCAATAGATTCTTCTTCTTCTTTCTCCAAAGCAGTTTTTGCACTACTAGAGATGGAAGAAGATAGAGATGAAGAGATAGGTAATTCTTGTACCTTAGTTCCTTTTGCCACGAAACAAAAAGGAATGTTATCTTCATCATCGGACTCATCCTTAAAGAGCTTTCTTGAGTTCTTGGGTATGGCTAGAGTTGCCATGCATTCTTTGTCGGAGTCCTCATCATTTGACTCCCATTCTTGACCAACGTGAGCATGACCTTAAAATCTCTTTTTGTAGTCTTTGATCTTCTCTTTGTACTTCTTCTCATCCTTTTCTTTGTTCTTCATCTTTGGACAATCCGCAATATAGTGACCCGTCTCCTTGCACTCATAGCATCTTCTTTGTGACAACCTCTTCTTGTCATCATCATCCTTCTTGTAATACTTTTTCTTCATGAACCTTTTGAAATTCCTCATGACAAGAACCATTTCTTCATTGGTGGATTCATCATCACTTGATTCTTCCACCTTGGACTTGAGAGCCTTGGTGATTGACTCATTTTCTTTGCCCTTGCTTGTCTTGTTGGTTGACTCATGAGTTTTCCTTGATGTGGCATTGAGAGCTATGCTTCCTCCTTCTTGACGGCTAAGTTGATTTGCTACATCCATGTCAACTAATTCTTGTTGAATAATCTTACCTAGAACTTCAATTGGAGTCATAATCTTGAATTTGCGGTTCTCCCTTATTAAAGTTGCAAGAATAGGTTTTCTAGGAGTAAAGGCTCAAAGTAACTTCTTTGCAACCTTGAGATCATCCCAATCTATTTCTAGGTGCTCTAATGTCCGCTATGAGTATCATTAGCCTATCATACATTTGTTGCACATTTTCATCTCTCTTGATGACAACCGTTCAATCTCTCCTTGCAACAAGTCAATCTTCCCTTTTTTTAACTTAATTACTTCCTTAGTGAGCAACTATCAACGTATCCCAAATCACCTTTGAACTAGTGACATTTCTAACTCTATTAAACTCCATGGAGCAAAGAGAGCTAGTGATCACCCTTGCGGCTTGAGCATTGCGGTAGTAGTCTTTGAGCTTGCTCGGGAGTTGGAATTCCATCCTTTGCTAGAGTGATACCTACAACCACAACTTCCCAAATAGAATGGTGAAGCCCATAAAGGTGCAATTGCATATCATAAGCCCACTTAAGGTAATTCGACCCATCAAAATGAGGTGGTTTTCCTAATTTGACGGAATGAAATAATTGAGGAGGATATTGAGAAGAGGAGGTGTAAGTATGAGGCGTCTCATGATACCCTAAGAAAGGATGCTTGTCCTTCTCTTGCCTGATTTGGGCTTCGACCATCTTTTTATACTTCCTCTCATACTTCTCACTCAATTTTCTCCTCATCTCCTTAGTTGCTTCATCTTCATTCCCATTTTCGCTTGAGTCCGAGTCACTTTCCACATTCTTGAAAGACGGTGGACGACTTGAGTGGACACGGGGGTGAGGAAGCGTCTCAGTCCCCATGTCTCCTCCTTGTCTGATGCCCACATCAATCTCGGCGTCTTCCCCACTTCTCGACATCTTCTCTTCGGCGGTTAAGCATCAATCAAGAGACCTCGACTCTGATACCAATTGAAAGGACTATTGTGATGCCTAGAGGGGGTGTGAATAGACGCTTCTCTAAATTTACTGAAAAATACTTAGCTGCGGTAAAGTTCTTCGGAACTTCAGAAGCTCTTAGGAAGTTCCGAAGGAGCGGAACTTCCGATAACAAGTGTGTTCTTCACGAAATTCAAAATCTAAAGCGAAATTAGAAATTCTGTATGAATCAAAAGTTGCGCAATGATCCCAGGAGATGATACAATATGATCTTATCAAGCGGAACAACTTGTAGAGATAGATCGGGTCAAATAAAGGTCTAGAACTAGATGAACAGTATGAACATGTATGAACAACAACAACAAATAAGTAAATGGACAAGAGACAAGTATTTGTTCCCGAAGTTCACTCCCACTAAGGAAGCTACGTCTCCATTGAGGGGCTCACAAAGAGCAAGTTGTCAACTAAATTTTTTCTCCCTCAAATCAACCACAAAGGAAGTTTGAGTCACTTACTAGATTTTCCACGAAGGAATGGGTAATACAAACTTCCCGGGGAGCTCACAATCTGTTGAGCACTCCACAGGCGATGCCAAACCGTCTAGGAGCAAGCTCCAAGAGTAATGAACGTGAATCAAAGACTTGAGATGCTTCAAGTGCTCAAGAGACCAAAGGTTTGCTTTCCCCAACTCAAATCTCAAAGCTCTCAACTCAATCTTGCTTTATCCCAAGTCCTAACTCAAAGAGAGTGAAGGAATGGCTCAAGGGAGGGTTTGGGAAGAGGGGAGAGAGCTTGAGGAAGTGTGTAGTTCGAATTGGGTTGGCAGCAAGTGAAGGAGGGGTGAGGGGGTATTTATACCCGCTCCTCCAAAAACTAGCCGACATGTGCTATTAAGGTGCCTGTCGGAACTTCCGAAGAATAAATTTAGTCAAGTTAGGAAAAGGCTGAGCGAACCTAGCAGAAGTATTCCCAAACTTCTGAAAGTACCTGTCGAAACTTCCGAAGGTCTTAGGAACTTCTCACAGAGAGCAAATTTTCAGGATAAGTGCAAGTGTGTTAGCCTTTATGTCGCTCATAGATAGTTAGCATCTCTACTAAGCACTTTTGGGCATCTCCAAGTAATTCTTCACATCCGTCTTAATAGTACGGATTTTCCTATACTCAATTTCAAAATGTAAAATGATGAAAGATCTTCAATAAAGCATTGTCACCTTCCACCTTTTTAAAGAGGGACTTCCTTTCTCCAAAATGTATCTCTTATAGCTTAAATCTTAAAACATCTCAAATAATCTCATTAGCTCCTTAATTGCTTATGTCAACAACACCAAAACCCACATAGGGGGCAAAGTGCACTTTCACATCCAAACCGGCCAGGCCGGTTTGGGCAACTTGTCAAGCCGGTTTGCCTAAACTCGCAGCAAAACTCAATCAATGCCAATTTTAGTTATGAACAACATAAAAATTAAGGCAAAATAGCCAATCTCATCCTTGAACTCTTGTCAAAGGGTCAACTTCATCCCTACTATTTTTGCTTCAGTTAGGTCCTCCATTGCAGATGGACGCCGACACCGTCAAGTACTCGTGACGGACAAGCAAATGACGAGCTGCCCTACCGCAGTACACACCCAATCCGTTCCGTGGGCACCGAGGTCATGCCGTGGCGCTGCTCCCATGGCCGCATGAGGATCTCAGGATGGGCTTCCCGTGGCTCAAGCTCACGATGTTGGAGTTCTACTCGAAGTTGCTCATGAACGCTGTCGTCTTGCCGTGTGCGAGGATCTCCAGCTGCAGCGCCCGCCCGGTAACCACCACGCGCGGCGCAGTCACTGAGCTCGGATGCGTGCATGGATCTCCATGGCAGTGAGGTTCCCACGATCAGTGACCACAGCAGGCAGCTCCCGCACCTGTTCCGGCCGCAGTTATGATGTCATGCCGAACGGTGAACAGAGGCTCGAAGGCCGAACGGTGAACACCTTGGGGGCCATTAGAAGAGGGAATCCCGCAAGCATGTGGAGGAACTCGCCCTCGAGTGCATGACTGGTGTTGACAACCATGCTAGCGCCGGCGCTCCTAGCCCATCCGCTTGGCGAGCGCGACGAAAACCTTGGTCGCGTAGGCGCTCACGGTGAGTGGATCCCACATGCCAGTGTACAAGGCCTTGAAGAGGAGCAGCAGGTGCACCGGGGAGGAGCATGCAGAAGCGGGTACCGGGGAGGAGCGAACCGCCGCGTGGATGCCCCAGCCATGCAGGCATGCTCGGGCCTGCCAGAGGTGCAGCTCCATCCGCGGCTACAATAGGCCCATCACCGCCGCTGGCGGCAACATCTCTCAGTGCGGTGTTGCTTGCACAGGCCACATGGAAAATGGGGCCTACAGGCGTCTAAATCCTCGTTTCTTGCATGGAGCCGCTAGATGGAGTATGGACGGTGGATGGTGGGGCGCCTGTTACGTTGTGACTTGACAGAGGCCCCCGCGACGCGAGCAACGGGGAGAGATGCAACAGCCGGTCATTTGTCGTTATCCGTCATGGAGGTAGCTGACGGCGTTGATGACCCTCTCGTATGGAGGATCTAACTGAAGCAAAAACAATAGTTGGAGGACTAATTTGGCCAGAGCAAAAATACAGGGACGAAGTTGACCCTTTGCCAAAAGTTCAAGGACTAGGTTGGCTTTTTTGCCAAAAATTAACTCCACGAGGACCACAACTCAAATCTTGTAGCTGTGAATAACCAAGGCGTTCGATTAAGGCATGACAAATTGAATTGGTCTGAGAACCTTGCAAAATCAAATGGAACTTACTTGGAGTAAATTAGGCCACCGACTCCACTGGCCAGTCAGTCACACATGGAACTTGCAACAGTCCCTCTGCAATCTCAATGCCTAGCGTTTGGGACCTCACATCGGAGAGCCAAGATGCAGTGGGATAGCCGAGGGAACTAGACGTGCCCAACCAGCAGGAGAGGAAGACAGAGTCTACTCTAGATGGGCAGAATCTACGGGCCACCGGCAGGCTTGATCGTCACCGCTACCACAACCATCCGGCCATCACCATTGTGTCGTTGGTTCGTCGTGCCGTCCGTAGAGGGGAGCCCACGCCCGGGAGCCCTCCAGCCGCTACGAGAGGAGAGGGAGGAGCTCGAGCCGCCAGAGAGAGGGAGGAAGCAGCAACCAGCAGTTGTGGATAGACCGAGTGGGCATGGGAGAAGCACAAATCCCTGATTGGAAGAACAAATTGAAGATTGGAAGCAAAAATTGCCGATTGGAAGCATAAGTTGCTGATCCCCAACCAAATACCCGATAGCGTTGACGTCGCCGCAGTGCACGGAGGGAATCGGCCTGGGGCAGCTACTTTTCCTCCTCATTGGCGGCGTGGAGGCAGTCGAGCGCGTCGTGGTTTGTGGTCATCTCCGTCTTCACCGCGTCCTCCTCCTCGAAGAACCCGTGTAGACGCTCACCTATGGCGCCACCCGTGCCCGACTCCGGGAACTCGATCCCGTCGCCGTCTGGCCTTGATGAGGTACGCGAGGAGGGGATGGGGAGGGAGGTTCAACCATAGGGAGGAGGGGAGGGGCCGCACCCGCACTGCCGCAGCTCGCCGACGGAGGAAGTAGGGGAGGAGGCGGTGTGGCCTCGCCGGCGGAGGGAAGGGGAGGGGCACCGGGCGCAGGCGGGGAGAAGAAAGAGGGTGCCAGAGAAGAAAGAGAAAGAGGGGACGCGAAGAGAAGCGACTCAAACGGGGTGGTGGTCGCCAACGCGAAGAGAGAGAAAGAGAGGACGCGAAGAGAAGCGCCGCCAACGCGAAGATGGCGGTCGTGACTCGCCCTCTCGATCGGTGGTGCTACGGCAGTGGAGCAGGTGCGGAGAAGAGGGGGACAGAAGATGCGGGGAGATGCATGCGTGGTGTGCGAACGTGAGGGGAATGAGATCTGTGTTTGTCGGGCAACGGGTGAGGAGGGCTAGCAGAGGGGGTTCGATCCGGGAGAGGTTTTACAGCTTCACGGCTTCACGATCGCAGGCGGACGCGACTCTCCCTTCCAGTCTTTTTAGTAGTACTAGTATAGTGCCTGTGCGTTGCCACGGGAATGAAACAATTATATAAAAATCATATTAAACATTCCATAAGAAAATAATTAACTGTTACAGGAGTCATATATGTGTACATCGTTTGAGGGAACATTGAGAATCTCCACTGCAATAACATTGAGAATCTCCACTACAATGGCCTCGCATTATTAGGTGCCCAATAAGCATTAGATGCCAACTTAGTATATATATGTGTAAAATAAATTGAAACCTCCATTTGTGTTGTTCGTCAGTTCACTGATATGATACACCGACAAAGGAGCCCTGCTATGATCACATTGGTCGAGATCTCGTTGTCCTCCCCGGCCGTGTGTGGATCATCATAACATCCAGTGATTCTATGCCCACAGCCGAGACCAGAGAGAGACCCTTGGATATAAGGATCGTGTGGTTCCTAGGATCTGAGCTAATCATCGTCTCCATATGATGCTTGATGCACACACATATGGTCCTAGAAATAAACAAAGATATATATATTAGATAGACAAAAAAATATTGCCGCGAGTTTTTGAAGTTTTACTGTTTTTAAAAAGTGCTGGGCAATCATGTGGCCATTGCCAATAAGGAAGCCAAAACTGACATTAAAGAAATTATAACAAAAATCCAAGGGGCGCATGGAATAACCCATCACATTTGCAGAGCATGGCGCGGATGGGAATAAACGAATTCCCAGCCGAAAGCAAGGACTAGCAGGCTCTAGTGCCTGTCAGGCTGTCACAATGTACTTCAGCACTGAGCAGAGAAAAGGGATTACCTATATACAGACCGGCTTAGCTCACTGCTAATCCGGCCTGATTGAATCGACCAGACAGCAAAAGGGGGGCAAGCACATTGTCTGTGATCCAGGGAATTAAGAGCACAACGGTGTGACGATTTACTAGGCATTGAGCTTTGGGTTACCATTTACCAACAGTGAAAAAAGTTCATGTTACCGTCCTGGGAATCAAGGGTCGATGAACACACGGTATTTAATGCGGATCGCATGCACAGCTCAATTTCTGCACAGTTTTGCCCGAACCAAAATTTGTATGGCAGACTTGTGCTCCGACACGCAGCAGAAATGACGGAAGTACGAAGCTCGCTCGCGCTATAGGAGTTCCGCGGGCCTGAAGAGCGCCGCGGGACATGGATGGCCTGGCCTAGCGAGCTGAGGCATGGGCCTTGCTGAACCTCATCATAGTAATATCTGGGTCTCAATTTGGGGAATTGCTGATATGGCCCAATACGACAGTTGCATTTTTTTTTTACTCCATCGATGCTGACGTGGAATGATTTTGCAAGTTTTTCTTTTCTCATGAAGCTTGCAATGTTTGCAATCGTGTTGTAGTAAATAAATGGTTAGGATGAATAGAGGAGTAAACCAACTATAAATAAATACCTTATTCAAATAGAGGCCAGACTCGCGCGCGCTCCCGCCTTACTCTGGTGTGGCGTCCACCAGATGCCTTGGCGACGCCTTCCATCGTGAGGCGACGCCATAGGCAAGAAGGTCGTAGTGGAGAAGGCGCCCCAATTGGGAGCTTGCCCAGACGACTAGGCGACTAGCTGGAGCTGGCGTGCTCAGCAAGGAACGGCCGCGGCGGAGAGGAGAGAGGAAGGGACGGCGCAACTAAAGGTTTGGTCAGGCGCGGGGTCAAAACCAGCCGTGAACGACCACGGTTTGGCGAGGAGGGTTCGGATTGCCAGGCCTCATGCGTCGCGTGGCGCTCACGCCCTGACGGCGGTCAGCCAGTGTCGAGTCACGACGCGAACAGTAGCGCGGCAACGACCGGCGCGAGGGGCAAAGAGATCGCGTGCGAATCTCTCCGGCCAGCTCCTTCAATGATGGGACATCGTGGCGAGGCGTTGCAGAGACCGGCTGCCACATGGTGGCTCGGCGCCGGCGATGTCCGGCCGAACGGAGCGCGGCGACGCAATGTAGGGCGCGTATGGCGCGCTCTGGCAACCCGAGGGCGTTGCGTGGCCACCAACTTGACGAGCCACGCTCACTCAAAATTTGAATTGCACTGAAATTTCTCCAAATACAAAAGTTGTAGATGGCAGTCTAAAGTTTCTAATTGGCAAGGTTTGACATAGGAAAACTTGGATGGTTTGGGCTGTGGCGCGATGGGAAGTTTGTGTTGCCACTGGGTTGGGACCTGACAGAAACAGGGGTGGTTGAGCACCTTCCGGTCAAAATTTGCCAAAATTTCAAAAGAGGTAGGAGTTTGTTATAAAATTTGTGACAACGTCTATTTTTGGAGATTTTTAAGTTGTGTTAGGAATTCATGAGAAATTTGACAGGATTTTGGTTAAAAATTAAAGTTCCCCAAAAAGTTTTGGCGTTTTTGACAAGTTTTTCATACTTTTTAGACAAAACTTTTAATAGAAAAGTTATTTGGTTATAAATTCTCTGAAAGTTTCCTTTTTACCAATTTTCGAGTTTTATGAAACTTTTAGGTTTTTGGGATGGAAAACCTATTTAGCTGGCTAGGATTTGAATTTTAAAGATTTTCCCCATAATTTTTAGTAAATATTTTGTTTAAAATTTTCTTTCCTTCATATAATTACTTCATTAGTGTATAAGCATCAGAGATGTTACAGAAAGTCATTCCGTAACCTGTAGGTTAATTTGCAAGAGGAATCTAGTGAGCCTAATTAATCCATGATTAATTAGCCAATGTGATGCTACATTAATTATGGATTAATTGGGCTTAATAGTCATCTCATGAATTAGTCTATGAGTTATGTAATTATTTTTATAATTATATTACTCATTAGTCCTTCTAATCGGCATTATGTGACTGGGGATCTCGACACGCCCTAAATCTAAGACCACGTAAAATAGGCGGTGATTATGTTTGTTCTTGTAGTGGATGTTGAATTAGCATACTCAGGATGTTGGGTCCGAATTTGTTGATTATTTGATGATCAGTTGTATATATGAGGTGAGGACCATAACTGAGAGCGAGGCATCGATAAATATCTGATCTGTAAAATATTAAATTGGCGTATCCAAAACAGACTTAGGTTCACTGTGGGTGCAAGCTTGATGGGTATAGTGTGGGTTTGAAAATAGGGCATAACGTACCAGCATATCGTAGGGCATAACGTATCGAAGCAGGAAGCAAAAGACCTACGACACTGATCTTCCAGGGGTGTGTTTAGATAAAAAAAATACTCTAGATAAATAGTATTTTGTGAGTGGGAGAGATGAGATGAATATGGAAAAGTTGGATAAATAGTGTTTTTTTGGGGGGAATTTTTGGTATCTAAACGCACCCTAAATGTAATATCTCAACTATGTACAGTACCACGAGCTTAAACAATTGCGCATGAAAATCAGCACATATCAGAAATTAAAAAGAAAACATTAAAATGCACGTCAGTTGCTTGGTTAGGTGAAGCCTGCCAGCGAAAGAATGAAGCATTTAATTTCAGAAAAAAGATATATAATCTTTAAGAGTACCATGTCACATTTCCAGAACATATTATCTAATATCTCACTATATAGATGAAGACAAACCAGCTACTATTTATCAAAGCCATCACTCACTGGGAATAATCCATCACATTTCCAGAACATGACACGGATGGGAATGGGAATAAATGAATTCCCAGCCGAAAGCAAATACTAAAAGTCTAGTGCTGCCTTCTGCAAGAGCTGTCACAAGCTAGTTCAGCAAAAAGGGTTAGCTATAGACCTCCCTGCTAATCCAGACGGGTTGAATAGACCAGACACCAAATGGGGCATGCACATTGTACATGATCCAGAAATTGACAGCAAAAGGTCACAGCTAATTTAGGAATTGACAGGCTGCACCGGTTTTGGGTAACTGACAGCGAATCGGTCATGTCCAGGGAACACATGGATCGACAAGCAGTACGAAATGCTGCAAAGTTTGCTCAGACAAAACGTTGTACTGCGCACTTGTAAAAAGATCAAAAAACACAATAGAAATGATGAAATTAAACTAGGAGCTGCATGGACTGCGCGCCAAGCGGGCTTGGGCTGGGCTTGTGATGGTGGCGGATGAACCGAAACTCGAGACAATTCCTGAAAAGGCTTAAAATTCACCTTCTTCTGTTCCTTGGTGACGCTAACTGGTTGCTGCGGAGGATGATATTGACGAACGCAAGTAGAAACAATAGTATTGTTGATATGGATCGGTGTTTCATTCAGAAATGACTAACTTTACCTGAAGGAGAAATGAAGACGATACTGAACAACTTTGGGTAACTGACAATGAAGAGTTCATGTCCAGGGAAGTAGCTCCATACTGAATTACTGATAGTGAAATGGACCCATGGCAAATTACATACATTCCGATAACATATATAGAGCTACTAAAGATCTTGTGGTGCTAGTCCTAAAAGAAAGATCTTGCAATGCTAGCTGCAACTGCTCCAATACATGGAATATGCTACATTCTCAACTGTACTTGACAAGAATTCCTTAAGCAGCACGTCCAAACTAGTGGCCAGCAGCAGTAAGCCAGTCACTCCCAAGAAGTTGCGCGCTCGCGCTCTGTCGCTTGTGCAATTCAAATTTGAAACCAGAGGAAGTTGCGCGCCAACTGTTGTTCTGACGGAAGGTCCAATTTTCACGCTTCAACAACGGTTACAAAAGTCTGATTTTCAAGCCACAACTATAAAACTGGACACTAAAAAGTAAAGACCATCCAACTATCCAAACCATGCAAAAAAAAAAATGGCCATTTGGGTGTTTTTGTTTTTTATTTTCCAAAAAAATATAAACAATAATTTTGTATTAAAAATTGATAATTAATTTATTTAAAATTACAAAATATGAATCTGGTGTCAGTTATTTTCTAAAAATGTGACCTATATGTTGGTGGATCATTAAAAGTTATTTGCATTTTATTTTAATATTTTTAGTAAAATAATAAGACACTAGTAATATAAACCTATAATACCAAAATAACACTAAATTGTGTGTAAATAGGCTAGTTGCATTATAAGAGAACTTTTGGCACTTATTTCATATTTTTTGGGTCTAAAATAAATTAGTTATGGATTTTTTTAAGTTTAAATAAAATTTTTGTTATTTCTATAAAATCCAAAACCACCCTCAAAACCATCCAAAGGTCCAACTTTCCACAGCTTGGATAGTTGGATGGTCTTTAGTGTCCGGTTTTATGGTTTTAGGTTGAAAATCAAACTTTTGTAATACTTGAAGGGTTAAAGCTAGACTTATCCCTTTAAAAAATGATGGGTATGGATTGTAAAGTGCCCATTGCTCTTCCGGATTATGTTTTCTCTGAAATTAGAATTGGAAATGACAATGCTAGAGCCGGATACAGAAATCTTGTAAGAAATTTTTGAAGCAGCTCATATTCTATCTTTCTCGGCACCTCCATTCTTTTTATGACAGGCCGCTGCTTATAACTTGGCCAGGATGAAAAGAACAGCAAAAGGATGCGATGCGGTTCAATAATAGTGACAGCAGATGTGATGACTCTGTTAGGCACACGGCAAGTACAACAATAGATTTTATATCTGTTGCATCCTTCAAGCTGCTTTTGTAACACAGTGGAGGCACAAAAGTTATGTACAGTAAAAAAAATAATAAACAGTTCGGGACAAAATTGATGAAACAAACCAGAAACATGTTTACATTGTTCTCCAGTTTCTGTATGATACACTTGGGTAACCAAACTGGATTCTATCTGCGTCCGCCATTTTCTTGAGGCTGTTAGGTCAGATCCTCGACATCGGATGGATCGTCTTTCGTGAGATTCATCTCGTGGCGAGAGAGCTCCCACAGGAGCTGCTCGATCCCCAGCTTCCTCAGCTCGTGCAAGCCTTGCTCGACTGTGTAAGAGAATATGTATGTTAAGAACAGGAACAGCAGAATGCACAAGGTACAAGTTGCTGCTGGATTCAGTTTCATGATCAGTGACAAGACTTGCGGTTTCAATTTCTTGCAGCTGAATCTAGAAGCATGGTGCCAGCAAAAGGGGTAACGCAGATTAGCCAAGAAGTGAAGTATACCATCTACAGCATCATGTGAAGTTGGTTGCTGCTCGTTCCGATCAATCCACATCTGCAATCGCTCATCAGCAATGTCTTCTTCCACATTATGGGTTTTAGCCCTTCTCCAGAAATAGATAAGCCAAGCCTGGGTGGAACCAAAGTTAAGGGTTTTTTGCATAATTAGAAAAACATAGTACCAGGTGACTGGCAATACAAGGGAATCAGATGTACAAGAGATAATTGGACGGTCCAAATGAAGATAAATTTTGTTGTCACTTGGCACAGAACTAGATTCAAAGTCACAGGCTCAAGCTCAAAGCAAAAGGAATAGGAGGGTACCTGCTTGAACTGTACATCTTCCTCTTCATCCTTACTTAGGTCTGCAAAACCAGATTCGGAATCAATCAGGAATTAGTTAGGATTCCCAACAGAACAAACATGGCACACACAGCTAATTAATGTCGAAAGAACATTCTCGTATAACTATTTGTTGATTACGAAAATAAATATATAACAGTACCAAATGCTTCGGTGAATTTTTCATCTCCAGAAGATATAATATCTGCACATGTGAAGCACAGAACCATAAACTTGCATTAGCTTCTCAGATGTGTAAGGAGAACCAATTGATTCATGAAATTTTGTGCAAAGTGTTCTTGATACATTATTAATGGCATAGGAAAAGCTGTGGAAGTAAGAGACCTGGATCTGCTGGCCCAGCCACATTAGAACGGTGATGTTGGGCAAGGGCAAAAAGTACCGCATCCTCAACCTTCGAAATAATCAGAAGAGTCAGAAGAATGATGACAGATAAAGGACAAACAGCAACTTTGAATCTAGAACCTGAAGTGCTGCTAACTGCTAAAGATTTATTGTGGACAAGGATAACATGTGCAGATGAATAGTAAAGTGAAAATATAAGCACCTTCAGGAAAGCTAGTTCTTGAAGTCCTTTGTCAACAGAGAGCATGGTTTCTACATTGCCTTCCCCTGCTGTAACAGTCAAATCATGAACAAGCTTGTCTGCATCTTCCGGACCATCACTCCCTGTTTCAGATCCATTCTTAGCTCTCTGTCCAGCAGATGTTACATACTCAAACGGAAGAGGAGCGAGCGAAGACCAATATTCATGTTTTGACATGGAGATATCTGGATAGATGCCTGCAGAATTGCAATAATGCACTTAAATGAGAAAAATGTGAATTTGTAGAATAAATTAGTATGGGAAATCAAGTGATTGCTTCCTGATAGTTCACAAACTAAGGAAACAGGTTGTGAATCTAATAATGACAGAAGTTTTATGAGTGATTTAACAAGTCACCATATGTCACACAACCAGAATTCAGTTGAATTTGTTGCAAAAGGAAAAACTGGCTGTCTGTTGAATTTACCATATTGAACAGCCAAGCCCCAGTATCGAGCTAGCCAGCACCTCTTCATGACAACTTCTTCCATTTCTTCTTTGCTTAAGATCATCCTACGTGTCATTGTACGCAAGTCTTTTGTTTCGGATTCAGATTCTTTGAGTTTCTTCAGAGCAGCAGATGCCTCTTCTCTTGCAGCCTAGAACACGAAACAACAATCGTGACGGCTGATGGTTGTGAGCTTAAAATTTTCTTATTGCAGGGCATAGGCTAACACCTTACCTGTAGCTGTTGCTGAAGAGCGGTAAGTTCCTCGCTTTTACCATTCTTGGATATAAGAGCTTTTCTAATCTCTTGCTGTTTTTATACCAGGAAAACATATGTATCAATGCCATGTTCTTCCGTAAAATCTAGCAGGTAAAGAAATTACATGGAGTAGAAAATATTCTACCCAAACTAAGATTATATAATCCATTATGAGGGAACTTCATACAATGAAATGAAGGAATTCTAGTGCATCATTCATCAAGTAGATACCAATGATATTTAACACGTGGGAAGTTCCACTTCAGAAAATCCAGATGATCTCTGTTACAATAAACAGATAAACATGCAAAATTAAAACTGTACCTCCTTTCTTACAAGCATCTCCTCCCTCCTGCATCCATAAGTTGGAAGTCACATATAGTGTGATAGGAAAACCAACAAGCTTTCTTCTTAATACAAAGATACGCAGCTCTCCTGCGTGTTCTCGAAAAAAGGAAAACCAACAAGCAAGATATGAAAATGCACCTTAAATACCTTTTCATAAGCTTTACTTCCATAGATAACCCATCACCAAGATTAGCAACCTGGACATATTGGAGACAACAAAGATGATTTATTATTCAATGACATTGATCATATTATTAATTATTCATATTGAAGTGACATGAAAACAAATAATTCACCAAGTGAACCAACCGTAATAGGAAGTCATCGTTTTAGTTTAGGCTCAAGTCCAGACTGAATGTGCTTTAATATTTGCAGGCATCATTTAAAAGTGAGAAAAACTATAGTACGAAGCAATAATATGGTGCATCTTGAGAAACTTTTCAAACACAGTATTACAATCTCAGATCTCTGAAAGACGCTACATAACTATAAACTATATCAAGTTTCACAATAGGAATGAAGGATAATCTGGGAAAATCATATCAGACACTTGAGATGCTAAACAAAATACCTGTTTCTCAAGCTCTGCTGTCCGGGCTTCAGATTGTCTGAGTTGCTCTTCTGCTAGTCCAAGCTGAATTTGGAAAACGGAGTATTATCACAAGTTTCTTACTAAGAGGAGGAAAACATGTCTATTTTCTGATTCAGGGAATTCATTACAATACAAGCACGAATCATATCACACCTTCTCCAAAAGATTTACATTCTCATCTTTTAGCATCTCAAGCTGAAAAACAAAGGAAGCATTTGTCAGACTTCTTCATTGTAAAAAGTTACTTCAATATTGCTGATTAAAATCTTGTGTCAGCTCACTGATAGCTCTGTAAAAAAGCATCCAAACAACAAAAGAATGTTAGTGTGGTTGACAATCTTTGCGACAAACCTCTTCTGTCAATGTTGAACTGTCATGTGAGTCCCGTGACCGCGTGGATTGAGCAAAAGTGGGATCTGGATAAACAGCCCTGCAGCACATTGAAATATCAAATTTTAATCCCAGCAAGCCTGTTGCTATTAATAGATGTACTAGAACTATTTCAGTAATGGAGGATGCTGAGAAGGAAGTCAGACTAACTTCCTATGACATGAAAAACAATAGCAAGACTATTGTGAACACCAACAGTAGAAAATGCTATTCGGACTAAATTATACACACTTTAAAGGAAACTCAGAAAATATAAGGTATACGTCCTATGCCAAGAGAAAGATATCAGCGTGTATGAAAATAAATTGCAAAGTGATATTTAGAAAAGAATATCAAATTTCCTATGCAATCAAGAACAAAGGAAAACATCAATACAGTAGCTTTATAGGATGTAGCAATCTAGTCTTGTCTCACGTAAATGGAAATAAAAAAAACTACTGATTTAGCAGACCAAAAACCTAAGTGTCAACTGTGGGGCAAAAATTCTATATGTTGAAAAAATGGAAGCGACATCTGTTTGAAAAGAGATGTTGGCAGTATGACAAACCAATACCAAGGAAAAAATCTTGAAAATTCACCTTCTATCCCTAGGTGTCCCATTTGGCATTTCCACAGCTTGTAGGGGCCTCACATTAGCGCCAACTGGTGGTGCAAAGGTTGACCTCCCTGTTGATGGTGGGCGATTCACACCAGCTGAGTCCACACCATTCCGACCTAACTAGGTAAACAAGGACAAAGGAAATAAGACACACCATTTCCCATAGGAGAGGATAAAGGAAATAAGACACATTATTACTCAAGAACAATAGGTTTGCTGTGACATCTGAGATTAGAAGTAGTTTCTTCACAACATTTTAAGAAATAAATTAGGAAAAAATAACTATATGGACAAATAATTCACTTCCCCTTCAAGTTGGAACAAAACAGTGTTCCTTCGTGTTCAACATGAAGCATCAAAGACTTTGTATCAACATATCACATGATCAAATGGAGCAGCAGGACTAAAAGAAAGATTGTACATCAACACTAAACATCAAATACAGCAAACACCATATTTACGGACTATAGCTCTTGTCACATGTAACTGAAAAATTGTTCCATAAAGAAAAACAGCCTAACAAGTCGAGAACAGACCCAAACGACAACTTCAACAGCTGCATTCTCCAGTTCCTCCTACCCTTCATAATAGCTATTTTTTGTTTAATATTTAAAACTAATCTACTCGTTTGGAAAACAGAGTATCAAACAGAGCCACATAGAGCAGAGCAATTTTGAATAATTTCCCTGGCTTGTTTCTATCTTTGTTCAAGCGAAACTCTTAGTTATTTCCAACGAATTGGTCGACATATCAAAACATAAGGTAATATTTTTGACATTACTTATCGCGGGCGAGTTGCTCCTGCTCCGGTCTCTGGCGACGACTGCCGCCAGCGGCTTGGGCAACGCCACCGCGTCCTCACCGCCGTCCTCGCTCCCTCGGCTGCTCCACCGCCCGACGCTCTCCACGTCAGAGTCCGCGTTCGACGTCACGTCAGACACAGCTGGCTTCACTCCGACCTCCCTCCTCGACCGCCGGCTCGACGGCCTTGCGGCAGCCACGGCGGTCTCCACTGCTTCCGGTGGCGGCGGTGGCGCCGCCGCTTCCGCGGGCCTCGTCGCGATCGAGCTCCGCCCGCCGCGCGCCAGCAGCTGCAGCGGCATCTCCTCTTCCTCCGCCTCCTCCGCCACCGCGCGTTTCGCCTCGTCTGATCTCGGAGCTGGGGGAGGCGTCGCGCCGCGCGAGACCGGCCTCCGCACGCTCCGCGGGCCCGCCACCAACCGCACCGGCGCCTCTACCTCCTCCCTTTTCTCCTCCTCGCCGCGCGCCGCGCCACCAGCCGGCCGCTCCCGTCGCGCGCCGGCGTCTGCGTCGCGGCGAGAGGGGCGGCGCGCGTCGGCGAGGGCGTCGTGGCCGCTCCCGTCGCGGCGCAGGCGCGCGGGGACCGCCGCCTCGTCCCGCCCTCCGCCGCCGGCGCCCTCCCGCCCGACGCGGCGGGCCGGGGAGGCACCTTTCGACGGCTGCTGAGGCTCCGGGTGGCGGCGGTACTGCTGGAGCGACGGGAGCGGCGCGTCGAGGATGATGCTGAACTCGCCCGCGGCGCCGGCGTGCGCGAGCATCATCTCCTCCATGCGCGCCATCGCCTGCTGCGCCGCCACCCTCCTCTGGTCCACGCCCGCGCCGGAGGGGGCAGGCCGCCGCGCGTGGCCGCCGCCGCCGCGGGGCGCGTCCATCGGCGTTGAGGGGGGTGGGTGGCCGCCGAACCGCCGCCGCGTTGACTTTAGTTTGACTTTTGCTTTACACTTACGATTACGAACGCGTCTGTTTTCGGTTCCAGAGGAGAAGCCGCGGATTTGGGCGTTTTTGGACGAAAGGCAGATGGAAAAGGTCGGATGCAGAGGGGGAAGGTGTGCGGCGGTTTGCACTCAAGCCCGGCTAATTTTGCAAATTGCAATTTGTATTCGAGAGAGATAGTTTTCAAGTTTTTACTCCTTTGTTTTTCTTTTGTTCCATTTTTTTCTTGTACATATTGTTGTAAAGATGGCACACATTTTGGTGCTATAATTTCTTATGTACCAAATTGAACTTTGCAAGTGATTTCAAGTAGCTTCATAAGAAATTATCTTTTCTTTTTTTATTTCTTAACAACAAATAACCTCCTAAACTTTTGCTGATTATGAATTATGGAAGTGATGAATTCCCACGAGTTCTTTGTAGTGCAGAAACCATCAAAGAAATAGGACGTCTTTGAAGCATTTTAGGAACAATGTTGGTGAATATGTTTTAGGCTAGCATTTGAATCTTCGGAGCAAAAAGGATTCACCCTGTCCAAAAAGCATGCTATGGTGCGGTACGAGGAAAAACGTTGTGAACAAAAAAAATATCATGACATATCATCACCTCGGATGTCATTACCATCTCATGAGGATTCCTTGCATACTATTGGCATTTTGTTTGTTTTCATAGTGAATCTAAGAAGTCGGTGTGTGTTTGCATAGTGAATCTACGAATAAAGAGGTTTGTATATTTCCTTGTGTTCGGATGTAATATGTATATAATGCACATTAGAATTTGTTCTTTTGATTTGCTTTTGGGTCGTGCGTCATACCTTCCAAACTTTATTCGTTTATTTACAAATAAATAGTCAAAGCCGTATTCAATAAAGAATGTAGAATCTATTTTAGATTATTCCAAGTTGCAACAATAGAGTAGGCTTTATTGAAAGGTTTGCTATATAGTGATTGACCACGGGCTAGTAGTGCCCTGCCCCCCACAAAATATCTACGGAGTACCTAAGTGTTGCAAAAGCTAATATGGCCTTAGCCTAATATCCAACCATGGACTTAATCCACTGAAATTTCTCCAAAAATCAAACAGAATCACCAAGGGCTTGGATGCAAATCTAATTTCCAACTTGCTCAGTTGATCATAAAATACACAGAGTAGACACTGACGTGCGAAACGGATGGTTTGAAACTTTTGAAGTGCTCATTCCACGGCACATATATGGCCCCACTTGTCACTAAGCTGGCAAAGGAAGCTCGTGCACGCTACGGAAATTCTTTCTCACACTCCCTCTCGTGGAGCACATTTTTTCCTTTCTATATTTCGGTTGACACGTCACGCGTGTAGGGGAAATGGTAAAACGTGGCTGCTACATGCATGGACCCGATCAAATGGAACAACCACGCCCTGACCTCGAAAAAATAAACTACACGTTGCGAGATGGCCTATTGGCTTTGTTTGTTTCAATATATTTTTTTGCTTTTGCCAGGGAGTGAAAAAATCCGACATGACAGTAATTGTATTTGACATCGTAGCAGCAGTGACAATTCTTTGCAGGTATCACACGGTTTTTTTTTTTTTGGGCCTAGAAAAATCACACGGTTAGCAGCAGTGACAATTCTTTTTTGGAGTGGATTAGAAATGAGGCCATTGCTGGGCTGCAGCAGACTGAACAGGCCGTTACGCAGAATGCAGAAGGAAAAAGTCCTTTTCACCATAAAATTTTACCATTGCATTTATGAATTATTATATTTAACTATAGTAAAAAATAGATCTAAATCTATAGTAAAAAACTTTATACTAAAGTATATTATATTATATATTTTATGTGTTTATATACTTATATGGAGTCAAAAAAAATTGAATTTTTGATTTTTTGATTTTTCTTTGATTTATTATGATTTTTTAAAGTTTCAGCCAAAATAAATGAAAAAAGAAAAATAGAAAACCGCCTTCAAAACCGCTTATATCCAGCTCGAGGAGGTGACATATACGGTTTTAAAAGTTCAAGGAGGCTGGTTAGACGGTTTTGTGGTATAGGGAGAAAATTTAAACTCAGCCCATTGTTTAGGAGATGAAAATGACTTTTTCCTTAAAAAAATCGAAGCTACCAAAAAGAATTGGCGAAACACACGCTAATCTCTACTCATAGAAAGAAGCTAATCTCTACTCCTAAAAATAAGCTAGGGGTAGTCGTGTGTCGCGGCTTCGCCACGGGCGGTGTCGCCCGCTCGCGTCCCTCGGCTTCACCAGCCTGTGTCGCACGCCCGCAGTCCCCGCCGCCATCGATGGCCGCATCCCTCGGCTTCACCTCGCCTCACCCCTGCCCTTCGGCTGGCTCTCCCGCGCGCGTCTGCCCAGCCTTCCACTTCGCCTCGCTCGCCCGCCCGCGAAATCCGGCCGCAATCGCGGGTGCCATGCATTGTCTTCCATGTTTGCGCCTTCCTGCAACCCTTTCCTTCCTCCCTCTCCTCCCCTCCCTCCAATCCATTTTTCCATAGCATCCCTCGACTCCACCTCGACCCGTCCTCGCCATGCATAGGGGAGCGGAGGCATCGCTGTCTGGAGCATTGCCGCCGCTGCAGAGTGAGCCGCGGCGGATGGTCCCCGTCCTCCCCACGCAGGCCAAGAAGGAGGTGGAGGAGACCTTCGCCGCGGACGATGCCACCTCCGGACGGACGCGCGCCATGGCCGTCGACGAGGGAAATCAGCGGCGAGTGCTGCGAGCGAGTTGCGACTTGGCCGGCACGGCCGCACGGGGGTCACAAGGGGAAGCAAGCGAGGACTTCGAGGCCGTCGACGGCTCGACGCAGCGATCGACGCAGGCTTGGAGTGAGGCGCAGACGGCAAGGCTGTCGATGCAGGGAGGCAAAAGCGGACAGCAAGGCTGCAGAGCATGGGAAAGGTAGATTGATTTGGCGTTCGATGGATTGCAAACTTGCCGACATAGGAGCACAAACCACACAGTAGTGCTGATGCATTGTAAACTTGCAGCCAACCATGCTGCTAAGGTGTTTGATTGATTGCCTGCACCAGAAAGTCAGTAATGATAGTGATGCAACCAAAGGGTCGTTGCTGGAATTGGGGCCTTGGATGTAAGAAGGAAAAACTAAATCTTGCATCGCTGTTGTTAATACCTATCCACCTATTGCAAAAGGTAAAAGTTAAAATGCTTTAATTTAGCAATCTTGATAATGGCAATAAGCCCTCTGGCTTCTCTAACAGGTCAACCATATTGCTATGAAATAAAGAATTAAAGATCACTGTCATTTGCACAACAAAGAATGATTATGATTAGGAGGTAAATGGTTCTTTCTTTGGCTCTACTACTCTGGGTAATTCTCTAATTCAGGTATCCCGTCAATGAAAATTAAACTACTTTTCTGATAATCCTTTTCATGTATGTGCATTTTAAAAACTGTTATGCACTAACCCTCTGGCTCCGAGGATTAGAGAGATATGATGACTTTACTATGTATAATGTACAGCAAACAAGGGAACCATCGAATGGACTCAGCCATTTTTTTATCGAGATGAAATGCAAGTTCTGCTTGGATAATTGTTCAGGTCTGAATGTCTCCATCTCTCATTCTGTCATGCTGCTACAAGCAATATAATTGTAGGCCACAACCCTCCTGCTGGTATGAGACAGTCTCCCCTACCCGTTCATGCCCTGTGTTGTACACCGAGGCCAACACTTCTGTCAGTTTGTTTCTTTGGTGATGATGATTTGGTTACCTAGAGTTGATTGGCCTGCTGCTTTAATTTAGGAACTATAAGGTTTATGCATGGATTCATTATTCCTCTCTTTTACTTTAATATATGTCAGATGACAGTTCTATGCTTGGTTTGTGGAGATTATGCTCTTGGGAGACTTGGAGGGGATCCTAACAAAACTTGGGAGTGCCCTTCAACTCTGGCTTGCAACTTTTTATCCTTTCTTTTCAGATCTTTTATTTTGTTGTACCATAGGGCAAGCTAATATGAGTTCTTTATATTGTGGGAAAAATAAAATCCAAAAGGATTCACTTACCAGATATTGTGTTCTTATAAGCTTTATGAATGGCTTCTGATCTGATCCGCCTGTTCGCCAAAAAATTTCACCATAAAAGTATCACAGATATACTGAATGTTTTTTATCTGATCTAAATGTATTGCCCACCAGGTAATATAACCATAACATTATTGGTGGATTGAAGTCAGGTCCATGGTATAGCATCCCTGCAGATCCTGTATATAACCACAGCATTATTGTGTGCCATGGTTCTTTTATCTATTACTTCCAATGAATTAAAAGAAATGGAATTTATCATTTGCTAAAAGTAATGGGAGAATATGGTTTGGTCCCTTGATAAGATGAAGTCTGAACACATTCTACTTTACTTCCTGATATCCAAAGTAGTTTAGAACTTAACATTTCAAATTAAGTTATGAAAATAATAGTTTCAAAACGGACATAAATCTTTTCTTATGTTTAAGTCAATCAATAGAACTCTAATTTCAAAAGGTGATTCGAACATGTGTTTATTTCAGTTTGTTAGTTCAAGAATTCAGCCATATCATTTTATGATATCTTGCTCCAGGTTGGACTTTGACGTTTCCTTCAAAAGCACTGGTTAGGGATGAGACCAAATGTATAGATCTGCACTTTACAGCTATTGCGAGATGCTTCTCTTTGTTAATTTTGTTATCGTCAGGTACTTATTTTTTTTGTTAATTATTGCACCATATAACATGTATATTTTAGTCATTTAGCTGATCATGTTGTAACATGTAAGTACCTCCATGAGTGCTCTGTGTTGAAATTAAATTATGTAAACATTTGTGAATCTCAACGAGCCTCAAATTAGCATATTGTTAATATCGATATCATGTGTTTGCATACTTGTGTATTGCTATAAAAATGTTTGTTTTGCCACCCGTTGCAACGCACGGGCACGAACCTAGTAAGTAATAAGCGTGAAGCATCCAGAAGATTGATCATCGCCACGTGACGCGCGCGTGGGTGGTATGTATGGGGAGCAGAGCAGAGATCCGCGATCGGCGATTGGGTTAGGCAAGTCAGAACTCAGCTGACTTCTGAGCTGACCATCATCGGGGCCCCACGCGGCGGCGGCGGTGGGTCGCCGCTGCAGCCGGCGCACGCGCCGCGCTCGTGCGTGCACGCGGCGGTGCTCGCCCTGCCCCGAACGAACCGGGGTCGAGACGGCGTGGACTACGGGCAAAAAGAAAGCAGGAGGTCAGACGGAGAAAAAAAAAATGAAGGCATTTATGGGCCGCGTTGACCGTGGACCCACACAGCCGTGGCGGAAGGATCGAGCAGACCGCTGCCTCGGGATGGGCGGCAATTAAACTTTTCGGGTGTCCCAAGCTAGCCCCCGCGTCCACGTACCTCGGGCCTTCGCGTTCGAGCTAATTAATGAAGCCTCTGAATTGCTAAACCTCATCATGTCCTAAAATTCGTAATGCTCCTGCTCCGGTTGATCGTGGAGGAGATAGCGAGGTTTCAGTAAAAACTAGAAAAGTATGCGGTGTTGCCGCGCGTGGTAAGTGGATGTGCCAGTGGCTGTAAAAATACTCTATTTTTTAAAATAAATTGTCAAAGCACATTGAGTTTAAATGTTTTCTGTGTAGAAATGTTTCATATTTTAAAAAATAGAGTATTTTTTTGCTTTTTAAGTGTATCTTTTGTTGAAATGTGAACATTTGTACATAGTAAGGACCTTCGAATTTTAGAATTTGCTATCTGTAAAAGGTTTTGGAATTTGAAACAACATTTATATTGAAAAGTTTTTAATTTAAAAGTGTTTTGGGCTGTGTTCAGGTTCCAAAAAGTACTTTTTACTTCCTATTCATCCTCCTCACAGAACACGCATCCCCAAAAATTTATATTTCACCTTTCCTATTCATCCCCCTCACATAACACGCATCCCAGAAAAAAAATACTTCTACCCACCTTCACTTGAACACATCCTTGATGTTCGAAGGCTTCATATATCGGGCAAATATGAAATTGTTTGGTTTTAAAGTGTGATCTATAGCAAATTATAGGTTTTGAAGTTTTGAACTACTTTAGAATTCAATATTTTTTTAAATTTAAAGGTATTTTAGTGTTTGGATGTTAGGTTTAACGGGCAATTGGAAAAAGCTTTGGATTTAAAGTGTGATCTGTAAGAAATTTATAGATTTTAAAGATTTGAGGCACTTTAAAATTCAATATTTTGCAATTTTTCAAAGATGTTTTAGTGTCCGAATCGTAACGGCAACGGGCCCATGTAAACATTATGCGAACGAATTAAACGCTTAGAATATTTGTTATTTATTAAACTTCAATTTTTCAAATTTTAAGCTATTATTGCATTAAACAATTTTTAATTTACAAGCATTTTGATAAACATTTGTGAGAATGGATTATACATAGCAAATTTCAAAATTCAAAGCTCCTTTCGAATTTTCTTGGATACATTTCTATATTTTAATAAAAAATATATTTCAAAAGGAAAAACATTCTAAATCTAAAACCTTTCCATAGAGATAATATCTTAAATCCACGTGCTTTGATAATTCTTTTAAGAAAAATATTTACAAAACCATGTCCATAATGATGTTATATGTTTAGATTTTGATATTTTAACTAAATTTGATATTGGACACCTTTTAATAAAGTTATATATTTTAAAATGTTGCAATTACATTGTTGAGACCATCCCCCAAAATGTTATTTATATGTTATAAAACATAAAAGATAGCAGTTGTAATAATTGTATTAGATCACTCAAAAATTGTATTAAAATTATATTAGATCATTCAAATGTTCGTTTAAATAAACAAATTCAGAAATAATTCAAACAAAATAGTATGATGTTATATTGAACAAACAAAATAAGAACTACTATAACTAACAATTTAGAAAAATGTTTAAATATTTTTTAAACAACTAAGTTGGGTCCCGCATATAATGGTTTAGTAGGACCCTCAGACTATGGGACCCACATGTGGGCCCGTGGACCCACAGCGGGGCCCACTGTGGGACCCACATCACGCGGATCCCGTGGGCCCATGACGGGGCCCACTTGTGGGACCCACATCACGCGGGTCCCGTGGGGTCCACAGCAGGGACCACTTGTGGGACCCACACCATCGGGTCCCACGTGTGGGGTCGCGTGCCCTAGGATTGCACGGGCCGATCTAAACCGTCGACGTGGCCGATCCGACGGCCGAGACAATGCGGGTGATGTGGCGCGATGAGGTTGCCCGGTTTGGGTCCAGGATTCCTATTATAGAGATAAGCAAACTTTTTTTTTCCAACAGAAAGTAAATTAGCTTCGCCTGCATTGCAAGCTAGTGGATCACAGAAAAAAGTAGGATGCTAGTAATCTGAAGATCACGCGACAGGCGCGTGAAAGTGGGAAATTAAAAAAAAAAATCTTCTAATCGTGGAAGCTCTATGTTTTGGCATCTATAGGATTGAGTAGAATGCTACTGCTGTCTGTTAGCCCATGCTTGCCGTCGGGCGGCAGGGGGAAAGGGACGTTTGGATGCGTCTCCACGACGTTTCAAAAACGCATGCAGGCAGAAGGCAGAGACAGCAAGCGAGTCAAACCATGAGCACACACGAACACGACGAACGTTCGATCCAAACTTTAGCTGCCGCTGCAGGTTTGTAATGGCGAGCGCCGGCGAAAGAGCATCTAAAATCTTCCATGAATCCGGTGCGAATCTCCAATACGATCTCGAGCAATCGAATAGTAATAGTAATTAGCAGCGAGTAAATGGTACCTTAGGCAGGGCGAATCCCAAGTACTTGTTCTCCTTCACGCCGCCGCCGGCCGCCGGATGCAGCGGGCTCCGGCCACCGTACCCGCCATACGCGCCGCCGAGGAGCGGGCTCCGACCGCCGGCGCCGCTGTAGTACCTGCCGTTCCCGTCTGCTCCCTCCGCTCCGGCGTGCTCGTCGGGGTCGTAGGCGCCGCCCCCGTTGCCGTAGAGGTCTTCGCCATCGCCGCCGGCGTCGTGCCGCGGCGACTGGCGCGACATGGCGTGCGCCATGGCCGCGGCCGCGCGGGCCTTGGACCTCGCCGCGAGCGGGTGGACCGGAGACGCCGTCGGGGCGGCGCCGGAGCCGAGAGCTGGGTGCGCTGGGGAAGCCGGGGCGGAGTAGAGCCCGGCGGCCGGCGACCGGCGCCGCCCGTACGTCGGGCTCCCTGCGCGGCGCCAGTCCATGTCGTAGCGCGCAAGAGGGAGCTTGCTTCCTGCACGGTGGCGGCGGCGGCGGTGGTGGTGAGGTTCAGGACGGAGATCGAGAGCGCTCTCGCTGGAGGGGGTGTGCTGTTTGATAGGGAGGTTACTTGTTTGTTGTTACTGGGAAGGGCCGCACTCTGAGGATGCTTTCGCATTAATGTTTGGCTCAGGGCTAATCTCGAGAAAGTATATAAATGGCTCAGGGATTTAGGTGAATAAAATAGTTTTTGGAGGGGGTGGTCAATTAATGACTGCTTAGGTTAGCAAAGTGGTCACTGGACTGGAGTCTGCTGGAGACACTCTGCGTTCAAAAATTCAGACCTATTTGACGAGTGACGGGCGTGCAACCGCGTGCACGTCTTATTGGATTTTCAGTCACATCGAGTTATATCTTCTCTCACAGACATGTTTACCAATGTACTATTTACACCTCCAATTTTCTTCAACTTTTCTAACTAAACAAAGTCGTAGTCTCGCACTGTCACGAACCTACTCGAGTCAATTCAACAAAACGGAGTACAACAAGATGATATCTAAATGGTCTAGAAGATACAAGGGAGGAGGAAGAAGGGTAGGAAAATAGAAATTTACCCGAAACGACTCCAGCAGATGCTTCCTCGAGCGTGAACCTACCACCAATTTGGTTCATGGTCAATCGACATAACACACCCCCTCCCTTCCCCCTTCCCCTTCCCACATGCTAGTGTTGCTTTTATGTAGTCTCTTCTCTATCTCTACTATTAAAAACACGGAAAAAGAGAGCCACGTCCGCGTGCGATCGTGAAGCCATGAAACCCCCTCCCCCCATCTAACCTTCTCCGTGAACCCCCCCCCGGTGAAACCTCCGCACGTCAAACTCCTCCCCGATGTAGCCACCTCCGCTCGCCCCTCTACCGCATCTCCCGTTCCCCACGCGCCTCTACGTGACTCTCCACGGGCTTCTTCTCCAACGCCGCCGCCGGGTGCCGCCGGATCCCGTCGGGTGCCTCCACCGGGAGCCGCCGCCGGGATCCCTCACTGCAGCCGTTCGAGTACACCTCAATGCCGCCGGGATTCCTCACCGCCGCGGTTTGGCCGGGATCCCTCACAGCCGCCATCCGGTGCCGCCATTTGGTGCCACCGTACGAATCCTACGCCGCCGCCATCAGGAGCCGCCATCAGAGTCCGCCATCGGGGCCGCCGCCGTCGGGTGCTGCTGCCGGGATTCTGCTCCGCCGCCATCGGTGTCCACCTCAGTTCAACGTCGCCAGCGCCCCCAATTCGCCGTTGCCGAATACGTCTCAGCTAAACACTGCTGCCTGGTCGAGAGGATGTTTTCCACCTGAATGAGGCTGAATTCTGTAGAATTAGACTCGGATGAATCCATTGAATCCTCTTCTGTTTCAGCAGACACCCAATGCTGTAGAGGAGCTCAAACTTGCAAGTAAGATGAATTTATCTCCTGCTTCTATATCAAAATGCTTGCCGTATCAATTATTATATATATGTAAAGATGCATTCTTGTTTTCAAGTCACTGTGATTTCACGGATGTTGCTGCTAATCTTAGGAACAACATCAGATATGGCATATGAAGCTTTGTCCATGCTTGTACACAAACATGAAAGATGGGCTGTGTTAATTGATTTATGTTTTACTTATGCTTTTTAATACTAAGCTATTTAGTAATCAAACGTTTTTTTTTGAAAGATTATAATCAAACGCTTGAGGGGGACAGTAAATTGCTATGCTATCCTGTTATATTAGACTGTCGGATTTCAGTTTCTGCGTACTGCATTTGATAGCCTATTATATATATGTAAAGATGCATTCTTGTTTTCAAGTCACTGATTTCACGGATGTTGCTGCTAATCTTAGGAACAACATCAGATATGGCATATGAAGCTTTGTCCATGCTTGTACACAAACATGAAAGATGGGCTGTGTTAATTGATTTATGTTTTACTTATGCTTTTTAATACTAAGCTATTTAGTAATCAAACGTTTTTTTTTGAAAGATTATAATCAAACGTTTGAGGGGGACAGTAAATTGCTATGCTATCCTGTTATATTAGACTGGTGGATTTCAGTTTCTGCGTACTGCATTTGATAGCCTATTATATATATGTAAAGATGCATTCTTGTTTTCAAGTCACTGATTTCACGGATGTTGCTGCTAATCTTAGGAACAACATCAGATATGGCATATGAAGCTTTGTCCATACTTGTACACAAACATGAAAGATGGGCTGTGTTAATTGATTCATGTTTTACTTATGCTTTTTAATACTAAGCTATTTAGTAATCAAACGTTTTTTTTTTGAAAGATTATAATCAAACGTTTGAGGGGGACAGTAAATTGCTATGCTATCCTGTTACATTAGACTGGCGGATTTCAGTTTCTGCGTACTGCATTTGATAGCCTATTATATATATGTAAAGATGCATTCTTGTTTTCAAGTCACTGTGATTTCACGGATGTTGCTGCTAATCTTAGGAACAATATCAGATATGGCATATGAAGCTTTGTCCATGCTTGTACACAAACATGAAAGATGGGTGTGTTAATTGATTTATGTTTTACTTATGCTTTTTTAATACTAAGCTATTTAGTAATCAAACGTTTTTTTTTGAAAGATTATAATCAAACGCTTGAGGGGGACAGTAAATTGCTATGCTATCCTGTTATATTAGACTGGCGGATTTCAGTTTCTGCGCACTGCATTTGATAGCCTATTGGTATACAATTCTTGTTTGGACTCTGCATATCAGGTTTTTGTTTAGACTTTGCAGGTTAAGGAAGTATATTTGGCTAAGTAACAGCAGTCTGAACCATTAGTGCATAGAAAATGTAATGAACAGTCCACCTTTACCTGAACTACTTTACCTTAAATTCAGAATTCATGATGTGCCTTTCCTCAATGGAAGATGCACAAGATCCTGCTGCCTCTAACATAGCTTGAGCCAGGTCAGAGTCCTCCCTCGGGGCCGCCGCCGGTGCTGCTGCCGGGATTCTGCTTCCCCGCCATCGGTGTCCGCCTCGGTTCAACGTCGCCAGCATCCCCAATTCGCCGTTGCCAAACACGTCCGCCTCCTCTGCCCGCCTCAGGTAAACACTGCTGCATGGTCGACAGGATGTTTTTCACCTGAATGAGGCTGAATTCTGTAGAATTTGACTATGAATCCATTGAGTAGTGCAAGTTTATTCCCGTAACTTATTGGCTCAGATGTTGCAGTGCAGTGGTAAATGTCACCCATGTATAATACTGAAATCCTTGAATTTAGAAGCAGCTGTGTTATTTGGTATACATAATAACAAGTTAAACCAACAAATGGGCTAGAGAACCAAATCTCACCCCCTCGATATAGCACAAGTTGGCTCTAATTAAAGTCTTACCTTCTCTCTTCCATTTCTCAGATTCAGTGGAGACCTTTATCTGACGCATCCACTCCCCAGCGGCCATTTGGAATTGGCTACTTTCACTCGACACAAACAACAGAGCACTGAACAAATCAACCACACGTTCATCGCCTACCGAAACCACCCAGATTACCCTAATATGACAGCAGCGCCCACCGACACCAATTTCACGCGACAGCATCGAACTCCTTGGCCAGCATCGCACCCCCCATATCTGGCAGCAGCAAGTCCCACGATTGGCGCGCTGGAGAAGAGAATTGGGGGGTGTTTAGTTGGGAGGAAAAAGTATTTTTTCTAGATGAATATTGTGTTGGGCGTGTTTTGTGAGGAGGATGAATAGGATTCTCTCTCTTCGCGTTGGCGACCACCACCCCATTTGAGTTGCTTCTCTTTGCGTCCCCTCTTTCTCTTTCTTCTCTGGCACCCTCTTTCTTCTCCCCGCCAGCGCCCGGTGCCCCTCCTCCTCCCTCCGCCGGCGAGTCCACACCGCCTCCTCCCCTACTTCCTCCGTCGGCGAGCTGCGGCAGTGCGGCCCCTCCCCTCCTCCCTATGGTTGAACCTCCCTCCCCATCCCCTCCTCGCGTACCTCATCAAGGCCAGACGACGATGGGATCGAGCTCCCGGAGTCGGGCGCGGGTGGCGCCATAGGTGAGCGTCTACACGGGTTCTTCGAGGAGGAGGACGCGGTGAAGACAGAGATGACCACAAACCACGACGCGCTCGACCGCCTCCACGCCGCCAACGAGGAGGACAAGTAGCTGCCCCAGGCCGATTCCCTCCGCGCACTGCCCAAACCATCCAAGTTTTCCTATGTCAAACCTTGCCAATTAGAAACTTTAGACTGTCATCTACAACTTTGTATTTGGAGAAATTTCAGTGCAATTCAAATTTTGAGTGAGCGTGGCTCGTCAAGTTGGTGGCCACGCAACGCCCTCGGGTTGCCAGAGCGCGCCATACGCGCCCAACATTGCGTCGCCGCGCTCCGTTCGGCCGGAACATCGCCGGCGCCGAGCCAACATGTGGAAGCCGGTCTCTGCAACGCCTCGCCACGGTGTCCCAGCATTGAAGGAGCTGGCCGGAGAGATTCGCACGCGATCTCTTTGCCCCTCGCGCCGGTCGTTGCCGCGCTACTGTCACGCCGTGACTCGAAACTGGCTGACCACCGTCAGGGCGTGAGCGCCACGCGACGCATGAGGCCTGGCAATCCAAACCCTCCTCGCCAAACCGTGGTCGTTCGCGGCTGGTTTTGACCCCGCGCCCGACCAAACCTTTAGTTGCGACGTCCCTTCCTCTCTCTTCTCCGCCGCGGCCGTTCCTTGCCGAGCACGCCAGCTCCAGCTAGTCGCCTAGTCGTCTAGGCAAGCTCCCAATTGGGGCGCCTTCTCCACTACGACCTTCTTGCCTATGGCGTCGCCTCACGATGGAAGGCGTCGCCAAGGCATCTGGTGGACGCCACACCAGAGTAAGGCGGGAGCGCGCGCGAGTCTGGCCTCTATTTGAATAAGGTATTTATTTATAGTTGGTTTACTCCTCTATTCATCCTAACCATTTGTTTACTACAACACGATTGCAAACATTGCAAGCTTCATGAGAAAAGAAAAACTTGCAAAATCATTCCACGTCAGCATTGATGGAGTAAAAAAAAATGCAGCTGTCGTATTGGGCCATATCAGCAATTCCCCAAATTGAGACCCAGATATTACTATGACGAGGTCCAGCAAGGCCCATGCCTCAGCTCGCTAGGCCAGGCCATCCATGTTAGATACTCCTATGTGCTTATTCTTCACTAGCAGGCATGTTTATTTTTAGCAACTGCATACACACGAGGACCGGGATGTGGTTTCCGTGTGCGTAGGAAGTCATGGCCGAGAATCGCTCGTTATGAACTCGAGCATGCAAGCCATGGCCGGCGGTTGCGGCGCATGGGGATGGATATGCGCACTCCGCGCAATCGTGGGCGCCGTGGCTTGAACTCGCAGCTTTGTACTCCAATAAATACAACACAAGTGCATCAGAAAATGTTGCGTTGTTGCAACACCAAATTCCTGTGTCCAGTTCATCTTCTTTTGTTCGTTCATCCACCTCGCCACACAGCAGCTCGCCGCCGGCGTAAACCGTCGTCTGGTGACCAACAATCCATGTCCCGCGGCGCTCTTCAGGCCCGCGGAACTCCTATAGCGCGAGCGAGCTTCGTACTTCCGTCATTTCTGCTGCGTGTCGGAGCACAAATTTTGGTTCGGGCAAAACTTTGCAGAAATTGAGCTGTGCATGCGATCCGCATTAAATACCGTGTGTTCATCGACCCTTGATTCCCAGGACGGTAACATGAACTTTTTTCACTGTTGGTAAATGGTAACCCAAAGCTCAATGCCTAGTAAATCGTCACACCGTTGTGCTCTTAATTCCCTGGATCACAGGCAATGTGCTTGCCCCCTTTTGCTGTCTGGTCGATTCAATCAGGCCGGATTAGCAGTGAGCTAAGCCGGTCTATATATAGGTAATCCCTTTTCTCTGCTCAGTGCTGAAGTACATTGTGACAGCCTGACAGGCACTAGAGCCTGCTAGTCCTTGCTTTCGGCTGGGAATTCGTTTATTCCCATCCGCGCCATGCTCTGCAAATGTGATGGGTTATTCCATGCGCCCCTTGAATTTTTGTTATAATTTCTTTAATGTCAGTTTTGGCTTCCTTATTGGCAATGGCCACATGATTGCCCAGCACTTTTTAAAAACAGTAAATCTTGAAAAACTCGCGGCAATATTTTTTTGTCTATCTAATATATATATCTTTGTTTATTTCTAGGACCATATGTGTGTGCATCAAACATCATATGGGACGATGATTAGCTCGGATCCTAGGAACCACACGATCCCTATATCCAAGGGTCTCTCTCTGGTCTCGGCTGTGGGCACAGAATCACCGGATGTTATGATGATCCACGCACGGCCGGGGAGGACCACGAGATCTCGATCCAATGGTGGTGGGCGCGCCCCACGAGGCACCCTCACATGACGGCATGACGCGCCGGCGTGCCGCTGATATCTTGTCGATCATCCGTGCTGCTTGCTTGCCGGCCGTAGCATTTCTTTGAAACGCAAAGCTGTACGTGTTTTTTTTAATGTTATCATTAGCAGATATAAAAGGCAAGTTAACCCTAATAGGAAGCACTGATGATTTCGTTTCAGTCAGGTGCGCTCGTTGCATGCAGGCCGGACCGCCGGAGCAGAATCATGCTGCCTTGCCCTGTCTAATGACACATTACTATTTACTACACATGTACTACAGCTCTCCACACTGTACTAGATACAATACTTGCATCGTCCAAACCCTAGGGAAAAGCTGCTGGCTGGCTGCAGACTCCCATATGGCATGCTACCTCAGATTCAGTACTCTTATTATTCTTTATAAGCGCCTCATATTCAGTACTTGCGTGGATCCAGTACGGCATATGCACGTACAGGCCGAGCGGCAAGGCGCTAATGTGCTGCCGGACCCAGCTGCAGTGTCTGCAGGGGGTGGGTCCAAGCAACCAACAAGCAGATGGTGCCTTGGCAAATCATTACAGCCGGCCACCCAAAAAGGCGCGTGCCGATGTGTGTGCGTCCATGGTTGGCCGCCACGTCCTCTCCACGTTACTTTGTCTTCTGGAAGCAGAGGTTAATTTGTCTTGTGGAAGCAGAGGTTGATTGATGTGTAAAGCAAAGGGCTCAAGGGCTTCTCCAATGGCTAGCTATTTGTTTTTTTAATCAATAAACAGTTGTTATACAATGCTCACTGGCTCTTCTTTCCTAGCTAGCTCGTATACGCTTGCCGATGCAGCTTTCTCTCACGAGCTCTCCTCCCAAGCACTTGCACCCCCTCTCTCTCTCCTCCAAATAGCTAGTCCAAATAGCTAGACCATTGGAGACGCCCTAAGGATACCCGGCGGCCGGCTAGCGCCATGAGAATTTTCCTACTCCCTCCATTTTAAGTTATAAGTCGATCTAAAATTTTTGAAGAGTCAAATTATCTTAAGTTTGACCAAATTTATACAATGATGTATTAACACTCATGATCACAAATGAGTATCATTAGTTTCTTCATAAGATATATTTTCATATATAGTATATCTATGTGGTGTCATAAATCTTTGTGATCATCTCTATACCTTTGATCAAACATAAAAATAGTTTGACTCTCCAAGAATTTTGAAATGACTTATAATTTGGAATGGAAGGAGTACATATTTTTCTGAATTTGTCTTTTTTTTGTGTGTATAAAATCATAATAACGTACCATCTCGTCTATCCGGTGGGAGCTTGTAAGGAGAGGGACCATATATCAGTAGGCTATATATAATGAATTAAACCTCACCTCCTCTCAGTAGCGAAGCTTGAGCAATTAATCAAGGAGGCCCAGCCATGCTAATTTATTTCTTTAAAAATCAACGAACAGTAGCATTGTTGACAAAAATTACCCTCTACAAATTAATTGCATTGTGCTCTTAGTGGTCAATAAATGGTAACATGCACAATTCCTTTTATTTTGCATGGAAACATGACATACATAGATCATATGTACATGCATGTTTAAAGAGTAAATGAGACATTTTAGCATACTTTAAATTTGTCTAGAAAAGGCTAAGACTAAACATTTTCTTTGTCCATGGCCGCAGTGGCAGGGAGAAGAATCTGAGGAACTTCCTATATATGTTGTGGTCGAAATGATTTTGTTTATTGGATTTGCCAACGGAACAAAAAGATAGGTAGAAAAGATTACAACAAGATTTAGAGATGGAAAAAGTGTACATTACCCCCCTCAACTTCTACCAAAGAGTAGATTACCCCCTTATACTCTTAAATCATGTACATTTAACCTTAAACTCTTCAAATAGTGGAGATTACCCCCCTAAGGCCTTAAGACTGGTTCAATGTTACTCTCCAAGGAATGAAGGAATGGAGTAGTATTAATCTTGGTTTTCCTAACTAAGATGTAGACACAATAGTGCTTTCTTAGATAGGTAATCAAATCGATTTATATCGCGAAGGTGTGGAGTCGTGGACATAATAGTGCTTTCTCCAAGTAATCAGATTGATTTATATCCATTCCGAATAATCCAACGTGATACTTGTCTCCCTCCCTCACTATCGAACAACTTTGCATGCACCCTGTTAATTCTTAGTGGCAACAGATGTGGCCAGTCAGAAATTATGAAGTGATTTTGGAAGTATAAATGATCCTAAATTGTCTGGATCCTTATTATTTATATATGACGATGACAAAAACAAAGAAGACTACGTGGTCCTGAAGTGTCTAGGTAGTGTGAGTCTGAGGAAACAACATGGAACATAACCGGTCTTAAGGCCTTGTGAGGTGTAATCTCCATGGTTTAGAGAGTTTAAGATTAAAAGTACACGATTTAAGAGTATAAGGGGGTAATTTACTCTTCTATAAGAGTTAGGGGGTAATCTATGCTTTTTTCCTTCACAGATTTAGAATTGAGGGTAGTGGCGGACCTGGATCTTGCCAACATCAAGTACACCATATTTATTATCTATAAGCGTCCTTTTGATGTTGTCAAAAGGTCGTCAAAAGGTCAACTAATTAAGTTGCAAGAGTCACTTTGCACGTAGCTATATATAGGACATATATGATGCATGTCCATGTTTTTTTTTTGGAGGGGATGATGCATTTGATGATTTGCATGTGGAAACTATGTCAAGGTCTCCTTGGCGGTGAGTGACATTGGGTGGCCCACGGGCCAGCGGCCCACCGAGCAAGCCGGAACAAATGGGCAAGCACGCCAATGCTTGGGCAGGAATCATTGCCGTCCTCTGACAAAATAATCACATGGGAGGCAAAAAAGAGCAGAAAGCCAAATTTGCCAATTGCTGCTGAGTGCCTGAGCCCACACTAGTACACTGTACACCACACCATGCGTAGTGTCTCACTTTCCCCACACCGTGCTAAATACAGTAATTTGGAACAAGAACTGCTACACGCAAATAAGCAGTATCTGGTAAAAAGGGGCTCAAAAATAATATGGAGTTGCGTTCATATAAAGTGGTTCGAAAAATAGCGAGAGAATGTACAGAAAATTTTGAAAATGTCACAAAATAGATATACCTGAGAAGTAGAAGTGTATTTTTGAAATTAAATGTTATTAGATGAATGTAATGATATGATTAGCACATTGGCACAGTCGCACAGATGATATTTGTCCCTGGAAAATGGAAGAAGGTAAAAACCGGATATTTTGCAGCGGGGTGAAAATGAAAGTGGGTCAACAATGATAAGCACAAATGCAAATGGACTTCTAGCATAGTGGTTAGGAGCTCCGGCTGCACCTCCTAGGTCCCAGGTTCGATTCCCAGTGGGAACGAATTATGGCCTGGGTTAAAAAATCCCCTCGCCTCTCCGTAATCCCAAAGCACGGGTTAAGGCCCAGCCCAGTCGTAGGTAACGGTGCTAAGCGCCGGCCCAACTCTCACAGGGAACGTGTGGCCCTCGTGTAAGGGACGGAGAGGGGTTCGGGGGTTTCTCGGCCTGTGTGAGAAGGTCTTCTTCTAGTAATGAAACGCTTCGGGGGTGGTCTTACCCCCCGCAGGTCGAGTTTTAATGATAAGCACAAATCTTATGTTCCTTCTATATTATTGTTACGAAGTGGCAAATAGTGACCTGAGAACTGTATGTGGCCACACCTAAGATAGATATGGACACAGGGTTAGCTTTTGCATAACCAAATTTATCTAGGGATCTGGCTTGTCCATGTCAAGATATATAGCTCACATTTTCATGCACAATGCCTTAGTCGATAGGTAAACAAATTGGATGTACTCGCGAACAAGTACAGAAGATATTGTTTTAGATAAATGAAGTACAAAAGATCTAGTAAAATATAGTGACGTCTGGCTATTCTTGTCCTTTGAAATCTTATATGTGATCAGATTTGACATCAATTATTGTCTCTCTAATCACCTAGAGAGTGACGAAACCAATTTGTAGCTAGGTTCAGCAAAGCTTGTACCTAGCTAGGAAATTGATCTGTTTTCAGAGACATAAGCCCTCTTCAATTGATACAATATTATATTGAGAAGCTATAAAATCTGGGAGCAGTTGGCCATACAACCGGGGAGCAGATTGGTAATTGGTTGCCAATCAGCTGTCTTGTTGCTTAATTCATACAAAAGCTAAAGATCGATGTGCCCTTCTAGATCCTAACATTAGGTAATTTGATTTACCTCAAGCTGTGCACCCCGGTAGCTATCATTGTACCAAAATGGTAGTCACCTTTCTCTAAAAGAAGATTAAGAATGTACTCGATCGAGATTCGAGAGGGCGCCCAAATTTGTCTCATGAACTTGGCTCAGAAAACACCTAGGCCCATGCTGTGGTGATGGTCCGATGGAGTGTGGTTAAATGCAAATGCAAGATCAAGAGCTTATATTTAATAGCAGGTACTAGCTATAATCCACAACAATCAGTCAGTGCACGTGGAAGAATAAAAAATATAAAATGAACATAGAAAATATTTTGACTAAAAAGTAGAATTTGGTGTCCTAATGTATATTTTGCTCAAAGCTAATATATCTCAATTTAATAGGTGCAGTGAGTTAAAATTGAATTTCAGACCCTTTGAAAATTCCATTGGGACAACGGGAGATTTAAGTAGGTGCACAGAAATACAAATCACTTAGAACCCAAAGTGCCAGCTTAAAAAATACCTTGAAAGGAAAGAATCAATAGATTTCACGAAAGATAGATGATAAGGGGTCGAAATCACGTAGGACATTATTCTCAAAACGAAGAAAATTATAATATATAACTCCAGCATGTTGGCATTAAAAAGTTGGGATACAGTTTAGGGTTTAAACTGACTATTATTGGCTTGAGTACTTATACTTGTATGTAGAATTCTAATTTATACAAAAGAGTTCATATTTCACCGTAAAAGCTGAATCTCGGAATTGATTGGGAAATATACTCATATACTTTAACCAACATAGTAGATGTGTATGCTATCTATTTTAATCAGTTATTAGGTCAAAGATTCTTAACTGGACTTAGTTCTTTAACCAACATAGTAGATCAAGTCTTTCCCTCAATAGATGAAGAAACAGCACAACATTCGGTTGAGTAAACTTACGAGTATTCATGAAACTAGCCAAAGTATGCATACTACTTTCGTGTCTGAATCTGATCTTTTACAGCACGAAAACATTATGAATATATCTGTCTACTGCAAAGCTATCCAGAGGGGAAAGTCACTACTGCACCTTTTACCTTCTCAAGAAAGTAAAAATAATACAGGCAGGGAGACAGTCAGTGTGCGTCTTTTTACCCCTGAAGAAAGCCAAGTCCACTCGGGTATCATACGCAATGAGGCCAGGGGACAAAGAGCACAAAGAGGAGCAGTAGGACACGCAGCAAAAGGCCATCGTTCTACAGCACGCACAGCGCTTTGGCCACATGATTTATCGATGGCTACACGTAAAGGGGATCAAGCAAGGAGACAGTGCACGGGAGGGTAAAGCCTCCAGAAGCACAAGCACCAGGACAAGAACCTAATCCAAAAGGTTATCCGGAATGTCAGATGCAATCATCTAGCTACTATATCCATGCCTATATACATACCAAATCAAACCGGTCAATACCTGGATTTTGACACTAGTGTTTATATGAGCTTCATGTAAGTCGAAAACTTTTGTATGTGAAAGGGAATAATATTCTCGTTGTAAAAAGAAATGAAAAAAATTGTTCTTGTAATGACCACATTTACAAGTTAGAATAAGATATTTTTTAAAAAAGTGTAGAATCTATGTGGTTTAAATAGATTTTTTTTTCCAACTAACACTTTTATAAAATTTTTGCTTCATTTACAATCTACCTAAAATGAAAAAGAAGGCAAATATACAGGACTTAAAAGGCCTGCATTTTCCCTGTTTGGTGCTATGCTGTATCCACTCATCTACAGTTGTCATTATAAGCATAGCTGCGCCGCAACATACGAGAGACTGATACTAGACGAGTTGTAGATTGGACATGATATCTTTTGGAAAGCTCATTTGCAAGAACCGTCCGCAAAAGGGAGGCCCAAGTGTGACAAACAAAAGCATAAAAAGTGTTACCAAATTGAAAGATCGAATGTACTGGTAGATTTCCTGTCCCTTGTGCAACAAGTTGTCTTTCGATCGACATCATTGGTTCGACGAAGAATTTGAAGCTTTTTTTGTTTGGACGAAAAATAAGACAGAAAGAAAGAATATAAAGGCCGTAGATTCGTACGTCTTGAGAGATCCACATGTGACATGTATACGTGCCGTACGTACGCCAAAATGTTTGGGTTCTCGAGACACAAACAATGATGGTAGATGATACTGCTTGGTCCTGGATGTGCGAGGAGGAATGTATTTGAGTATTTGCATGTGTAGCGGGTAGCCTGGAGTCTGCAGCCTCATGTGCCGTGTCACCACGTTCTTGTCTCTCATTGATTTGTTTCGAGTGGCCAAAGTAGACTAGTAGAGTTTGTTGTATTATGCATCTCTCCAGGTCCACAAGACAGTAGCTACAGTACTCGCCTTTCGTGCCATCGATGTCATAGGAATGTGTGCGGTGTGCCAGTTAAATGAGCAAAATGGTTTTTAAAGTGATATTGTGGCAGGATTTTAATAAATGTGGTACCCGTTTTACTGATTTAAATACTAACTTTTTTCAATTAATTTTGGGAGCGTTGGTTACTCATATTAGAATTGTTTAGGTGAACATTGATGTAATAAGAAACAACTATATGCATCTATCATTAAATAGGCTAGAATATTAAAATATTTCCTTTTTCTAAAAAAACTTTCCATGCACCTCCGATCCCTTCTCCAATGTATATAGTTAGTTACTAATTTATTTAACTACTTAAAAGTACGAGAGGTTTTACAATGCTCGTAAGATACCACGCGGTACTTGTGGTTCATTAATGCTAGCCATTGATTTAACTAAATATTTAACTAAATATTTATTTTAATAAAAAAATATATTTAGTTAGTACCTTCAGGTACCTTTCTTTGGGTACCTTCCGGTACCTCTTGGCACCGTCCATTTTACCATTATTGGATTTTTAGGAATCGACGGTTCTCCCTTTTTCCAAGCATTATAAAAATCCTCGCATCTCGAGAAGAAAGAACAAAAAAAACGAAATGGTCTGGCGCTTGAGGCTCTATCGGTCATCTTCTTTCTTGTGAGATGTTTAGTTTCCAGAAGTTTGCTATTCCTCTAGTCTTTTTATTCTATTGAAAACTATGATTTTCCTCATAAACTTTTGCTACAATAAAGTTTTGCTATAGAAAATTTCATTTCATCTCCACCAACTAAACAAATTCTTGTTCCTTAAGTTTTTATATGCTTGTAGCCAGCAACCCTAGCGGCGGGAAGTCCGACGATGGCTCTGAGGCTCCAACGCGAGAAAGAGGGGTGTGCTAGGTTCCCACTTGGGTCTGCATACGAAATGCAACATGGCCTGAAAGGGGTGCTAAGCTGTTGACTTTATGACAAAGGATCGTTTCCGGCTATTGTGGATGCCAGCATGGATCAAAACCTGACTTTGGTGGCCTACAGGGGTTTGTATATCTGGTTTGGATAGTTTAGGGGTTCAATACTTCAGTAACACAATTTTGTAGTTGAACCTGAATTTTAGACTCATGGAAGAGTTTGAGGAGGGGAAGGGGGGTGGGTGGGTGGGGGGCGGGCACTAATATGGACGTATGGCATGTAATCATGGTTGGTAATAATAACCATGAGATATATTATATTTTGTAAGCATTTACCCACCTCCCCATAAAAAAATCAAAGTAACCCCTTACGTCAGTATATAAATTAACTAAATTCGCAACGATGAAAGCTATCAAAATAATCGCTTAGTTTGCATAAAGATTATCCACCTCTAGCATTATAAAAAATCTTTCTAATCCCCTTAGTTCACATAAATTATTTACATATACTATTATAAATTAACTATGAATAATCTATTTATAGTCAATTTTAGGTTGATATGTGGTGTTGGATTATATAATACCCAATTCATAATTTGGATAAAGTAAGAATTTTCTGATCTATTTGGTTGTAGGTATTATTACTTATTAGCCTATTGTTGTACTGGAAAATTTCGAAATTGAAGCACCCAAAATAGTAACATAAATAACATATCAAGAAAAAATAAAAATGATGAACTTACAAATATTATTCTGTTAAAAATATAAAAACCTTTTAAATATATATATATTTTTAGATAATGGGAAAATAAAGCACGCGGCTTTTACCTCATAGGAGGCTACAGCCGATTATTATAAAAGATTGCAGCTCTTCCTTCTACGAACACACACCAAAGATTTAACAAAATGTAACTTATCCAACCCAAAAGTTTGATGAAGTAGCACTTGATGTACTTATAGTAGAGGACTTGACGGACTTATTAGTAGAGGCCATGAACTGCATTGCTAGACGATCGAATGTCACTAGGAAAAGAACAAAGAGTCCAAAAGCGATCGAGTCACGTTCACTGTCTCCTATCTTCAGAAGACACGCAGTCCATTGCAGAAGGATAGCGACCTCACCCTGCAGCGACGTACGTACGACGACCATTTCGTTTTTCGCCCGTGGCGATGCAAAGCAAAGATACGGACGGCATCGACCGATCGATCGATCAAGCAGAAGATGCAAAGGCAGCAAAGCGCTGATGGCCTGATCGATGGATGGACGACTGATCGGACTCGTCGATCATGATGAGCAGCCGTGCTGGATCGTCGGAGCTCTCTAGTCCATCGATAATCGACGGCGATCTTTGAAGAATCCACAGCCGCTTGCTGGCCCCACAGCAAGGAACAAAGCCGGCTTGCCTGCGAGGGTTTCACTTCATGCTCCCCGGACGTTGAGCGCAGCCGAGCTCGAGCTGCCAAAGCCGGCGACGGCGCCACCCTCCGGTCGGTCGGCCACAGCTCATAGCTGGAAGGAAGAACGTGTACTGAAGTACTGTACCTTTGATGGTCGACGTCGATGGACAGCCGCTATCCATCGGGTGTCACATCCTCCATTGTTGCATCCAAGGAGAGATCGAGCTGAGCCGGCGTGGATGCACGTACGGCTACGACTAGGAGCGAGGGAGGGGCTGTGTTCGCACTCAGAAAAAAGTACTTCTGATAAGTTTTTTCTATTCACCTCACTTACATAACACGTTTCTCAGTGCACTATTTATCTAAAATTATTTTTTACTTCTTCCGATGAACACAAGATGATGATCTCGGGGAAGATGCGTGTGCTGGCTGGCCTAGTGGGCGCGCAGCTGCTGCGAAGTGGGCCCTGGCTGCAGCGACCCACTGGTCCTTTGGTACAGGTCTGTAGGTACCCAGAGTATACAGCAGTCGCAGTAGCAGCAGCAGTATTTTGGAAGTAAATACGCAGGCTTTTTCAGTTGGTCGTTGATGCGTGACTGGTCGGAAGAACAGGCAGCAGCAGGGGGGCCATCGGGGGGGCCGGAGCACGACGTGTCGCGCGCGTCCCGGGGCCGTCTGATCGATCGATAGATCGTCAGATCATCAGGCCACAGAGGGCTCTGCTGGCTGCCTGCTTTGGTGCTTGCTGATTGTGTACATGCATCCGGCCGGTCTTTGGATCAGAACTCCAGTAGACGGAGAATATACGTACGGTGTACGTAGTAGGCACGTACGGAGTTGTACTTGTGTACGCGTCGTCTTGTCTCTTCTCTGCCCTGCTCGATGCGTCACACCGTGGCAGCAGCCAGCACGGCTGCGAGCTGTGCCGCCGGTCGGCCGTTTCTCGTTTGACTCCCGATCGGCGATCGATGTTGTTGGGGATGAGTAGATTCTTGTTGCTTCTTTTGGCTCTGCGACCGGATGCTTGAGACATGCCACGACGATGCAATATGGCATGAATAGCTCACATTTTAACGAAAATGTTAAGTGATCGATTAAATGCTTTCGGTGACTTTCAGGTTCTTGTATAGTAGATGAAGAGCACGTATGCACGTCGTCTTCGACGATTCTGGAGTAAAATACTACTCTTGCTAGTGCCTATAGTACGTACAGTACCGTCCTATACCAAAACAGAACTGTGATTTGTGGCAACCACATCCATATAGACATATAGTACCCACAATCACAAGTGAAGTGACGACTTTCCAGGTGAGCTAGGGCTATAGCCAATCGCTGATGACTTGTACCTTTTTTTAGCACTAGGATTCCACCACGCGTGAGCGCGCGCGACACAGCGAGAGCCAGCCATCCCTTGCTTACTTCTAGACTAGAGACATGTCGGTTTTTTTTAAAAAAAATCACTTATCCCCTCACATCAAGGACGACATTCATTCGTTCAGGACTGCATGAGGAACGAGAAACACTTGCAGGAGTGATGCCTTGCCGGCCACCACAACCACAAGAAACTTGTGCTCCCTGATTCCGCCACGGCACTTGTCGTCTACCTACCTAAACCCTAGCTAGGCGCTTGCTTGGATACAGGCATGCTTAGCTTACTTTAATCACTTGGGGCCTGTTCGGCTGCGCTAGCAGCCTCAAATCTACTGTAGATTTGAGCGCTAGCTGCAGCTGGCTGCTAGCGCAGCCGAACAGGACCTTGTTCGTGACCTCTCACATCGATGGCAAATCGCCAACAAGAAAGCATGGGATAAATTAACTGCACCGGCTCTGCAGTTTGGGGCGTTCATGCTCTTTAGGCTGCTGGGTTTTGTGGAAACGCCGCAATGCGATGGTGTTCAGGCAGGAGGCGCAATCACTGATCGAAGTCCTGCGCCAAGCCCGCGAAGAGGTCAGACTGTGGAGCTGCCGCCTGCGCCGAGAAGAAGCCGGTCTAGGAGACCTATGGTGCAATGTAATCTCTTCGGCAATGTAACCTTTATGCAAAGGCTGTAAAAAAGTTGTAAAACCTTTGATCATCACACGGGCCGTTAGGGGCCAAGAGAATGAAAATCAGGTGGGGATGCTCTCCCCCGTTGACCCTAAAAAAAATTAACTGCACCGTTGCTGTCGTAGGCTTTTGTATGTAGCCATACAGACAGTCATGCATAGATCTCAGGCCAGTCTTAATGGGGTTTTCTGAGAGTTTCATAGGCATTAAATACACTGCCACATCAACAATTTTGCTGACATGGCAGGGTATAATTAAGAGAGGGAGTTTCATGGGATGTGAGGAGAGTTTCATCACCATAAAACCCCTGTGTCACAGTTACCTAATTTCCGGTCTAGGTAACTGTGTCTATAAAACCCCACAGACACTGGCCTCCTACTACTGCTAGTCGTTAATAAGTCTCTAATTTTATGCTTTGATAGTGTTTGCGTGCAAAAGGCAGACCGTTGATCCAACTGCACCGCAGTGCAGGAGCCCAGGCAATTTGCATGCATGCTGCACACTGGCCAAGATCGAGAGAACCTGGGAGAAATAAAACGAAATAAAATACTCTATCCAGAGAATGATTTCATAATCACCTGGAAGAGGGAGAATCTCTCCGTGAACTCGCGACCACCTGCTGGCTGCATACGGTGCAGTCCTGCTGCTGCCCCCTGCCGAAAACTCTCGCGCGGGTTAGCTTCTCCACGCACGGTGATTCTTGTTGGTTTCTGCCTGTTGTTCTTTAGCTATCTGCTGACCCTTGTTCTTTAGCCTGCCGCAAGCCCGTAGCACGTAGCCACGTACTGTACCAGCAGCTAGCTGTAGTACGCACTCGTACGTGACGTGCGTACACAGGAGCCGCAGCAAATACAACGAGCCAGAGACCACAGGAGAGCCGGGCAGACAGCACAGGCGAGTGACAGCACCCGGCCGCGGTACACATCGATCACACAACAGTTACACACAAGTCGTACGAGCTCGTGCAGCTGAGGACAGGATGCACCAAGGACCCCAAGTCCCCAACTCTACTACAGTCCGAGCGCAGTCGTCGTCGAGCCATGCGCTCAGCTGTACATTGTGTAGTCACGGGAGCCCAGACGACTGTAGTCGCTGGATCTACACACGCCCATAAAGCCAACTCTTGAATCTTGAGACAGTATATGTATACACCCATGCACTGTGACGGGGATACGTAAGTAAGTACTCTACGTAAAGTATGTGCGCGTAGTAAATTGCTCGGTGAGTACACGTAGTACACATGTGTTTTGTCGTACGTCTCGGTAGAAGGCTGCGGCCTGCGTGCGTTGCATGCAGTGCAGGAGAATGGTTGCAGACACAACGCAACACAGCTAGCCTAGCTAGCGGTGATGACTAGTACGCTACCCACGGTCGTGGTCAGGGCAGAGGCTGCAGTGCAGGCCGGCGCGTCGAAAAGGCTCGCGCGCGCAACGCCTGGCAAGATTCCTTCCCTGCCTATAGCTGATGCTATCGCAGAGCCCGCGGTTGTAGGCGTTTCATGATGCATGTGTGCCCATCTGTCCGACGCATGCATGCCGAAATGCTCTGCTTGCTAGCCGCTGCTGCTTTGCCTGCCACTCCTCTCGTTCTGCATGCAACGTGTTACAGGGCTACACAAGCCAACAACTCCTTGTGTACTCTCATGCAAAACGTTGTGTACTCAATTAACCAAAGCTTGAGTTAGACAACTTCTAAAATATTTCAACCAAACAGTTTTGTGGTTATTAGAATGCTTGTAAAGATGTAATAACTGAATGATAACTATTGTATGACGCTGGCATATATCTTATATGATGAGAACAGTTGATGCTTAGTAACGGATGACTTTCAACCGAAATGGCAACAAAAAAAATCTACCCATACCAGCTAGGAATATTATTTCTGTTCTTTTGAAGTAAGAATTAAGCACAGACCTTTTTGGTTTATATGTTCCTTGTCTTTGGATTTTTGCCTGTCCCAAACAAATATGGCTAACATTTGGCTATATATCACCACTGTAGATTGACCCCATATGTGACGGTTAGTTTCTCTTTCAATTTTTGTACTCAAACAAGAAAACAATTCAGAGGTCATCGCGTGGACAGACCGTCCCTAGTGCATGCAACATACAGTAACATACAACTGTCTCACAGCTTTAACGCTGACGGCAAATTTTGTTCCCGTACAAGTTAGCGCATGCACACGGACGTTTTCTTACACGATCGTGCAGAGACGATCGGTCTGTATGCAAAAACGCAAGCTCGTGATATATCCCTGTACACGCTGCAGTGGAAGAAACGCTGCACGATAGCCGTGTGTGTGTGAGGGGGGGGGGGGGGGAATTTTGATAGTATTTGAGCGACACCAGGCCGTACATCAAGCGATGAACGAACCGTTGCAGGTGGAATCTTTTTTCTGTGGTACGTACGTACGACCCTGCATGGCCTGGTGCTGCTGTGTCTGGACTGGCCTTGGTACGTACTGCCGCTGCTGTCACCACACCATGCATTCACTGGGTGACTTGGAATCCCAAGAAAAGAAGGCCAGGCGTGCATCCATGATCGATCGAGATGTGCTTCTCGGATGAATTATTGCCGTCCTTTTTTTTATAAGTAAATTTTTTTTTTGATAAGATGAATTATTGCCGTCCTTTTTTGGATAAGTAAATTTTTTTTATAAGATGAATTATTGCCGTCCTTCTCCGTCACATTGTTGTATCGGACGATGGCATGGCAACAGTGCATTTTTTGGTGTTGTTTTCCTTCAGACTTGTTAGATCACCAAGGTACGTGAAATATGTCTGTGTGAGAGAGGAGGGATTGTTCGCGAAAGTGGTTGATGTAGACTTTTGGCGAACTGCACATTGCATGGTCTAGTGCTGCATTAATTTGAACCAACAACTTGTATCAATATTTATGTATCTGCCTTGGTAAAACATCCTGGTCTAACCCCCCGTATTAGTGAAGGGCTTTATGTTTTTCTAGTGAAGAATGGACTTGGAGAGGCTTTGTGGGATGATCGAAGAGCGAAGCTAGCCTGTCCAAGCATAAAGCACGGATGGGATAAGAAAGAAGGCAAGAAAATGTCTCCAATGGAACTCCTGTCTCTCATAACTTTGAGAGCTCTCAAACTTGTGGGCCTCGCCCCTGCCACTTCTAGGAATAGAATGATGAGAGACTCTCATCCTCTAGGAGGGCTATTGGATAATATTGTCAAGTAGGAGAGAGATGCAATAAGAGACTCGTTTAGGTAACAGGGGGGCCAAAATTAGGAGGTGGGTTCGGGTTGCTCTAAGGGGAAAAAAGGTGATGATGAATCTAGAACGGCTTCATGTCATGGCCTTTTAATATAGGTGGACCTGAGGAAGAGTGAAGTCTACTTGGAACTTATGTGAGAAATTATGCTTATGTGTTAAAAGAGCATGATGCCTCAGATATTCGAAGAATGTAGTTGTTGCAAATACAAGGTGTTGTAATTGTGTAAAGTCCCCCCTTGAATCCTCTATATATTATGGGAGCACAATGACACTGTGAAAGTGCATTTGGCCCCCTATGTGGGTTTTGGTGTTGATGACATAAGCAATTAAGGAACTAATGAGATTATTTGAGATGTTGAAAGATTTAGAGCTACAAGAGATATACTTTGGAGAAAGGAAGTCCCTCTTTAAAAGGATGGAAGGTGATATGCATTGTTGAAGATCTTTTATCATTTTCTACTTTGAAATTGAGTATAGAAAAATCCGTACTATTAAGAGGGATGTGGAGAATTACTTGGAGATGCTCAAAAGTGCTTAGTAGAGATGCTAACAACCTATGAGAGACACAAAGGCTAACACACTTGCACTTATCCTGAAAATTCGCTCTCTGTCGGAAGTTCCTAAGACCTTCAGAAGTTCCGGCAGGAACCATCGGAAGTTTGGGAATGCTTCCGCCAGGGTCGCTCAGCCTTTTCCAACTTGAATTAAATTTATTTTTCGGAAGTTCCTAAGCTCATCGGAAGTTCCGATAGACACTTAAACAACCCATAACAGCTAGTTTTTGGAGGAGCGGGTATAAATACCCCCTCATCCCTCCTTCACTTGCTGCTGACCCCATTCGAACTGCACACAAGCTCTCTCCCCTCTTTCCAAACCCTCTCTTGAGCCATTCCTTCACCCTCTTTGAGCTAGGGCTTGGGATAAAGCAAGATTGAGTTGAGAGCCTTGAGATTTGAGTTGGGGAAAGCAAACATTTGGTCTCTTGAGCACTTGAAGCATCTCCGGTGATTGATTCGCGTTCATTACTCTTGGAGCTTGCTCCTAGACGGTTTGGCGTCGCCCGTGGAGTGCTCAACGGATTGTGAGCTCCCCGGAAGTTTGTATTATCCATTCCTTCGTGGAAAATCTAGTAAGTGACTCAAACTTCCTTTGTGGTTGATTTGAGGGAGGAAAAGGTTAGTTAACAACCTTGCTCTTTGTGAGCTCCTCAACGGAGACGTAGCTTCCTTAGTGGGAGTGAACTTCGGGAACAAATACTTGTCTCTTGTCCATTTACTTATTTGTTCTTGTTGTTCATACATGTTCATCTAGGTCTAGACCTTTACTTGACCCGATCTATCTCTACAAGTTATTCCGCTTGAAAAGATCATATTGTATCATCTCTTGGCATCATTGTGCAACTTTTGATTCATATAAAATTTCTGGTTTCGCTTTAGATTTTGAATTTCGTAAAGAACACACCTGTTTTCGGAAACTCCGTAGAGCTTCGGAAGTTCCTAAGAGCTTCGGAAGTTCCAAAGTACTTTACCGCTGCCAAGTATTTTTCAAGAAATTTGAAGAAGTGCCTATTCACCCCCCCTATAGGCATCACAACGGTCCTTTCACACTGTTGTGAAACTTTTTCAGAATTATTACATGGAATTATTGATGTTATTTTCTCATATACATTCCCATATTATGCTAAAATGTATTTCCTACAATATCTTTTTAGAAATGATGTATGTATATTTTTTTATTTTAGCTTACTTATTTTAGATCATGATATTCTGCAATAATTCTAGTTAGTTTTCATTTTATTGGATATGTACTATATATATGTACCATCCAAAGATGTAGTATGAGTTGGAAAATACCATTGCACAATAGTATGCTAGGAGGGCCCTTACCCAATTGTGAGTATCGTACCCGTGCGCGCAATATAGTTATTTGAATAAAGTACAACCAATGTCTTCCCTTGATTTATTCTTCATGACAAGTTTTACAAACTTGAAAAATTAAATTGACCTGTATTTCTTTTTGTAGAGAAACACAATGGACTCAACAAAATCACAATTCACAATTCCGACAGTATGCATACTAGTGAAGGAGCTGCTAAAAAGATGAATAATGGGTCATAATAGAGATTGACCTTTCTCAATTTCTCTAGTATCGTACTATGAGTTCTTATGAAAAAGGTCCCCTAATCAGGTAAACAAACATGCATAAGTTGATTAATCTAGAATTGATCTGAGCAGCCACGAGAATATATGATCATCCCTGTGTTCAGACTTCAGAGGCAGGGGGCAGCAGGGGCCGTGCGCCCTCCCAAGGTTAATTAGTAGCAAAATTCTTTTATGCTGATCATTGGCTAGCTGTGTATAGGTGTATTACTGATTATCTTTTTTTTGCACCTTCATATATGCATTATCTGTCCAACTAAGGACAATTGGTAGAAACTATTAAAATGTTAGTGCTAAGGGTACATTTTAAAAAGATCTCATTATCTCTTCCTTCAAAATAAGGGCTTCAATACCAACTGTAACAAAGAACCATATTAGAAGAAGCCTCACAAAGATGCCCCTAACTATGGCTGCGTAGTTAGACACATAATTTTGGTTCAATGTGACTGAGCATTTGTGCTATATTGTTTTTGTAAAAATATATAGCTCTCTATTTCCCGATCTTTTGTACTCCATGCTACTTTGAAGCAAATGGAGTCAACCACAATTTTTTGTCAACAAACCATTCTTAATTCATAATCAATAATGGCAGCCAATAGCCTCATTTGTAGAATGCTTATATATAGAACATTTGTGGTCCATACTATATTGTAGGCATATATACTCCATTGCTTAAATTTTTTTATGAGGTTATTTTCTACCTAAAGCTTTGGTCCCCTCTATGCCCCTGTGTCTTTGTTCTCCACGTGTAGGGTTAGGCAGTACTGTATATACTTTTGCTATAGTTAGTTATATATAGTGAATTTCTTAGACTTTGAAATAAATCTTATATTAGCATTTTCCATTAAGATGTCCCAAATTATAGTATTTCCCCAATTTAACTAGAATATATTTTCAATAATAAAGATAGAATAGGTGTAAAAGGTTGCTTTGGGTGCTTATTCTCAGCCAGTTTGTTGAGCGTATGCCTTTGCGGCCTTCCATATGAATCTTTACACAAGTTCGAGATTGAGATTTGGAGCTGCATCACATCTGCCTTTGCGGCCTTCCATATGAATCTTTACACAAGTTCGAGATTGAGATTTGGAGCTGCATCACATCTTTACACTTGATTATTCTTAAATGTATTTTTATACATTTGGAGAGTGTTGTGTCTTGTGTGTGGCATAATGATATACTCAGCTTTGATTTAATATAATTCTTCCTTGCTCTAAAGCAAAAGACTATCGTGAGTCCTCTGCAGTAGTGGCCTCTACAGTTGAGACACTGACATGTGGGCCTCGGCCCACCCATAGAGGATCAGCTTCCATGCCCCCCCCCCACCCAAAAAAAATAAATAAAAATAAAAGGGATCGACCGTGTATGAGACTCCATTCTCAACAGGGAGGGCCTGATGTCATTTCCTATAGGGTAGCATCAGTAAATCACTTGATTAGCAATGTCAAGAAAAGTATTTAGCAGACTGCAAAGTAGGGCTGCTTGCATGTTCTCTTTTTCATGTATGCTTCCAGTTCCAGAAGGCAAGTGATCCCCTACGGCTTTACTCCAAAAGATAGCAGCATGAGCTTGCCTATATTACCCTGCAGCAATATAAAACCTCTGCAGCCTCAGGCTTTCAGTACAGTTTACCTGAGAGAGCATGTGGGCCGTACGGTAACACATGGTTAGGTTACTTGGAGCCATCTTTTTAGACACTGGATGTCCCTTGTGTTTGCGTGATTAGTTTTTGTCCTAAAGCTGGGGGCAGCTTGTATTAGCTCAATAATTGCATGGGGTTGCCTGTTTATCCTTTTTATAGGACAGCAGGCAGGCTTGTCCCTCTTGCTTTAGTGTGTTGCTTGCTGCAGGGGTTGCCTTAATGCTGGTACTAGTAGCTTGACCAACGGTACTTATGTGGTTGGATAATTGCTGGCCATTTCTTGTTGCTTAGAAAATGTGTGTGTGTGTGTGGAGAGAGAGAGAGCATTGTGCAACAAGAATGAGTACAACTCACATATGTTTTCCTCTAAAAAAAAAGGAATATCTTCCCTTCTCAAATAAGGTTGTGTTCAGATTGGGTAAAAAACACTGTAGCTGAAGAAAAACACTATGGCACTTGCTGGGAAGCATGTTTTGTGAGAGAGGTGAATAGTGAAAAGTTGGAATGAATAGTGTTTTCTTAGGGAAACAGAATATGAAGTCATTCTTGAAAGGACAATGGGAAAAGTAGTGTAAGCCATTACCTAAAAATTTCCCTCCATAATCATTGAAATTTATGCCAAGACCACGTTTGTATGGAATTCCCATCTTTGAAATTTCAGCAAAGATCATGTCTCCTTTATGGTTTGGTGGACATGGCTGAATGTGGAAAGGGTGCCAGAATCTTGGAATATCTTGATGTTTGCATTTGTAATAATAATGCTTTCCTCCTGAAATTGGGTAGACAGAGGGGACTGAGTTTAGGCCATGTTCAGATTCCCAACTATTCACTATTCATTTCAACTTTTCACTATTCATTTCAACTTTTCACTATTCATTTCAACTTTTCACTATTCATTCTAACTTTTCACTATTCCCTCCTCACAAAACACGTTTCCCAGCGAATGCTACAGTGTTTTTCTTATGCTACAGTGTTTTTTTCTATAATCTAAACACACCCTTAGTGCTAAAAGCCGCCTCTCTCTTCCGCAATCAATCCATCAGTCAACCCGTCAGGTCTGACACGAGAGAGAGAGAGAGATGCTCAATGGGCAAGAAAACAAAGAAGTGGGGGTTAATATTCCAGACAGCAGCCTCATGCCTCCCCTGAATGTTGCTCCACGGATAGAACCAGACGCTTACGTCCATGGCCAAACCGTGATTAACGGATGACCACATGACACGCCACTCTACTAGACTCTGGACCAGCAACGTATAGATATCACCTGTATATCCTCCTGCTCATATATAACTAGGATGGTAGGCGCGCTAATGCCGCGCCCGTAATTGTTTTTTACAAAATAATATTATAATTATGTATGTGTTTTAGCTTCGATACTTGTATAATCATATATTGTATTAGCAATGTTATAAATAATCTTATAACTCTCTTAAAATAATATATTACAAACATGAAAGTAAATGGGAAAAAATAAAAACTGCAACAACAACACATCTTCGAAGTTTAAATACACGATCAGACTATGTGCAAGTGGTCTTTAAAACATTATCATAACCTTTACGCTAAGCATCTTATTTTTAAGGTTTAGTGACACTAACTACATCTCAAAAGAGTGCAAAAGGCTAGTTATACAAAATTTAGATATTTATTCATCATCTTCTTGTAGAACACCATCGATAAATATAGACATTACGTCCATAGTTAAGCATGATGGCGCACCTCATGCCATGCGCATTTTTTCTAGCAGTGAGAGGTGAAATAAAACGGTAAAAGAAATAGGTGAAGCAAGAGAGTGTTTGTTCCCCCTTGGAGTTCATCTTATGTTTGGATACTAATTGGGTGTATTAAAAATAGACCAATGACATAATGAGTTCTATGCCCTAATTTTTTGGAGACGATTCTATGAAGCCTAATTATGCCATGGTTACCTCAACTTATGTTGTACTGAGCATGTGCTAATCATGGGTTAATTAAACTTAATAGATTCATCTCGTGAAAAAGTCTAGAGCTTGTGCAATTAGTTTTGCAATTAAATTATATTTAATCCTCGTATATTGAAATATTCGATATGAAAAAGGGTCTATTTTAAGCCCCTAGGAACCAACACTCTAATATATGGGCAATCTAGACGGATGACTTTTTACTTCATTGTCACGCACAGATGCGAAAGCTCTATCCGCATGGAGCCCGAATGCATTTCTCTAACAGGAAGTAAAGTAGAGGCTTTATATATTTTTTTTACTGCGATTAATTTCACGCATCGTCACGCGACATACGAAGAGCAAAGATACTTCCGTAGGCTACCAAATTGCTCTATAACCACAAAAGAACAACATACAATTGGTATATATAAAAATTAAAAAGAAAAGAAGAAAAAGAAAAAGAATAAAAAGTAAAAAAAAAGAAGAAGAAAACTCACGGAAGGAACCACTGAGAGCTCAGCGATTCCTTCCGTAGTATAGATAGGACTATACGTGTTGTATTAATTCTCGGCATATATCCTCTGCATTATAGGAGACGGTCACCTTAGAACAACCATCTCTGTTAATTTACATTAACGGAGGTGGTCTCTCTAACACGATCGCTTCCTTCAATGCATATTAACAGAGGTGGTCGTCCATCCACTTTTCTAATAGAAGTTTCGGATCAGAGGCGGATGACTTGCCCGCCTCCGAAGACATAAAATATTGCCTTTAAAAATCTTTTTGTTTTAAAAATCTTCAAAACAATTGGCAACATAATAGCTATATAATTGTTTTGAGCACATCTATAACACCCTAAAATTCTACATTAGAGAAGCGTTACGTCTATAACATGCATGTCTTTTGTATAAGATTAGTCTTCTCAGCAATTGCTGTATCCAACAAAAAGTAACTCAATAACTGGAAAGCACTTGCTGCCATGCCATCTAACGTTAATGCAATTGCTGGCGTGTATACACACAACCATGTGTAAAAAATGAAATCTGTGTGAGATGGGTTGTGCACTTGTGCGCATGCGTACGGGTCCTCCCAATGTCCTTATTTTTTTTAATTAAAGAACATGTTTTGATTTTTGTTTTTCATTTGCCTCTTGCCATTTAGCATTTATTACTACTTTAGTCTAAATATATAGCTTCAATAATTTGTTTCTGAAAACTTATAGTATTATTAGTATTTCCATCCTGTTTTTACTCGCACATTTTTCCTTTCTCCAGAATACTATATCTCCGTCCTAAACTAGGACAATTTCACCTATACTTATAATTTTGGAACAAAGGTGGTAATAGCATATTATATATATTAGGTTGCATTACTGTTTTTTTTAATTCTATGCCACTTTCTATTTATGGGTCCATGTATATGAACTTTCATTGTATCTAGAGAACTAGGTCAACTGTTCGACCACAGGTAGACTTTCCTGTGTTGAAGGGCGTGCATAACGTGGACAAAAGGCAGACTAGTTCGTGAAGTTGGTCAACTGTTCGACCCTAGGCCTTGTTTAGTTCGTGAACTAGGTCAACTGTTCGACCCTAGGCCTTGTTTAGTTCGTGAAGTTGGTGCAAAGTTGGCGCACTGGAAAACGTGTTCTGTGAGAGGGGGCACGGTTATCAGTGTGCAAAATTGGTGAGAAGTTGGGGAACTAAACAAGGCCCGGGTTGCTTCAATCCACAATTTTGACAAATCTTTTGGTGGCACTTAATTAAATACTAAAATCATGTTTGCACTTTGCAGACTTGCTCAGGGGCATGCAAGTGCTGTGCCACGTTACAAGTACCAACACAGCTGCGTCGGAAGCAGGTTGGAGAACATGTCATCCAAATTCATTTCCATCCTTTACAATAAGGCTCTGGATTTGTTTTTGAAGGAACTCAAATCTACTTAATGGACTATGATATTTGCCTTGGAATATGTATCCCTAACTTTTCAAAGTTTACATATAAATTTATAGGGGTGTGAGAAGGAAATTGATTCTATAGATCCTTTATACATGCTATGTTTTTTTACGGATACTTTATGCTATGTTTATAATGTGCAATTTATAACACACTCTTCGACTCGCGTTGCATAGCAAAGTACATAAATATCTCTCATATATACGATTAACAATAATATACAAATATATTTCACATATAACTATATTAGCTTAATTAATTTATCTCTAAATTATGATCCAAACGGGGCCTAAAAAGGAACAGACTACCAAGGGCTCTACTACTAATCTCCATTTCAAAATATTAACATATTTTCTATGGTCCTAGGGGAAAATTCTCTAAACTTTAGAACTCACTGAAAAATATAGTAATTCTACAATAACAAATAAATTCATTGATAACACATATTTCAATAATTTGAAAACAACTAATTTTACAGAAGTTCAAATTTGACTTCAGAAAAAACTAAAACTGCCTTCGTTTTTTATGTGGGGAGTATAATACACTACACCAATGTGGTACTAAATATATCCTTTTTTCTTGTGAACATATATGAATAAGTTTATTCTAGATGAGTCATGACACTGAAGTGTGGGGACCACTGTCCCATTCTCCACCTAGCTGCAGCGGTATAAACAATAGCGTGACTGTGGAAGTCCCTAGCCAAAAAGCCTACTTTTCTGTAGTGCCGCAAAGGCTTTTGCCCCCTTGGGTCCATCTTGTCCCCGCCCCTCTCTCTCTCTCTCTCTCTCTCTCTCTCATCTCATGCGGCCACATTACAATTCATTTCAGACTTGTTTTTATTTCCAACGTACTAGTAATTCCTAATAACGTTTCGTTACTGGTAGATCATCGTGCACACAGTTTGTCAGTGATTTCTTTTGGCATTACCTATATCAGAATTTGTGAAGGCAATGTTCATCAGGTGTGTCAAAAAGGGCTGACGTGTACTCCTAGCATTGAAAGATTTTGCTGGATTTTTTTTAACCTTTTGCACATAGTTTATTCGGTTTCTACCTACTATTACCAGTGCCTTGTTTGTCAAAATTACGCACATGAAATCCACCATCTTTCAGCTAATGTACTGACCATTATTCACAAGTCACAAGGAACTTCGCCACTACTTTCTCCCTCACATGCATGGATCATGCACAATCTAATCAGAAATGTTAATGGTGAAAGCCAGTTTCAAAGGATCTGCAAACCTGTAAGTACAAGCTGAAGTCTGAAGAACATCCTAATCCTACTTCCTGAATCTTGTCATTCATGATTCTCCTGAACACAAATCGACTTTCAGAAACAGTTAGGCTTTGTTTAGTTTCCTAATTTTCTACCAACTTATTATACTGACAACCATGCCCACAGAAAACTCCAACTTCCACCAACTTGGCATCAATTTAGCAACAAGTTTTTGAACTAAACAAGCCCTTAATTAACCACTATCACTTCAGCCTTAATCCTGACAAAACGTACCTTTTATACCCTTTCCCCTGCTATATATCCCAGTGCTCCAACCAAGCAGAGGCCTCATCTAGTCATCTCCCTGCATCTGCCACCTCCACTCTCTCCCTCCTCTCCTCCCACCGAATCATTCATCTTTTGAACATATTTTTGTTCTCTCAAGGCAAAAGAGCACACTTGACTCTTGCCTGCCTCTCTCCACTCCAGTCACACCCTCTCTCTCTCTCTCTCTCTCTCTCTCTCTCTCTCTCTCTCTCTCTCTCTCTCTCTAGTTCTCTCTCACTACACGGGAGCCATGGCAATGGCAGCTCCGGCGAGCTCCTCCAGAAAGCCATTGGCACTGGTGCTCGTGCTCGCCGCTACGGCGCTGTGCTGCCACCTGAGTTCTTGCGACGGCGCCGCCGCCGACAAGATCAGGCGGCTCCCCGGCCAGCCGGAGGTGAGCTTCGGCCAGTACTCCGGCTACGTCGGCGTCGACGACGCCGGTAAGAGGGCGCTCTTCTACTACTTTGTCGAAGCCGAGGTCGACCCTGCATCAAAGCCTCTCGTCCTCTGGCTCAATGGAGGTGAGTTCTGACTGAAAGTCTGAAACCATTCCTGTGGCTCAGTGAAAATTCTCTTGCATTCAGGGAGATTTCAGACTTGGGAAGTTGGATACCTGGATATGCTGTTCATGTTTTAAAATTTTGTGTTTGGTTTTTCTGTGTTGTTTGTGGAGTCCTTGATCCCACATTTTTGTCATGTACCTGTCCATTCTTGCTCTTTTTGAGATTCCTTTGGATTAATGCTTGTGTGTAGGGCCCGGGTGTTCTTCACTGGGTGTAGGGGCCTTCTCCGAGAACGGCCCCTTCAGGCCGAGTGGGCAGGTCCTGGTGAAGAACGAGTACAGCTGGAACAAAGGTGTGTATGTGTGGCAGTGTGAGGTCATGAGTGCAACCTCTTAAGCTTTTTTTTTTTCACTGCAACTTTTCATGCTGCTAATTCCAATTCTTGGCTGCCCCAAGAAAGTTGCTCTGTTTTGATGGTAGTGGTAACGTTGTTTGGTGTTCTTGCTGAAAAACAAAAATGCAGAGGCCAATGTGATATACCTGGAGACGCCGGCTGGTGTAGGCTATTCCTACTCTTCTGATGCAGCCTACTACCAGGGCGTGGATGACAAGATGACAGGTACAGAACCTTCTGTTCTTCTCTAGTTTAACCGTCAGATTGCATCTTTGCAAATATTTTTTTTGTAAGGAAAAAAGATTAAATGTCGCATTAGCAGTTCTAGTCTCCCCCCGCTCTCTATGGAGTATGAATCTCCAAGTATTAGCAAGAACCACAAGCAACAATTTTTGCTCTGCACAAAAAATATACTGGTAACAAAAGCGAATATCGTGTAGGGAGAAGGCATGCTATGTTTTTTTGTTTGGTCGGTAGCAGTGCATGACTGCATGTGACTGGGAGTGATGATGACCTCTTCTAACTTTTCTCACCTCTCCACTGCACGTCTGAACCAATGAAGCCATGGACAACATGGTGTTTCTGCAAAGGTGGCTCCAAAAGTTCCCACAGTACAAGGGCAGGGACCTCTACATCGCCGGAGAAAGCTACGCAGGTATATACAACAGCATCACTCCGATTCTTTTCCTCACCATTTTGTTCTGCAATTTTCCCTTGTTGCCTTGTTGCCATTTTTTAAATTAAAAATTGGGTCTTTTTTCGATTGCAAACCAGGTCACTACATCCCACAGCTCGCCGAGGTCATGGTGGAGTACAACAAGAAGGACAAGATCTTCAACCTCAAAGGCCTCGCTGTAAGAATGCTGCTGATTCTAAACCTTCTTCGAAATTGCAATGTTTTTCACTGAATTTTCAGAACAGCCCTTTGACCCTGCCCCCCTGAAATCAGCTGGGCAACCCTGTTCTTGAGTTCAAGACGGACTTCAACTCCAGAGCAGAGTACTTCTGGTCTCACGGCCTCATCTCCGACGCCACCTACCGCGTCTTCACCTCCGTCTGCAACTACTCGCGCTACGTCAGCGAGTACTACGGCGGCTCGCTGTCGCCGCTGTGCGCCCGTGTGATGAACCAGGTGACGCGCGAGACGAGCCGCTTCGTCGACAAGTACGACGTCACCCTCGACGTCTGCCTCTCCTCCGTGCTCTCGCAGTCCCTGGCGCTCACGCCACGCCAGCAGGCCGGACAGCGCATCGACGTCTGCGTCGAGGACGAGACCGTCAGGTACCTCAACCGCCGCGACGTGCAGGCAGCGCTCCACGCCAGGCTCGTCGGCCTCGACAAGTGGGCCGTCTGCAGCAGGTGATCATCACTGTTTCAGCATTCAGAAATGCTGGTTTTTCTTCAGACAGACAGTTTTTGTCTGACGAACGGGTGTCATTAACCTTCTGTTATGGTTTGGCGACAGTGTTCTCGAGTATGAGCTGCTTAACCTGCAGATCCCTACCATCAACATTGTAGGATCACTCGTCAAGTCAGGCATTCGGGTGCTAGTTTACAGGTATCTAAAGATTATAAGATTCTGAGCTCTTTGGTTTTTCCTCTTTTCGTACATATCATGAAGTTCAATACAATAGTCTTGAGGCAAAAGGATTTGAAAACTGAATCTAGTGAAAGGTCTTAAATCTTTGTACTTTGGCACCTATGACAATGTACTAAAATATGCATCAACTTTCTGTCTAGTACTCTAGTGGGCCTCTGAATATCGAGGAAACATAAAGTTCAAGAATCTGAAACACCAACACTACTGGACTGGTACTTGATATGGCTCCTTTATATGTGAAAATAAACTGAAAAAGTGTGGGAAAAGCTAGTCTATGAATTGTACTAATTTACATAACCTTTCCCTTTTTTTTAAAAAAAAACATCTCTTAAATTTGACCTGAACCTTTTCTGTTGGAGGGTCCTCTGAAGTGAACTTTGGGGAAACATAAAGCTCTACATAAGTGTTCTAACAAGCAGTGTTGTTTGTTCGATTTCTCTATTCGACAGCGGTGATCAGGACTCAGTGATCCCCCTAACAGGAAGCCGGACATTGGTGCAGAACTTGGCTCATGATATGGGCCTCAAGACCACGACGCCATACCGGGTTTGGTTCGAGGGCCAGCAGGTGACAACACAAGCTGATCATACATTCAGTTGCGAACTGTTGAAAACCGTGCCATTTCATTACTGAAAGTGCTATGGTCTTCATCTGCAGGTTGGAGGATGGACTCAGGTGTATGGTGGCGGCACGCTGTCCTTCGCAACCATCAGGGGAGCTTCCCATGAGGCGCCATTCTCACAGCCCGGGCGGTCGCTCGTGCTGTTCAGAGCATTCCTGCAGGGCCAACCTCTGCCTGAAACTTTCTCATGATGAAGGAGATGTTTTTTGTGCTTCAGCAAGGGGTTTTGTACTGCAACTGTAAGAATGTGTATGATGTATTCGCCTCCTGCTAGTAGTGGTTTCAAGCTGCGTTAATCGTGTTGTTCTTCAGGTTTTGTTCCATGCTTCTTCTGTATCCTCCATCGGTCCGGCAATTGTCTAGAGAAGTTGAAAGAATTGTCACTCTCGGATTCAGCCTGTGTTCTTCTATGTAAATTTACAGCAATTGCTATTGTAGTCTGAAAAGAAAAACACCACAGGAAGGAAAAATCGTAGGAGTAGTACTGTGGTACTAGTACATTCTGAAATACCTGAAAGAATATAAGCTGTTTGTGCAGCCAGAAATATGAAAGAATATCATTCATTTCAGGATGGCCAAAAGTGTTTCAGAAATTTAGGAGATGGTAATGATGCCGATGAAAGCTGTGGCGCCATGACTCCAGAGGGCGACCGAGATGGACGCCAGTAGATGTAACCGGAAGCCAGAACACCTGGGGGTGTGGCACCATGAGAGCTGCCATCGATTCATGCTCTTCGTTCAGACATTCTATTCGTCGCCGCGGCTGAGTGCGATCCAGTTCTCCACGATCCTAGGTTCCCAGCCAAAGAGGCTGTTGGGCCTTGGCCATCATCCATGGAAAGTTCAAGAGGAAGAGAGCATGTGATGGGCTGATTATATCGCCCCGACATTAGCGACTTTATAGACTGCCTGCATATCGAGTGCAGTTGAAATGATGGTCATGAGGTTCAAGAGAAAGAAGTATACAGGAGTGGCGTGGCTCAACTTAACAATACCCGATGCCTTGTATAAATAGTACAAAAGCACAACTTAACAAGACCACCTATTAAATCTAAAATAAAATTAAAGACTTTTTAAGGAAAAACCTAATTTTTTACTTTCACTTATTGCAAAAGTCTGATTTTAAACTCATAACTACACAATTGGACACTCAGGGTGATCCAACTATCACAACTGCGCAATTTTGGCCCTTTGGATGATTTCAAAATTCTTTCTTCTATTTTTTTATTTTTTTAAAAATAGTTTGATCTAAAAAATTCGTTACTAGATTGATAAAGTTATAATAAGCATCTCGTCCTCGCACACCACTAAAATAATAGAATAAATTCAGAAAAAAACTTGATTCACGTGGGTAGGTTCCACTATAAGAAATTTTGCCAACCGAGCTAACATAGTTCTCTAGGTCTAAATATATTTTAATCACTATTCGCCTACATAGCCATTTAGCCTGTCTACACTCTACACACAATATCTAGCCGTCTCTATGTTAATAAACTGTTCAATAACTGTTTAACCTGATAGGCGACCGATAGGTGACTGACTGCTTACCATTTAGCTTAACATTGGTTTCAGCATTATCAATTTTAGTTTTGGTATGTTTTCTTAAATTTGTTATGTCCATTTATAGGTCCTTTATGATCTTTTAAAAAAATCCAATTTGATTTATATATGAGTGATGCGTTGTCTATGTAAGAGGGGTTTCTTTTTTTTGGGTAATTTGTAACTAATTTTCAGCCTATTTCCCTTCTGGTTGTCTTCGTAGGCAAAATTGGTTGATTATTTTGTCTTGCCTATCACTCAAATTTTTTATGCTGCCAGTGCTACGTGGCCTCAACCTAGTGGCTTCTTGTGTATGGGCCGTTGGATTCTTCTTGTGTATGGGCCGTTACACCACGGTGAGGCCTATCTTCTGTCTCCGGTTCTTCTCGCTGCCGGCTTCGCCGCGCCGCCGCCGCCGCCGGCGGGTTTCCCTGTTCCACACCACACGTTGATGTGGCCATTCCCATCCTCCTCAGTCCCTCCTCACTACGCGCAGCACTCCCTCCCTCCACTCGCCGTCGCTGACCATGTGGACTGGATCTCGGCGTCGACTGAGGAACCAATTGGGTGGTCGTTCCCCGGCCGCTATATCTTCTGCTCATGCCAGCCCTCGCGTTGACCCCCGCCCGCCGTCCGGCCTGCGCGTGAAGGTCTTACCCATCTCCTCGTCCTTCCTCCACCATTGGCTCCTGCCTCCGCTTGGGATTGCTGATTAGAGGTGGAGATTGTGTTTTCTGGAAATATTAATATGAACTGCAGGTCAACCGTTGCTAGCTCCTCTGAATGAGAGGAGCAAATCTCATATGCCTGCATGTTCCCTCTTTTGCTTCCGACCAATAAGGATAATTTCTATGTTGTCTAAATAACATCATGTTTTGTGTCGCCTATAATTTAACATTGTATCTTGGATCATTGTTTATAGACATATTGAGAAAAGTTTACCTATAGAGGCATATAGACATATTGATAGTTTACTAGTCCAGCCACATTATATAGCACATTTCAGACACTTCTTTTCTTTTAGCGTAGTTTCTATTCATCAGTGAATATGTTTACCAAAACTATATTTAATGCTATATTTTTGCACCTTTCAGACAGAAGTGACACAGGCACGTTTGCTTGCTGAAACAGGAATTGTTTTGAGGGTGAACAGATGAAAGTCATGGTATAGAATGAAACACACAAGTTCAATTTTACAGCATACGAGGGCACATCAACAGAACGAAGTAACAGTTTATCGCCAGAAAGTACATAGGCATCAATACAAACCATTAAACCAACAGACAATCAAGCAGGTTGGAGTGGATCACCAAATAAGAGAAATATCTTTCCTTGAGCTTCTTTTCATTCCAGAGTGGGTGTTAAAACATGCAGCGACATTAAGGTTGATTGTCGCACACCCTTTCTAGGTCGAAGTTACCTGTAAGCCTGAGCACTTTCAGGCTTGGAAATTGCTCAATTCCATTTAGGGACTGCGACCTGGAACTACAAACTATCTTCTTGAGCTTAGGAGTGGCTTTATCGCCGAAGTTGATGACAGTCACATGTGAGCACTCGACGATGAGGAACTTCAGACACTGGAATTCATTTTTGCTGAAGGTGAGTGTTCTTTCACTGCAGGACTCTTGGCCAAGCCAGAGGTAGGACAAGCTAGTGATCTTGCCAAGGATTGCAATGTCATCTGCTGTCAAGAGTGTCTTATGCAGGGTTATCTTGGTAAGCTCTCTGAGCTCTTGGACCCATTGAAGCAATCCATTTACTGGGCCACTAATTTCTAGTTTCTGAAGATACCTTGGAGGCATGAGCAATCTCTCTTCCATGCCCATGTCCACTTCAGCATTCTCATTGTTTGGTATAATCTTGATTGACAGAGTGAGGAGGCTTCTGCTCAGCTTTCCAATTGCATGGTACAAATGCCTGAAGATTGGTTTCTGACATCCATGGAGAACCAGGCCCAACTTCTTCAATTGGAGTAGGCTACTAATGTCAATCAACTCATTACCTCTACCAGAAACTGCTACATGTGAGAGCACTTGCAATTCTGTCATGGCCTCGATATGCTTGGGCATCTGCACCGTAAAAAATGGTTCTTTCGAATGGATGTCATCTTGAGTCTGGTGGCCAGCAAGTAGATGCTTTAGCTTTGGAAGCACAACTGAATTTTTGGCGAACGCTTTTACCTTTGTTTGTCGAATGTCAAGGGTCTCCAGATACTGAAGCTTGTCAATTTGAATGGGTAGTTTAGTAATGCCAGTATTCCGGAGGCTTAAATACTTGAGCTGAATTAAACGGACGCAAATATTCTTCATATGGTAGTCCTTCAAGTCCTTGCAATCTTCTAGATCAAGCACTTCTAGGAGCCCCCAGTGGGTTGATAAAGGAAGCAATTCCAAGAACAGTTTAGTGGTATTGGGCTCATCAATTTCTGTTTGACGACTTCGCTTGACATTATTCTGAATCTTCCAGCAGCCATTGGAGTGGTTTTCATGTAGTTGCTGCACAGCTTGTTGCAGTTGGAACGCACTTCGTATGGGAAGGCGATGAGACAAGTCAGACATAGGTTGGCCATGGAAGAATTGTTGTCTCTTGCAATCTTGGCAACTACATCATGAATCACATAGGTTTTGACCTTGCCGGTAACATCTGTTTCCTTTGGCATAACATATCCATGGGCAACAAGCACACGGAAACAGCGTTTTGCTTCATCCAGTGAAGTCAGCCTTCCTCTTCTCGTTATCATGGCTTCAGCAGCCCATCGTTTTACCAATGTCGCCCGTCTAAAGGTGGTTTTCTCAGGGAAGGTGCCTAGACATAACAAGCAGTTCTTGCAATTGCTAGGCAGGCATTTGTAGAGGAACCTTAGTACTTCCTTGTGGTTGTTGCGGGATAAATATTTCAGGTTATTGGATAAACTCTGCAAATCTTCTTGGGTTGCATCAGGATTAGCATAGAGAGCATAGAGGAACAACTTGCAGTTTGGAATTTGGTGGTCTAGTTTGGCGAAGATGTCCTGCAGAAGAAGCTCCAGATGATCATGAGTGCTCCTGTGGGCAACTGCTTTGTCCAAGTAGAATTTGGTAACATAATCAGAGTACATATGGCGCTGTCTATTTAATCTCCCTACTTGGTATATTTCGTAGGGGTTAAATGGGAAGGCGAACTTGTTATTATCTGTGGTGACTAGAATTGCACTGCCAAGAGAGCGCTGGTCACCTCCAGGTAAGGCAGGTTCGATTCTTTTCCAGAGTGTATTATCCTCGACCTGGACATTATCAAGCACAATCAGGAACTTTTTACCTCTCAGACGAAACTCAAGATTCTCCAGGAGCTTCTCATCATCCGCGGCACAGAACTCCGCCACCGGAGCGCCTAGCTTCTTCAGGATATCCCGAGGCAACTGTTCTGGGGAATACTCTGCTCCTAGTTGGATCCACGCCATGCAGTCCAGTGAGCAGAAGCTGGCCACCCATGGATCTTCAAACGCCACCTTCACAAAATGGGCGCCCTTTTCTGCGTCTCCCACAAGTGCAATAACTCTGGGAAATATGCCATGCTTCAGTCGGGTGGCATCGATTTCTGTCTCTCTAATCCACTCAACCAACCAAAAGCTCTCAAACGAGGGTGGCTCAACTCCGGCCAAAGCACCCCGTTGGGCATCTTCCTGCTCCTTACTGGTGTCAGCATCTTGGGCAGCCAGCACTGCATTGTGGTCTCTGCTAGCCGGGGCTTCGACGCCGTACCTCAGCCGCCTCTCCCCCACTTCACGCGACCGGATCTTTAGCTCCTGGATCTGCTTGGCGATGCGGTGGCGGGTCGGCAGTGACCACACCAATCGAGTCAGCCGGCGCAAGTGCCGTAATAGGCCTTGCTCCCCTGCCCTGGTGCCGAGGCTCTGGACGTAGAGGTCCACGCAGTTCTGGGAAGCGTACGCCACTTCAGCAACCTGCTTCATCCATGCCTGGATCTGGTGGTCGTCATCACTATTGCCATCACCGGTGGCCTCGGCCACATGTAGCAGGAAGCCATTCATGCTCTCCATCTCATCCTTGATGAACTGGATGTCGCTCCTGACGCTGCCTAGCTGCTGCGCCTCGTCGACAAGGGCCGACGACAGCCGTCCCAGAAGCGAGCCAACGGCCCCCTGGGCAGAGCCCAGAAGCATGTGTGTCATCTTTGGTGACAAGAGGGGATGCAAAAATCGGCGGTAACCTCACATCACAAGCTACAAGACAGGGATGGTGGTCGTAACTGATGCAGGAGAAGGCGGCTACGATTAGAGAAGGGGCTGTCAACCATGTGTGCAAATTGCAAACACCGTAGCAAGCCTCTAGCAAGAAAGCTTGGTAAAAGGCCACCAAACTCTCTTTTATTTTCCTTTTTTGCAATCAAACATTGGAACCAGCTGCCAGGCTCTTATTATTCAATTCAAAAGGTAAAAGATAAAATTGATGATCTGACGCAAGGAATCCATTCCTCAAGACACCCTTTTGATCTGGAAGGTGTACACACGGCCACTATTTCAGCGCCGGGATCCACACTTTTTCATGAGCAGGCTCCTGAATTTACTAACATTAAAGAAACTTAAACCAAAGTGTGGCAAATAGTGGGGCTTTGATGCACCAGTAGCTGGTTTCGAAGTAGAATGATAAAAACCAACATTATTATAATTAGAGGTTGCAGTATGCCAATATGGTGTCCATGGTATGTTTGAAGTCCATTGGGTATATTAAAATTGCATAGAGATTGGCTATACAGTATTAGCATTACTAAATTTAATATGAAAATACATCCATAATATCTAACTATTTGCATATAGAATAATATGCTTTTATAGGTATTGGTAGTCAAAATACCACATTGTAGTAGTAGATTGTATTGATGCACTAATAAATTATTTTTTCTATTGTAGAAAGTATCACTCTATCTGAAATTACAAAATATATCTTGCTTTCTCAAGACAAACCTATGACCAAAACCATTATTATTCATATTTTTTTATAATTTGAGAAAAAAATTACTACCTATGTCTCACAATCAATATTATCGTTTTCGTATTGAAAAACGCTTACTTATGACTATGTTTTTCTAGTACATTATTGTTCTTACAAAACAAAATATGCCTTGTAATTGGAGAATGATGGAGTAAATTGTACTTGTACCTTTAGAAAAAAATAATAAAAATCATTGTGTGGATTTGAAAATATTTTTAATGTAAAAAACAATTATTTGAAGTGTGAAGTGTATACATCAACCTTTAGCGTCACAAACGTTTGATTTTCACCCTTCAACTTGGAAACTGGCCGCCTTATGCATCAAAAACCAGTTCATGCAAGTATAACACTGAATGAAAACCTAGGTAAAATTGTTACGAGTTTAGCTTTGGAGATTGAAAACTAGACTTCACCCCATGCCAAAGATGTCGATGGTGATCCCGAAATGGACGTATAGAAATGTACTTGGAAGAAAGAAAACATTGATGTGTTAGGCTCAAGGAAAAAAGAACTTGGTACGAACCACTTCAAGCACATATAGCAAGACATATCAATTTGAAGATATAGCACATAACAGAAGCATCTATGCCACTAGCTTTTGTGTTGTAGTGAGTTTTGATGACTAATGACAATCATATATTTGGGACTAACTATTTTCCAAGACTTGGTGTGTTAGGCTGAGTTTTGCCATCAAGGTAAACATTGATAGCTAGCTCCTTGGTCGAGGATAATTAAGTTAAGGTTGTGATTGATCACATCAAGACATCATGCATCGATGGATGAGAGGTGTGAAGAAATAAACATATCATGAGTTGATGAATTGATGGAGATCATTTAATAAGCATGCTGAGTTGGTGATCAATATGGAAGTGGTGTTGAATGGAAATAGCAAAAAGATGTACTCCCTCCGTCCCAAATTGTAAGTCATTCCAAGATTCTTGGAAAGTCAAACTAAATTATGGAACCAAATATATATAATCTAAAAATATACTTAATGAAGAAGCTAATGATACTTATTTAGTATCATAAATCTTAGTATTTTGTTATATAAATTTGGTCAAATTTGAGATGGTTTGACTCTGCAAGAATCTTGGAATGACTTACAATTTGGGACGGAGGGAGTATCAAAGATATTGAACTTGCAGAGTATAAAGTCATTTTATATGGCAAGATGTTCAAGGGAAATGAAGCTCGGCTATGATGGATCATGCAAGGGTGAAGGGAAAGCAAAGGGTTTAACACTGAGGGGGGAAAGGTAACAGTGAAGGGAGAGTACAGGTTTATTGCCGATGGACCATGAGAGAGCATATATGAAGCTATGAATGATTTGCATGAGTTATATGAAGAATGCAAGAAGATATGGAGTGCAAGCAAAAGGTATAATTGATTTGGTAAAGGGCATCAAGTGGCTTGAAGGAACGAAAATGAATATATCATCTTATATTGATGAGAGCCAAATATTATGGTGAAAACTTCAAAGATGATATTATACCGTGAAGTATAACAAGTGACTTTGATAAAGAAAAATGAATGGCCATCATGTTGGTGATAGTCAAATGATGTGGTAAACAATTAAAAGATGGAAATGATGTGTAGATAAGGGTCAAATGACGCGATAAAAAGTTAGAATATACAAATAATGTGTTGATCAACATCAAGTGTGTTGATGAAAGGAAATGGTGTACCTCATATGTTAATGAACATCAAGTGCCTTGATGAAATCAAAGCACAATGGACTATATGCGCATATAGGTATTAAGAAATGGCCAAAATGAATTTGCGCAAGACAGATGTATGAAATGTAAGGCATTTCAATTTACTAGTCCCCATAATCAGTGGAGAAAAGAATGGATTGAAAACATGGAATGCCATACTATTAAGATAAATTTAGATGATGCATGAGTCTTTATTACTACATTTTGAAAAGCTCAAACTTATAATACTAGCATTAACATGGGACTAAGATAGTTCCTCGGTCCTTTGTGAAACTCGGTTACCTAAAAACTGGAACATATCAGCTACTAAAAATTCTAAAGACCGAACACTTCAGTTTCAGTCATTTAGGTTCCAACAGAAATGACCGATATTCATAGAAACAAACAAGCTCTCAATCAAAATTGCTAAATTAAAGAAACAACAGATCCGGAATGAAATCAAAACTTGAGCTTGGTGGAGGTGTAGCTTCGGCATGGCCAAACTCACCATATCAGCCTTGTTCCCGAGCTAGGCTAGTGCCACCTCCGGAGTCACATGCCTGCAGGCTGCAGCCGCAGGGAGAAGAGGAGGGCTGCCGCAGAGCCCGCAGTGCCGTCCTCGGGTGCAGCTCCCTGCCGTATGCAGATGCAGGGGAATGGAGAGCAGAGGTGACCATTTGTCGTGCCATACACAGGGGCGGCGACTGAGGAGCAGAGGAGCCGATAAGAGATTTTACACGGAGAGGACTAGCACCACAGTTAGCTAGGGTGTCGGTAAGGGTGTGGGTTGTTGACCTACCCCTAGCTCACACTCTCACCCACGAACACAAAAACTCAAGGAGGAAAAAATAGCATAAAGAGTTGCCGGCGACGAACTCTGCGGAGCCAATGCTCCTGTACCTTGGCTTGCTATTGAACTTAAATAGACTCCGTAGGCATTACCGACGAGTTTTGGGGCTACATATAGGCTAGAGGTTCGTGGAGCCACCCTCCCAAGTCGCTTTCACACGTGATCCGGAGTCACCGAGTCACCGTGAGCCACTCGCTCGTCTGGACGACGCGGACTCCTCCCAGAGTGACTGCCACGCACACAACTCGCTAACCAACCATCCTGCACACACGTACGTGACACACACGATACAACAGACTCTTATATGTGACACCACGATGCACAATCTCTGGACTAGCTTGCTGCCTGCACACGCGGCCGTCTGGACTAGCTTGCTGCCTGCACACGCGGCCGCACGGGAACACACGTGCCAGGAACTACCATGGCGTGTTTCTTCTAAGAGCAGGTACAACAAGCCCACGTAAGTGGTCGAATCGACAAGACACGTAAGAAATATCCAGCCTGGATGAGAGATAAATAGAGGCTGTGTTTAGTTAATGAAGGGAAAAGATCTTTTGTTTCTGGGATGCGTGTTATGTGAGGGGGATGAATAGGAAAGGTGAAAAAGGAATTTTTAGGGATGCGTGTTCTGTGAGGGGAATGAATAGTAAGTGCAAAAGATCTTTTGCATCTAAACACAACGAGAGAGAGAGAAACGTTGCTTGTTGCTGCAGTTTGCGTCGAGCGAATCGACCAGTACGCCCTGAGCTTGCCGCATACTCACACGGTTTGTGGGACCATCATCATCAAGACCCATCGCATAGCTCGTACTCGCTTTGGATTGGCCAGAGGGAGATGTGGGACCGATGGACAGTAACGACCTTTCTTTGGGAGCGGTGCACTAGATAAGCTGCTGTATGAGTGGTCTCTTGAGTTGGTCGATTGCTGACTTGGCTTGTCTTGTAGACAAGATTATTAAACCTGCTCTAACAGGGGTGCGACCGTGAGTTGCTACGTGCCAGTAACTTTGGTTTTCTCGGTTTCTTAAGAGCAACTCCAGCAATGCCAAGGTCTCTATTTCCTTACTTCCTAAGTAAGGGCTCTCTCTATTTTTTGGCGCTCAACTCCAACGATAGCCCCTAGTTCTAGGCCTCTATTAATTTCTTTTTTCTATTTTCACACATACACTATGTATAATATTTATTTCACTATGCATGTGTCGCTAAGCCATATTTATTTCACCATGCATGTGTCGCTAAGCCATACTTATTTCACAGTATGAATTGATCCATTCAGAAGAAACAGGACTAAAACCGAATTTTTCAGTCTCGGCCGCTTTGGTTCTGTCCTAGTTAATTTGGTTCTTTTTTTTAAGTTAATTATGCTTATACCCACCCCTACATGGGACCGGTAGTTTTGCAAAAGTCGCTAAGCCATATTAATAACCCTTTTGTAAAGGCTCCATGAAAACCGGCTAAATTATTTTTAACCGTTTGTAAATACCCTTTTTGGCGTAGCGTGTGCATGAAACTTATCGTGCCAATATGTAAATGGGTTTTTGCTAAAATAGTCCCAAGTAGCTGTAGCATATTAGCTCTTATGATGTAATAGATTTAATGCTCCCTAAAAGAGGAAAATATATTCCTGCCACGTCTAACTTCCATGCATAATTGTATTAGATTTTATTTGTTCTTCCGGGGATTCACACGGATTTGTTCCAAATGAAAAAAAAAGAAAAAAGAAATTGTTTGCCCCAAATCTTGTTTACTATAAACATACAACAGAAAATAAATCTTTGCCACAGTGGAGGTATGTATTTGCACAAAATGATTCAAATTGAAACGATACAGAAAAGGTAACAAGATAATTATAATTTAGAAGGGCGCCATCACAGGCTTCTGCAATATCAAAACTACCTTTGATCAGTGATCACCACAAATAGTCACAAAGCTTTGTGGCAAGCATTGTGGACAGCCAACTACGAATGTTGAAGCTATCAAAATTGCATATCAACACTTGTGCATCCAAGACAATAATACGTCTTTCTAGCAAAAGAGAAAGAGTGTCAGTTCAAGACAGGGATCCTAGCAGATGAAAACAGTAGCACAACTAGAGCCTAGATTATGATCTGAACTAACACACTAATCTCACTTGGCCCATTTTCATCACCGAGCAAGAAACTAGTACTAAAGCAAGTAATGACTGCAAGATGGTTAGTCATATAGTAGCAAGACAGTGATGTTCACAACTCTGATGATCAAAATGGATTGAAGGCCAGGCAAAGATGCCAGTGCAAGGAGGGGGAGATGTGGTTGTGCTCACCTTGCAGGCATATCGTCGAACAGGTAGCATCATGGTCAAGGAGGTGGGTCTAACCGCCGCACCTAGCGATGTAGCCGCTGCACCTAGCGATGGATCAGGCACCTTGGACACCGGATCTGGTTGCATAGGGACCACATCCGTGCGACGTGAAGCTCCTCGCTGCGCGGTGGGAGAGGGAGGAGAGAGGCAGAGCCACCGCTGCACTAGAGGGAGGGAGGGAGTTCCGCCGCCGGCCGGGGAAGGGGCCACGACGACGAGGCCGTAGGTGGGGAAGAGGTGGGCGACCGGGGACGTAGATCTCCTGCTCGCCATTGAGCCAGCAGGAGAAGAGGGGACGGGAGGGGAGAGGGAGCCGCCGGTGCTCCGCGACCGAGGGAGAGATGGGAAGGAGGGAGGAGAGGGAGGGCGCCAGGGCCGTCGATGGTGGAGAACAGAGCACCGGCGGAGGGAACGAGGGAGAGAGAGAGATTGGGAGTGCCAGCGCGGCGTGGATTGTCTGGCATGCTGAGGAAAAGCACAGATGAATTTCCTCCTGTCGGATGCCATCCACGGCTCATCCGATGGCGCTGGTGAAGCCATCAATTTTTTACTAACCCAAATAAGGCCCATCTTAGGAGTCATACGCTAAAACGCATCTACCACAAATAATTCACATAATAGTTGAAGAATTATCTTTCATTAAAAAATTACAGTATGTAAAAGGTTTGTGTAAATATTTTGAACAGTGCCAACATCCAAATAACCAAAATAATTTATTCTAGAAAAAAAATTACAGTTAGTAATCGATAGAGTTTCCGTGTCTACATAATCTCCATAATATCATACAAGTTTGGGATTTTTTACAACAAACAGAATCTGCAAAACAAATTGGTACAAGTTATTGAAGAGCAACTATATAATTAAATTGGTAGATGTTATTTTGATTATTTTGATGATGGCGTGTTCAACCGACTTCAATAAAATCCTTAGTTCATGAAAGGTAATTGTGTGGTGTTTAAGTGTTCAGTATTAGCCGGGCTAAAAAAGGCAAAAAAAAATGTTATGTGGGAGCGGGACCATTCTGGCAATAATTCCCAGATGCCCAAGTGGCACTAGGTCCCACCCTAACCTCTTGTTATCTTATTGGAAAATTTGTGACGTTTAAGTGTTGATCTTAATAGTGACAAAATAAAATTCGTTACAATTTTTAGCATTGAGCTAGTTTATGGCGATTTCTAGTTAGTCTTAGTGAAAATACCTTAATTTTGTCACTAAGTTATATTGCCCCATATAGAACGTCGTAAACCCGACCACTGTAACGACGAATATACCTAATGTCATGATATATTTGTCACAAAAGGTCATATTTGTTGTATAGATTGGATTGTTTCAATGGGTTGCTGTGTCTTCTCACGTACTTTGAGGGGCAGGGTTACAGATGAATCCGAGCTATCTATGTATAAAAACACTTTACAAGTATCTCTCTACTTTTCTAATCCAATAGGACGTGATTAAAAATGTGCCCACCAATAGCATATGTCTTGACCCTCACGCAGAGTAATTGGGCTGGTATACAAGGGCCGTTCGGGTTCTCAATCCGTCAGGATAGTAGTTAGACAAGCCCCCAAGTGCTTCAATAACAGTTGTACAAGCTCGTTAAGCATCTTGAAATATAGTCGACGTGGCGAACCACCTCAATTAACTTGGCTCAAACATGAATTAGCATGAGTGTAACACACTCAATCGGCTAAGGCATGGTGCTTCAACCAAATCAACCAGGGAACTAGGGGTACTCAGGTAACATCCCCACAAAGGCCACCGTTTCCAAGATCGGGTTGAACCTCACACGATGGCCAGTACTCAACATTTTACATCATATGGGTACACATGGATAATTTGTGAAAACCATAAGATTCCATAATAAGCAATTACATCACAATTGTTCTACTACAGTGAAAAACTTTATAAAAACAACTCGGTTCAAATATATAATCCTTTATAGAGCCTTTACAAGATGACAACCCATGGCACATAAGAAAACCCTCATCGGCAAGACACATGAAGTTGGACAATCAAAACAATGATGAGTTGATTCAGTTGAGGCAATCGGCTGAGCACAACAGAACTCAAATCGGCCAAAGGCAGATCGGCTAACTAGCTATTGGCTACGCAAGACAAATCGGGTGCTCATCTACTTGTCAGCAGACACGAACTCCATACACCATCCGTTTGGAAGCTCCACGGGATAGATACATGAGACATTAGACGAGGGCGGATTGGCTGAAAACATCATAGCCACAAGCAAGGTTGAGTATACTAATATTTGCAAGACTTATACGATCAGCAAAACACCGATAAAAATCTAGACTTATACAGGTTGTTTGGCTAGTGGGTTTGTTTTTCCCATAGCAACTTTTGGTTGATCCTTATTTTCAATATTTTAGCCAGGTTTAGCTATTCACCTTATCGGCTAGGTGATGGCAATAGAACAATGATCATTACACTTGTATTATATTCTCATTGATATCGATATTCATTTCCTTCCATCACACTCTTTCTTGCTCAAGTTGTTACTCGTAGTTGCACAATGGAAAGCAAGCACTCACAACACCCATGTGAAAGTGGACGAATCGATTCGAGTTTTACTCCGCAGAGGTAAACCTAACGAACACATCAACGAGATCAGTCTAAGACTTCTCACATCACAACCATTCCCTTTCAGACTCCGCACCGCAACCCGCACCCTCCTGGACCGATCGAACCCGCCCTATGGACCATAGGACCTATCCTGTGCCACGCTACGAATTCGACCTTCAACTCTCCCTCCAAGCCATGGTGGCAAAGTACGCTCATGTTTCAGACCTTCAGGTACTAAGCTTAACGGTTCCATATAGCCATCATGCCATTGATACATCCAAACACTTGTTGAGAAGGTACACCAGACGACATAGTCCTTAGCAAGTTTCACTATTGCAGAAGGGCAAAATCCACCAATGTGCTTTGCACAACCAACCCCTACCCACCATGTCCTATCCTTCTCTCGGTTATAGAGCAACAACCTATATCTCACGAATGGCAGGAAAACTTGACTTTTATCGGTCCTAAATATTAAGCAAAGCAGTACAACTCGAGCCTGACAACTAGTAAGAGAACTCAGATTCCTAAGGATTAATTCAGCTAAGGTTCCAAGCAATCCTGCAACTTAATGTAAATCTGGGTTATGCATGGTGCTTGCCTTGTGAATTGACTGGTTTTTTAGTGCTTCGGTGAAGGTCTTGATCGGCTACTATGGTGAACATCGTCTACTGGATTGGTTGGTAGACTTCAAATCGGCAACAGGTTACACCAGCTCATAGACTTCGTCGGCAAGGGCGTGCTCTATACGAGAATGCCATGTATGCAAAGTTAGTCACCAGAACAAAAAAGTTTCCTATAGTGCAGCACTTCGACTATCGACAAGAACACATATAGATACAAAATCAAGACATGCTTATTTATCTCCTAGGAACACTGTTCCCAAGGGTTGCAATCAAACTGCAATCTCAGGAGCAATGATTCTGATGTATCTAGGTGAAAGAGTGGATTCATTTTATACTCAGGTCAGGAGTAATTTAGTTCTTGACCTCTATTTGCTACAGTGGGATTTTTTACCATCTTTTACGCATGCAACACAGCATGACATGCACCAGTTCAGATAGGAAGAATAACGGAAACATCAAGAATCAATGGGTAAAATAGATAGAATTGGGTTTGCATGAGTGGAACACAAGATTGCTTACCAAGAAGGAACTTCAAGATGGGGAGTGTCTACACCGAAATAGCTAAAGAAAAGTGTAAACTCTCAAGATTAGCAACGGGAGAACTCAGTTCTTGCAGTTAAGGAAGAACAAAAACAGGGGGAGCAAATGGGTTGGCGCGTGAAGTAGAAGGAGAGGCTATGGCTCATTATTTAAAGAATAGGGGAGCATTCGGTCGGAAGGCTTGGGCGACTCAGTCAAATCGTGGCCACTCAAGTAGAAATACAAGTGGCAACTGTCGATAGTAGAACGGACAGGACAACAGGGGATGTGTGGAAAAATATCAGGGAGCAGGCGGAAGGAAGCTGACATGCTATAGTTGTCGACATCAAAGAGTGGGTGAGAATTTGTGAGCTAGGATATGACGACAAGGATAACTTGATGACAGAATATGACAAACACAAAGGACCAAAACAGAAGGATCCAATGACAGGTAGAAGGTCAACTTGGGTGCGAAAAGGAGTTCACGGGTACAACAGGAGATTGGCTGCTAGTCCAAATCGGCTGACTGAGCAGTCAGGGTTCTTTTGCCAAATCAGCTAAAGGTGTGACGTCAACTAGAAAACAAGTCGGTTGGCCGATGAGACTCACATTGGAATCGGTAGGTTTCAGCTGATAAGACGTAACAACTCAAGAAGTGGCGCAAAGACAAGCACATAACAATTCAGATAATCTTACCTCACGATCGGAATTCCAGGGGGTATTGATTGAAGGAAAAGAAGTCGGCTAACGAACTCAGTTCGGTATCGGCTGAGGTTAAAACAAGTTGGGCGACAAGGAAACATGATCGGCTATCTCAGAAGCGGAAAAACTGCCATCGGATCGGATAAAAGGAAATCGGACAAGGTGATTTGGTATTTCAATCGGGGAGTTCAGATTTGAATACAATATTTTAACTTAAGATGATTTAAAGGTAATTAGCACTGGATTAACGACCGAGTCATTACACTCAAGTACTTTGGATCTAGTGCCAAGTTGTTTGTCGCCTTCAAGATTTCGAAATTGAGTGTATTATGGCCTTGATGTGCTCAAGAAGTTGTAGAAATTAATTGGTATGCACTGAGTAGGTGCACCTAATTGGGTAGCCCTGTGTGTTGCTTGAAAGAAGGAATTCAAGGGACTTCGTTGAATATTCCTAAAGAGCTTCAAATTTGAATGTGCCTTGAGAACTTTAAACTTTGGTGTCGCCCACGAGGAAAAGAGCTATAAACCCTTTGGTGATATGTCTGCAGCCCTCAACTTGTTTCAATCGATATAAGAATCTTGACTTAGAACTTTGAGTTAATTTGTATTAAATCAAGGTGGTAAAATAAAAATCCAGGGATAATGGTTTGCTAGAGAAAACTTGACCTCTTATGCCACTCGATTAGAAAAGAAACCATCACGTTGACAAATACTTGGTGATTATAACATCATCGGCAGAGAAACCGTTCATGTTCCTGCAGCCTTTCGCACATTTCAGACCCACTGACAAGCTCACACACCTGGGTGTTGCTGAAGGACACCAGAAGCAAAGCTGCGAGGCGAATATATGTCGAACTAACAAAACAGGAGGAAGCAAATCAATAGCAACATGACTGCACCTCGTCTGCTGCTATTTTCTTCATCTGAAAGTTATTCTTCTTCATCAACCAAGTTTTTCAGTTTTGAGACAAAGGAGTCAAAAGGCAAACAATCTCCTCATGAGTCAAGCATCTCGTAGAAGAACTCGGTCGTGCCTATGACCATATGCAAAAGGACGCTGCACAAGAAGACGGGCGCCATGAAAACCAGCAGGAGTGCATCCATTGGTGATCTAGATGGATACTGCAGTTGGTGTGCGACGGTGACGAAGATCACAGCCGCTGCGATCCTTGCCCGAGATCCACGTGATATGTTCATAGGCATTCTCTCCATCAACTGCTGTACAAGAACCCTTCTAGGAGAAAGAACACTTCATGACCGGGTACTATAATTCTATAATCGTGATAGGGAAGAGTCACCGGCCAACTTTGATGTGTTTTTTTGATTTGGCAGTCAATGAGGATTTGGAGAACATGGCGGAGCATAGAAAACTAGCCACTAAATATACCCAAGGTAAGTATCTATGTTGTTCTGGGATTGGAAACGTGAAAAATTTCGGTCACCGCCGAAATGGGTGAATTTTGAGAAATTCAGAAATTTTGGACCAGGATTCAGTTATGTGACCAGTCAACGAACTACAACTTAAATGAAAAATAGTTAGAATTTGATGAAAATTTTAGCAGTCAACACTTACTAAGAATGGTTATGGAGTGAGCAAACACGGTGAGGATTGAAGGAGAAAGATAGCGAGAGCACACATTTCCTATGCCTGTTAGACATTAAAAAGTGGAAGATATACAAAATGAGCAAAGAATTAGGATTAATTGAACTTTTTGTACCTAGAGAAGAAATATGTTGGCTTGTACAAACCCGCAATGGCAACAAAAATTAAGTTTACCCAAATGTTTAGAACTATTCGGTCCTCACCGAAATAGGTGAATTTCAATGAAATTTGGTTGTTTCGGACTGAATCCCAGATCCCTCTAAAGGAGGCTCCTGGGAGGTTCAGTGCTCATAATTGCATAGACTTGCAAATCCCACGCGTTGGTATGTTGGAGGACATGAATTCTTTCTTCCCCAGCACGGACCTGAGCCCGTGCGGAGAGGGAATAGCGCAAGACTGCTTAGAGGAGAAATTCCAAGGATATTTGAGGCAAGTAAAGCCAGTAGCTGAGTAGATTGTAAAAGAATTGGAGTAGTATAACATTTGTCTTATGTTCTTTGAAAAGAACCTCTGTAATTCCAGAGTACTTATATTCTAGTCGTGCTGTTTATGCAGTGAAGCGGTTGTTCCTAGTATTTCCAGAGTTCTTATCTAGAACTGCCAAAAATATATTAATTATCTAAAATTAAACTACCTGAACCACGTGTAGGCGTTTAGATGATGGACTTTGAAAAAAAAAATTGTCAACTTTTGAGCTCTTTTAGCAATCGGAACTAAGAGCATCTTCAACAGCGCCCAAGAAAAATAGTCCCAAAACATTAATTTTAGAAACTTGTTAAAAATTATTGGAAGCAAAAAAAATCCTCCTCCAATAGTTCCTAATAATTAGATCCAAAATAATTAAATTTCATAATTGAGACTGCAAGTCAAGGCCGTAAATATGGCTCTGGAACGCATTATTTTTGGGTGTTTGCAAAAAATAGCCACCAGTTTAGGCCACTGTTGGAGGAAGAGTTTTTCCATTGACTTTCAAAACAAGATTTAACGGACCTATTTTGGGTACTATTGGAGATGCTCTAAACACGTCTTTGCAAAGTTTTAAAAAAAACTCTCACGCGTGGACAGAAGTCAATGCATGAACTTTTTTGCAAAGTTTGTGACACACTTTCCAATGCAAAAACTTTTTGCAAACTCTACCATCTAACCATGCTAGTCTCTATACCGAAAATTTATTATGTTGCATGAAAGTCTCAAGGTAGAAGAACTTTGTCGAAGATATAGTTGGCCAAACGGGCCACACGACACGGCACGACACTGGCACGGCAATGGCACAGCATGCAGCAGCATGCCTGTTAGCCGTGCCGTGCCTCGTAGTGTCATCATACTGAGGTAGTGGCCCAGACATGGCCCTACAAAGGTGCCGGCGTGACGTGTCGTGTCCCGGGGCACGGCAGCACGACCGTGTCGCGAGGAGCCCGATGGATGGCATAGAGCTTGGGGAGGAGGGGAGAGCAGCCGACAGCGCTGGCGGAAACGTAGAGGAGCGATGGCGGCAGTCGCAGGCGGCGGAGCAAAGTTACGGTAGCGACCTACGAAGGCATGGCATGGTTGCGTGGAGGAGCGGCAGCGGCCTGCACCAGCACGTCGTGGAGGAGGGGTGCCAGCGCGTCGCGAAGGAGGGGAGTCGGAAGTTGCTTGTGGCGTGAATAGGTGGCGACGTGTGAGAGACCGTGAGAGGAGGGTGTGGAATGTAGCCGGTAGGGAATAAGTAACCTAGGGTTTTTACTTGGTAGTTTTAGTGCCAGCCCAAATTTCGTACCGTGCCTGTGCCAGCAATGGGGGCCGGCCTCGTGGCCTAGGCACGACACCACACCTGGGTCGTGCCAGGCACGGGCACTACGACCATCAGGCCAGCTCGTGCTAGTGTCGTGCTTCTTGGGGCCATGCCCGGGCCAGCCCAAAGGGGGCCTTGGCCGTTTGGCCATCTATAGTTGAAGAAGAGTTTGCACAGAGTCCTAGAAAGAACTTGGCAAAGGAGTATTATGTGTCAGTCTATAAAAGAGAACTTGAAGGAGGCCTTTCGTATCACCGTACTATGTAGTCTTTGTTGTAAAAGAACTCAGAAAAGTCACCTGGAGTGGACCGTATGATCATTAAGGTGTTTCTAAACTTCCAATTTACATGTCTCCAAATACTAGAGAGATATACTTGTCTTTTTCAGATAATCTCTGCGTTGTTCATTGTTATCGATTCTCATCACCTGTTTTCACCTATGAACAGACAGAGGGTCAGAGGAGCAAGAAGAACATGTGGAGCAGTTCGGTGACTCATATGTTTCATCTGTTGCCACTCAGACAAGGAAATGAGCCAAAGGAAGTACAACCAAAAGGGATACCATACAGATAATTGATGAATCAGATGGGGGGCCTAGGCATTGCTAGCGATAGGGCCCAACACATCCTCACGATAGTCTTGAATGACCTATCCATGCAAATTCGTGGTTGAGATGGATCTCAACAGTCGACACAGGCAGCTAGCTGAACCTCACAACATCCCCAAATCCTGGATCGAGATCGACGGCAGGTGATCGAATCAAAAATAAAAAAAAAATCTGCAATGACCAAACATAATAATTCATATAACATATATAATGGCCGCGTGCCATCGCAGAGACCGGAACGATTTCCATTACCTAAAAAATATATCACTCAGAACAAAAAGCTACAAAAGCACGAGCAAGAAATACAGCACGCGCATGCATGGTAGCTTTGTTTGCTGGACAAGTGCGGGACAGATTTCGCTGTGCCTGAAAAACCATGCAAGCCGCGTATGAACAGAATCCAAGACCGACCCAGACGTGTTAAACTACACAATGCAACAAATAAAGTGGACGCCACTAACTCTGATTACATGGCTACTAAACAAGCTAGGAAGACGCAAAGCTGGATCTGGCGCCACTAAACTACGGTGAGTCCAGCTGGGATACACCAGGGCCTGTCTCTGCCCTGTCTCCCTCTCCCCAGCACACACAGCATTCATGGTTTCTAGTACAATGTTGTTATGTAGGTACTGTCAAATAATGCATGGATCATATCACATGATAACTCGGTTAGTTTACGATGAGATAGCACAGAATTCAAAAACGTACTGCAGCCACGGGAGATTCAATTTTCAAATCACAATGCGTTTATTATTAGCAAGCAACAAATTAAAATAGTGGGGGTTGAAGAAGGACAATTTGTTGCACATCTGTATCTTGCGATGATGTCCTAATAATCACAACTTATCCAACAAGTACAAATGCATGGATGGACCTTTGCATTGGACACTGTTGTTGCTAACAAAAATTAAACACAGTCAGTTCAACTGCAAAAGGTCCTGTCCTAAAATGAGACAGACTAATTAAACTACATAAACTACTGATCGGCCGATCAGTCTGAATGATGCTGTGTATCTCTTTGGATGCTAGTGCCGTTCCATGTTAGTTTACATACACAGGGGCATGCGGGCGTGCAGGCTTGCTTGCTTTTGAGCGAAAAGTCACGGCGGGTGCTTTAGAGCCGGGAGGCAAAGACCTCGGCACTGTAGGGCTAACGCACGGCACAAAGGGCACCCCTTTTAGTTGCGTGTCCCTTCCCTTGTAGTGGCCCTTTTGTTGTTTAGGACGTGTACCTAAAAGGATGGGCGCTAAATGTCTTGGCCGTACGTTCTTTTGTACCCCTGCATGTTTAATTTGGTTGATCAGGATCAACTCTGCTTCCATCTGCTGACCAGGAAAGCAAATCACCTACCCGTGTAGTCCTCGCTCAAGATCTCGCCGGAGTCCATGGCTATGGGTGCGCGTCAGGCTCCTGCCTTACCTAACACGGCAGGTCTATCCACCATGGTGAATTGGTGATGGGTGCACGACGAGCCTGCATTCACGTTTGGTTTTATGGAGTGTATCACTGTATCAGTGAGCAGGGCAGAGCACGCCCAGCGGCTCTGCAACAAACATTACCGTCCTGTCAGTAAGTTGTTTCTTCCAAGCGTTCGGTCATACAGATACGCACGCAAAGGATCGGTCGTCCTGTCAGTCAGCAGTCACACCGCAACTTGCATTATGTGTGACAAAGAGTATACTGTGCTGTTGTTAGATGAAAAAGTATTTTTTACTTCCTATTTATCCGCTACGCATCCAAAAATTCATTTTTTACTTTTCCTATTTATCCCTCTCACATAACATGTTTTCTAAAAAAAAGTATTTTTTTCTCTACCCCATCTAAACACAGCGTGAAGCAACGCTTGAATTTGTGCAATGTACCCTGAGCCACATCATGAAGTACTCTTTCCATGGAAAAAATTATACAGGGGTATTTTTTTATAAAAATATGGAACTTTGTATATGAATCATAGTATTCTCTTAGTATTGAAATACAAAGCATCCAATATATTTTAACACATTATGGAGAACGCAAAAACACGCATGCGCCCCTGATTTATAACATGAAAGTAATGTTGTATAGTTGTTTTAATAACAATGGCGGATAACACTTCATCTAATGCCTCAACCATAGACAATACCAACCCCAGAACAAATTCTAACCTATTTATAGATTCCATATGTTCCACGTCTATTTATGTTTGTCATATGCCTTTCTAATGGAAGGAAACGGCGATGAAGTCCAGGATTGTTGTAAGGGAACATATGACACGAGAACTGAGTTCTCATGAGAACTCAAATCTGGGCCGCATGATCTTCGTCCAAGGGGAAGGTGTGAGGGGGGATTTGCAAAAGTATAATTAAGGGGGTGGTGATTTTACAAATCCCCCCTTCCACCTCTCCCTATACGTTCCCCTTAGATGAAGATCATGCGGCCCAAATTTGAGTTCTCATAGTTCTTACGGAAATTGAGTTCTCATAGAATACGTTGCCTTGTTGTAAAGTATGACGTGAATAAAGATATCGAGGACAACTTCATGCGGCATTTAGAGTCAGAATCTGAATAAATATATTGGATAGCTTCACGGAAAAAATTCATTGCACACCGAACTGCTATCAATCTCCCGAATGGCATATCAGTAAAAAAACATTTTCTCGTTCAATGTTGTGTGCTTTGATCCAATGAACATTTTACGGTTGTAATGGTTGTTTGATCTTACTTCGTGAAATCTAGTGAGGCAGCACAGATTTGCTCCCTCTAGTGTTCTTTTCATCTTGTTGGTATCAAGAAAAACTGAAAGACTATTAATGAGTTTCCAAAGTGCTAAAGCTTTTTGACCAGACACCTGTTCAATTCACAAGTAGTCAATAAAGTCATGGAAGTCTGTTTCTAGGCAAATTCTTTCGAAGGTCTCTATTTCCATGCGTTCATACTTGAATTCGACGATATATAATCAGCAGGTGTATAACATGTCAACACACACGTACACATTCTTGTCCTCTTTTTTATGGTTCCTAAGTTCTCTACATATATATATGTACACGTCCGATGAAAATTTTCCATGTTATATTTATATTATGTATACACAGGGAAGAACATGCAAATCAAGAACACCCAACCCAACAAATTTAATGAAAAGATGCCATGGCTTTTTTCAGCATTTTCTGAAATATGAGAGGGTTTTTTAACCATATAAAACTTGGGAAGATGCTCTAGTGAGCACATTTTACTTGGTACCAAAATTGAATTTTATGCATCGGTCAATCATCCTTTTACCCATTTCTAGTATTTCAAACGTAAGCATATATTGCATATATGAGTGTGTTGTCTGCTGTGTTTTTTTTTTGTTACAGCATGTCTTTGTGATCCAGTGCTGGTCTCAACTCTCAACTCATTATATTTTTGTGGTTATTATAAACTGAAATGTATATAGTACATTCAAATAATTTGTTGTTGCATTCGCATATATTATTGGTAGATCCATTTGCAGCTCTCAACAGCTGGTCAAACCAAGAGAATGATAAGGGAACACTGAGCACAAGCATTGTGCTTTTCAGTCTGACTGATTGGTCTAGTCTCCAACAAGCCTTCACTACACTCCACAGTCCACACAGCCCAAACTCCATCACGCGCTCATGCACACACAGTGCCCTGCAGAGACAGCACACACAGCCTTGCCCTCTTGCCAGAACATATGAACCCAATGGCATGCATGCACCGAAAAAAAGTATTGTAGGAATTAAGTTGCTTAGATCACCAAATTGTCCCCATATCCTATCAATAAATAACGGTGGTTGGTTTCACTTGCACAGGGAGAGAGAGAGAGTTTTTATATAAGTAGGGGAGTAGGCGAGTAGCTGAAGCTCCAAACATCCCTTCGCAGTTCGCATAACACTCGCTCCCACACACGAGAGCATCCTCTCTCTCTCCCTCTCCCTCTATCTCAACCAGCAAGGAAGAAGAGAAGCGCAGAGAGGTCGACATGATGCACCGGCTCGTCGGCGAAGCTAGGTACTAATCTCATGACACTCTGACAGTAGTACAGATCCTATCGTCATCTCATCCATTTCACCGTGGCTCAACTTCTTCCACCAACAATTCCATGTTTTCGCAAAAGAATCCCTTTCTACTCAATTGAATGCGGAGATTCTGATGCGGCGGTCCGCATGTTTTCAGGAGAAGGGTGTCACCCGCGGCGATGGCCGGCGGCGACCGGTGGCTGTCGGCAGCGGCGGCGGCCAACAAAGGAAGGTAAGAGGAAACAAACACCAGGCTCACACACTACTGCTAGCACCATGCATCCTCTTGCATTAGTTAGTTGAGCCATCATCACTGGCCAGCTGGAGAGAGAGAGAGAGAGCCACACCATTTCGTTAGTGCAGAAACATTGGTGTTATCTGCTTAATGAGATCTCTCCAGGGTGTTTAGATTCCAGGACTGCTGGTTTTATTGCCCTGCCGGCACTGTCGTGCCATGTGACTGATCTCACTATCTCAGGCTCTTACAGTACTGATGAGAGAGAAAGCGAGAGACTAGTCGTAGCAGATGATGAGAGAGAGAGAGAGAGAGAGCCAGAGGGGATGTGTGGGCCTGCGTGTACGTTTGCTTGCGAGTTGGAAGCACGGCAGCTTCCAAGAACAGTGAGTGCCCTGCTGTTTCCAAAGGGCAGGGCCGGCCCCTTTCTTTTGCCAATGCCAAGAATCTTCCCGTTAACCATGCGCGCGAGTTTCCTGGATTTGTCAGCCAACCCAACCATTTGTTTAGTCTGACACTGTCTGCTCCCAGTCTTTGCAACGCTCTCCCCGCTGTTTTTCATTTCATAACTGCTCATCAGTGATTGCTCAAAATCTCAAATCAGTTCAAATTCCACCCAATCCACACACAAGAGTATTAGAAATGAGATGTCTAGTTAAGAGAAAGAAATTGGATAGAAGATTTTTGTCCCGGTGTATTTCGTTTGATGTCTGCATTTATCTATCTAGAAGACTGGATTTTATTATCGTTTTTATGGTACGCACGCACCCCTGTTATTTTAATTGTAAAACCTACATATTTTTTCTCTATTGTTGGCTGACATTTATTATCGTACATCTCAATGCCAACAAGTATGTAGGTATGTGTGTTCCCCATTTGCCTTCAAGTTTCAGTGTCTGACTTTTCCAAACAAGTCCCAGCCAATTCTGATACCAAACACTTAATTCCCCATTTGCCTTCAAGTTTTCTCTAACTAGCATGTGCAAGTTTCAGGGTGAGTTTAGTTCACCCAACTTCTGTCAAAAAAACATTATTCATCCAACTTTTTCCTATTCATCTCATTCCTCCCACTCACAGAACACGCTTCTCAGCACGACCTACAGTGTTTTTCTGGATCTACAGTATTTTTTCTCCCAATCTAAACTCACCCGTGTCTAACTTTTCCAAACAAGCCCCCAATTCATATTCAACCGACAGCCAATTCTGACACCAAACACTTAATTCTGCACAGGCTCGAGGGGAAGATCGCACTGGTCACCGGAGGCGCGAGTGGGCTCGGGAAGGCCGCGGCCCACGAGTTCATCCAGGAGGGCGCACACGCCGTGATCCTCGCGGACATCAACTCCAAGCTGGGCCCCGAGACGGCCCACGACCTGGGCCCAAAGGCCCACTTCGTGCACTGCGACGTCGCCGTCGAGGACAGCGTCGCCGCGGCCGTGGACGCCGCCGTGGCGCGGCACGGCCGTCTCGACGTCATGCTCAACAGCGCCGGCGTGGTGGGCCCGCTCTCCCCCGCCACGTCACAGCTCGCCAGCCTGGACCTTGCCCAGTTCGATGCCGTCATGTCGGTCAACGTGCGCGGGACGCTGGCCGGGATCAAGCACGCCACCCGCGTCATGGCGCCGTCTCCGGCGATCGCCGGCGCAGGAGAGGTAGGAGGAAGAGGAGGGTCGATCATATGCATGGCGAGCATCAGCGGCATCCTCGGCGGGCTAGGGACGTACCCGTACTCGGTGTCCAAGTTCGCCATCGCCGGCGTCGTCAAGGTCGCCGCGGCGGAGCTGTTGCGCCTCGGCGTCCGCGTCAACGCCATCTCGCCGTACGCCGTGCCGACGCCGATGGTGGTGGGCCAGTTCTCGGCGATGCTGGGGGGACCCACCGTTGCTGACGAGGCGCAGGTGGCGGCCATGATCAGGGGGCTCGGTGAGCTCAGGGGCGCGACGTGCGAGGCGGTGGACATTGCAAAGGCCGCCGTGTATCTTGCCTCCGATGACGCAAAGTACGTGTCAGGGCATAACCTTGTGGTTGATGGCGGGTTCACGAGCTACAAGAACATGAACCTGCCGTTCCCTACGAAGCAGCAGGAGTGAGAGTGACTAGCTGCAGATGGATGATCCAGTGGGTGTGATGAGCTTGAGCTGGTGTGTGTCGGTGGATGAATTCTGTTAGTAACTGTTTGTACAAAACTGCAGCTAACCATCAGGGAGAAGGAAGGAAATGTGTGAGTTGTTGTGATCGTGGTTTAGGAGGACTGTGACGTGTGAGTGACTTTTAAATCCATATATGGAAATTTACTGGAGTGGGGAGGCCCTGGCTCGAGCGACTCGGGCGAAACCGCCCAGCGCCGCCGCCAGGCACTCCTCCGTCCGCTCCCCTGCCTTGCCGCCGCCGGAGTGTCTTGTCGGAAGCCCAGCGGCCGTAAGGATGGCGGCGGCGCGGCTCCATCCACAAGAACCTTTTCCTTCCCCACTTTTCTCACCTTCTTTCTCCTTCTCTTGGCTACGGGCGTTGTGCCGTTGCCGGTAGCCGGGAGGTCACGCTGGGCTGTCTCGCGACAGATCCAGCCTTTATAGATGGGCATGGGTCGGTTCGGCCCATAGGTTCGTCGAACCGGCCCACGAAATCTATCCTACTGGGCTCCTAGCGAGAACCACGAGATGCTTTAGGTTCGATGGAATCGAACGCCAGGGTCGAGCGGTTCGACCCGTCGCCTGCCCCCGACGGCTACGGCGCCACCACCCCAATGGCCGCCGCCGCCATCTCCCATCCATCCCGCCTCCGCTGCCTTCCTGCCCCCGACAGCCGACGCCTCTGGAAGGCCTCCCTGCGGACCTCCTCCCCCTAGCGGCGACAACAGCGACGGGAAGGCGCCGGCGACCTGCTCTCCTCCAGTGGCGACGACCGCGGCTGGAAGGCCCCCGCCGGTGACTGGAAGGCTTGCTGGTTCACCGGCTGCTGGGGTGCCGGCGCCTGGTCCGCGGCTTGCTGGGGTGCCGGCGCTTGGTCGGCCGGCTTTTGGGGCGTGTATATCTGGTTGCTGGTAATTTCTCTGTACTTGGTTTTGTTTTCATCTAGAAGAACATTAGTCAGGGAATCAGCAACGCGACGATCTGCGTTCAGGATCTGCTTGATGGGTTCCAGGTCATTTCTGAGGGACAGCTTCGCCAGCGATTCACTGCTAATTTTCTGAAGGATTTCTTCCCACTGCCGCCGTGGATAAACCTCAGTACCAGCCACTTGGTGATTTTTTTTTCAGAACTTTGCATCATCTGCACCAACGGTTAGGTGCATAGGACATGGGAGAAGCAAATTGGTTATGTGCAGTGACATCTATAACTCTTTAATTTGGTGATGTGCAGGCAACCTTCGATTGCCTGATGAAGATTGTAGACCTACGGTTTCCTTATATCTGAGTTTCTGGAGGGAGACCAAGTTCACCAAGACTCCTTTCTAGGAGTTTTCACTGACCTCCTGGCAAAGCCTACCAAGGGTCTTTTGCTTGAGGCTCCCACTGAGACAGACAATAGAGGCTTAGGATGTTGGAGTAAAGAGTTCAACTCATTGGGAGTTGTCTAATGCAGAGTGCAACCCTGCTGCTGCGCCTTTCCCTTGTGAGAAATATCTTTTGCATTCAATTTTGGGGATTGCTACAACTACATGTTTTTTTCAGGAACTACAACTATATATTTTTGCTATTTTAGCCTATCATACTATTGTTACTAGAAAGGAATCGTAGTCAAAGGTAAAAAAAAGTTACAAGTGGGTCGAACCATGGTGCCCCGTTGGATCAGTACTAATTAAAATGGATCGTCTAGGTGCACCATTAGAAGCTATATGGATCAACGGTTCGGATACGGTTCGCTCCGCGAATCAACCATGCCCACCTATACCAGCCTTCTTGCTCACGGATCCAGCCCATGCTGCGCTCCTGGTGCTGTCTGTGAGCCTCACCGGTGACACCGGGTTCTTGTGGTTGGCGGGCCCGATCTGTGTGTGTGTGTGGGGGGGGGGGACGATTCGTGTCCCCGTGGACAGATCTACGGGCCTGGTGGTGTGCGGTGCTGCTGCGAGCTTGCTCATGGCGGGCGGCGCCGGGCGACACCATGGCTGATGGGGCCTCACGGCGTTGTGCTCCTGCTGGGGCTGCGTTCGCTGCGGGGTGACAGCTCTGTGGTGCGATGCTCCATCCAGCTGCTCGTGCAAGCCATCGAGGGCTAAAGCAACGGGATGTGGGCGTTGTTGTTGCGGCATCGGCGGTCGTCGATCTTCTTTCCGGTGTGGTTGTTGGCCTTGGAGGAACCTGGCGAGAGCTATGGCCAACCTGTGTTGGCGTGGACGACGGCGACATCCTTGGACGCCGCTTCCTCATTGGAGGCGTCGTTTGCTCCTTCCATCCAGCGACCATGGTGATCTTGGGTGAAAACTCTGTTTCGGCTCTGCCCGAACGGCGGCGTCAGCGTCTCCGAGGTCGTACCCTACTTCTAGGCGCCGCTTCTGAAGATTTCCACCGACGACCTGCCATGGCATTCCGTTCTCATGTGCTGGAGGCTCTAGCGGGCCTTGGTCGCTGGCTCTGTCCGAGCTTGCTGATTGTCCTCCACTGACACCTCTTCTCCGTCGGTAATCTCCCTGTTGGTGCTGCCGTTGCAGCTTATGCCGAGTCGTCTCTATCTACCTCTGCTGCCATTCCCCTTCATCCTTGAACGGCTTAGGATGGTGGCACGTTCTGCCATTCCCCTTCATCCTTGAACGGCTTAGGATGGTGGCACGTAGAGCTCGGATGTGCTTTCTACAACTTTATCATCAACTCAAGGGGAGGTCATCGTGTTCAGTGAGCTCGGGCCTGTGGGCTCCCTCCATCCTTAGTCCCCGTTCCGTCTGGTGTCCCTCGGATGGAGGGCAGCGGCGGTGCGGCGCAGCTACGAGGGGTGGGTTGGAAGTGTACTGGCCATGGCATATCTGGCGAGTACGTTGCTCGGTGATGACTCTTTGTGGCTTCTGGTAGTCACCTTCAACCTTTGCTTTAGCTTTAGTTTACCCTGTCTGTGTGTAGCTCTCTCTTTCTCTTGCTCTGTGTGTATCTCTCTCTTTCTCTATTGCGTTGTAATCTGCTTGCTGTATGATTTGTGGCTTGCCACGTTAAATGAAATGTTCAGGCCGGCAATTCGCCTGCCATAGTATTCCTCAGAAAAAAAATTACTGGATTATGTAGAGGAGAATGTGGATTTGCAGTTCCGAAGGTACGGGTGCATGCGCCAGCACCGGCGGCGTGTTCTACGTCTTCGGCGGTGTGCCTGTGTCCGGTAGGCGCCCCGATGGCGGTGGCGGGACGGCGTGCCGCCGGCGCTTGAGGTGCACGTGTGCGCCAGGAGCGGCGGTGGTGGAGCAAGCAGAGGAGGAAGAGAGGATGCGTGTGGGTGGGTGGCGCTGGAGGCGGCGCCCGTGCTCCTGGGCTCATTGGGTCTGGGCACGGCCGTGCGCGTGGCGATGGCCGGCGTCGGAGGCGACAAGGTGGCCGCGGTGGTGGACGTGGCTGCCTTGAGGGGACACAACGTGGCGGGTAATTCACTGGAACTCTGGAAGGGATGGTGCTGGTGTACGACATCGGCGACGGCAAGTGGAGCCGCGCGCCGAGTGCACTGCCGTCGAGTGCTGACAGTGACTTTGCTGAGAAGGATGTGGGCCCTAGAGTTTCAGTGACATTTTAGTTAGCTGGTTGGATTGATCATTGGTACGATGTGAAGCAAAATCGTTCATCGTGGGCGGGTCATTGTTGTTGAAAAATCGATGCAGCATGATATTTTTTTTTTCATGCCCCTCTTGAGCACCGGCAAAGGGGTTGAAGTCAAATTTGTGTAAAGAAACATTTGAAAAATGAAAACTAGGTTTGTGTGGTTGACTAGCAGCTACGACTTAACGCCACTGTGTGCTTTAACCTGTTATGTTGTGTCCCTTTCTGCTTCTTGATATCAGGCATTTTGTGGCATATCGGGCCTGAGTGATAAATAGAGTTGTTGGCACACTAGATTAAGAACACACACCAGGTTTGGTCACTGGTTAAGACCAAGGGTGATTAAAGTTGTAGGCAAACAAAGATAGACACGTATACCAAATTTCATAGCCACATCAACCTTCTAAAGACTACTCATATACTACATGAAGCCACAGCATGGCACCGAGAAGCAACATAAAACCAACCAGCATCAGCGTCAACACCACCACCTACTTTCAAATTTACAGCATGCCAAAGATGCAGCCTTGGAAGCAAATTTAGTCCTGCAATAGGATGCCGTCAGAAGTTAGAAACCATCATTGCTCATGCAGTGCTGCCATTACTTTCCACAGTTTCAGGCGAACAAAATATTATGAAACAAAATGGAAGAGTGCTAATAAACTATGCTCTTCATTGGCATGAAATTGTTAGCAAAAGTACAAGACATCATAGTTCACACAATTCATATCATCGATCTTGAAAACATATAAAAAGTGGTGTGGCCCCAACAAATTTGCTCGCACGCAACACCCTACTATATGCACTTATGCACAACTATCTTGTCCAACTAATACAGAAAATTTATAAATGATGTAGCTCTATTATGTAAAAAATCAACTAGGCTCATTGTTATAGTAACATAATGAACTATAAAATGAAAATAATTTGGCATAATTAACGTATAGGCATGTTACTTTACCTAGGTTAAGCAAAGTAATCAACTAATCATCCTGAATAAGCGCACCATGTACTGACTATTAGCCTTTTATATTGCATCCCTAGCAAGAAGGCAAGCTACACAGATTACAAAACTAAAACACAAACATGTGAAGTCAGATGCATGCCAAAAGTCTGTAAAGTCAGAGGGGTATGTTCAATGTCCAACAAACTTGTGAAGCACGGGAGAAAGTCACGGAATGGATAGAAATCCAGCACTACGCAAACTAGTCACTTCAAATAGATGACAAGGATATGGATTGACATGTAAATGCTATAGAGTGTCCCACGAAGGCCATGATGCGTGAGATGCACATCCAAGGTGAAATGTGAGAGAGTAAAGAAAACTATCTTACGGACTTACCACTTCATATCTCGGTGACAGCAAATGTGGGTACCCGGAGTACCCAAAGGCCCATCAATGACCAATTGGTGAACAAAGCCGAGAGATGGTCCACCTAGTAGGAAAATATACCCTTCTGCCACGGCAGCAATACCATACCTTTTACAATCCTTAGGTAGAAGAATTGTAGTCTCCTTTGAATCCTCAATGGTATGCAGGGCCCTAAGAATATTTGGAGCAAAAGTGTAAGTGAATATCCCAACCCTTCTTTCACCAGCCTCCACAGAAAAAACCCATCGATTTGCATAGTCGGGCGGAAGGCCAATAGTTGAGAACTCCATCCTGTCAATGTTAAGCTTTAGCAACTTGTTCCTCTCAGGCAGATGCCAGTAGAAGCACCCATATGCATAACTGGCCAACCAATCATTCGTTTCTATGATGTTTAAGTTCACATTCAACCCTAGTGCATCCCAAGAAGCAGCATTACCAACGGCCCAATTAGTGCCACAAAGTGAAGTGTAGATAAATACCACAGCCATTGCATCGTCGCATGTCCAGGCAAGCCACCTTGAAGTGGGCCTCCTCGTAGTCTTCATAAGGTACGAATAAGGCTTGAAAATTTAGAACCCACTCGTTGAAGACATGTGGAACAAAGACGGAGGCCACTAGGTTGACAGGTTATGGGAGGCAGCAGCGTGTGCTCCCGCATGAAGGGGTCATACACGGCGAGTTCCGGCCTTCCGGGAGGACGGACTCGGTAGGAAGAATAGAGTGCTTGAGAATGACGCGGGAGGTGTTCCACGACGTCTCTCCATGGCGGACCACCACCAATTTCGTGAAGTGCTCGCCCTGCGGCGATGCAGGTGACATAACCGCTGCAGGGGTAAGAGGTTGTTCTTGCAGCCTCCTGTGCTCTGTGATGATTACCACAGACTCTCTCCCTAAAAAACGTTCACTTTTTACTGTAGTAAGGTTTATTTAAGCTGGAAAGAAAATGGCTTTCTACTTAAGAAAGAAAGACGGGAAGACCAACAACCACGTTTGGTTTCTGCGTCAAGTCTCAAGTCTTCCACCCAAGTTTGATGTACCAGCTTGGTGATGATTGCAGGGAAGCGGAGAGAGGAATAATGGTCTTGCATTCTCGTGGAACCTCTCTCTCTCTCTCTCTCTCTCATTACCACATGCCTCCTGGTGAATCCATAGACATGCATTAGTTGACTGTAACGTTTATTTAAGTTGCAAAGATAATGGCCTTCTATTTAAGAAAGAAACACGAGATGAGCAACAATTCTTTTAGTTTCTGGGCCATGTCTCAAGTCTTCCACATCTAAGTTTATTGTAACAACATGCTGATGATTGGATATTCAGACCAAGCAAACTTATTCACACAGCTTAAATCAATTCAAATCTAAACATATAATACTCCTGCCCTCTTCAGTACCATTTTAACAAATATATAGTACAATGATATATGCTAGTGGTTCCATCACATCGCAGCAGTAATTTACAAGTTACAAATTACCATTTCAATATACTAATAAGCTGCCAACTTACTGCGTGGTATCTCTTGGTTTCTACTGTCAGGATTAGAGCTCTCACTAATTTTAAAAACACCAAAGCCTCTGAAAACATCTGGATTTTTATTTACAGCACCATCCCAATTCAATTCAAGCCTAGGAATTATTCCATTTCTATGTCTATCCCCTCCAACTCGCAACTTCCAGGAACCCGGTCTACCTTGTACTTTTTATGATGCCAATGTCCTTGCGGGGAAGCCTTGGAGTTATCCCATTTCTATATGCTCACATTTCAAGGAGTCAAATAGATCGAACTTTGATTAAATTATATAAAAAAGTGCTAGTGTTCGTATATAAAATAAGTATCATTAAATTAGTTATAGAATACATTTTCGTATTATAAACATAGATATTAATACTACTGAATTTAAAGTTGGTCAAATATGAGATAGTTTGACCGGCATGGATCACATAGTTGCATTCTTTTGAAATCGGAGGTAGGACAAACATAACAACACATACATTTCAGCATTTACAATTCTCAAATATTACAATGTGATTCTTCTACATCACATAACAATATGAATCATTGAAGACATAAGTTTATTATTACAGCACTGTGAATTAAATGTTCTGCTTATATGACATCTTAGAAACACAACACATATATGAAATATTTACATGTAGCACTCAGATCCACTAAAACTTGGTCCGTACAGCTCTTGTAGCACTGATGTCTTGTTCTTCAGAGTTGGAGCCTTCCTTTGTTTCTTCAGACTCGTCGGCCTTCAGGTGCTGACCTCTCTTCTTCCCCCCTGCCTAGTCTGTCTCTTGGTTCATGACAGATGCATGCTCCGGGAAGCTATCTTCGGCGAGGTGGCTGATGTCCCCGACCTTCTCCAGTGTCCACTGGCCATCAGAACCGGAGATGTGGACAATGGTGATTGAAGTGTTGGGGATCTTCCTGCGATCCGAGCTCGTTGGATCGGCGAGCCTGCAGATTTCCTGTATGACTTCTTCATGGGAGACCACAACTACCCGTTCACCTGTTAACGCAACACAACAACATGTATGACACCTTCAGTTTGCAGCTTGAAATTGGCAGTCAAAGCTGTGCATGCAAGTTTGGAAAGGATTAGCGGTACTAATACTACTGTGAAATAGGACCTCGATTTCTATCTGCTATATTATACTGACTGAATACAGAGAGCACAAGAAATCATGAGGACTGGTGTGCTTACCCATGTGCTTGTCGGCTATTTCGTTCAGGCAAGAAACACAGCGCTCGGAAAGCTGATTAAGACTCTCCCCACCACCCTGTTAATAAAAAAACGAGATGACTAGTGAGTACTAAGTAGTAACAATCAACAGAGGAAAGGCCTTTTTTCTCTGATTTAGAAAGTCGATTTGTCAGCACATTAACTTGTAGTAAGCATGTGGTTGTGTTAAAAAGGTAAACGCCTAGTGTTTCGTAACTTTCAAATAAGTCAACGTAGGACGACGTTGGGAGGAGAATGGAAGTTAGTTGCAGATCGACTTACAGGTAGGTGTTCGTTTCTGTCATTGTTGGATGAGTAAGCCTTGTAAGCGTCTGTTTTCGTGGCATCATGCTTATTCATTCCTTGGAACATTCCCATGTCCCTTTCCGTCAGTCTCTGATCAATCACCAGCTGAAAAAAACAGTAGTAATCCATCTATTTGAATGAAATTCCTGAAGTGAGAAAAATTAGCACAAACTAATAGTAATTCATACCTTTGACTCAGGGCAAGCTGCTACGATCTTTTTCGCGGTCTCTTGAGCACGCTTCAGATCAGAGGAGTAGACGGCAGCTGGTTTGACTTGTTTGGACAGCCAACAGGCAACCTTCAGGGTTTGAACAGAACCATAATAAGAATCACATAAATTAAAAGGGCCAAATTACATCACCCGCCCCCGGCCCTCGGGGGGTCATGATCTCAAAACGCATAGCAGACCTTGGCAGATTGCTGTCTGCCCCTCTCGTTCAGCTCATGATCCAACCGTCCCTGTTGAAAGTCAAAGAGAGTTTCTGATGAGCCTCTGTCTGAATTCTGATGGAGAAAAGTATATATATAATAATGGAAGAATAATGGTGAAAGTAGAGATGAAAAAAATCAACCTGAACGGTGCCGGAGGCGTTCCACTCCGTCTCTCCATGGCGCACGAACACCATCACCGTGACGTGCTCGCCATGCGGAGATTCAGGGATTGCAGGCGCTGCCATTGATCGATCTCGTCGCCTGGCTGCTGCAGGGAAAGAGAGATCAAACAGATATTGGAAGGCTGCTGCAGACTCCTGGAAGTCTGAAATCCTGGAACTCCGCCGGCTCGCTCTTGGTCTCTGTGATGATTTTATACTGCTGATAGTTGACGTTAGCATTTGTTTAAGGACATAAATGTCTTGCTTCTTAAGAAACTAGAACCGGCACGGGAAGGGCAAAACCGGCAAGAGCGCAACAGCACGTCGGTGGCATTCTGCTTAAGAAAACACGAATGCCGTCCGGTCAGTGCTAATCTGCACGGATGCCGATCGAGTTCGGATAAGGAAAGATAATGGCCTGCTGCTTAAAAAAGCTGTTCACTTTGTTTAATTATATGCTGACGATTCAGCCAAGCCAACGAAAGCCGTTAGCAGTCAGCAGGACTGACTAGTCTAGTCGTTAATTACGCGGAGGCACCGTCGTCGCCAAATTAAACGAGTCCTCCAGGAAGCCATTTTCAGTCGTAGAGATGGCCGACGTCTCCACACCTGTCAGCCCGGTGACGCCGGAGACATGAAAAACGTTCAGCCAAGTGTAGGGGATGTTCCTGCATGCGAATGGAGCTGTTGGGTGGATCGGTGTGCCGGCACAGCACTAGTATGGGTGAACCCGCTTCCCTGTCAATGCAGTAGCAGCAACATTAGCAATTTAGCATGAAAGATCAAACCAAACACCTTTCGAGCTGCAAATGAGCAGGTATTTGCAAGCAGCAAAGGCAATGTGACATACAAGGTTCAGATCTGTTTAGTTTTGTTCATACTATTTCAAGTGTGATTTTGTTAGCCATAAGGAATTTCGGAAACAAACAATTAAGAATAAGGTTTGCAGATTACCTATGTGTTCCTGAGCAATCTTGTTCAAGTAGGAGACACAGCGCTCAGTTATCTGATTCAGGCTCTCTCCACCACCCTCAACATCAGTATAATGTGTTGATAAGATCTTCAGAGTGAGGTACAAAGTTACATGGATTTATCATCGGCGGCAAGTAACTAAGGGTTCCCAATCAGCGACAAAGCCTTTGGGGTGAATCCTTTCAAATTTGTTGTGGACAAAGTGAGAAAGAAACTTCAGCCTTGGAAAGGAAAAAATCTAACATCAGGGGGAGGCTGATATTAACAAATTCTTCACTGAGTAATATGCCAATCTATGTGATGAGCATCTTCTTACTTCATGAAGAGACGCACCACCAGATGGATAACATACACTCCCAATTTTTCTGGAGGGGGGATCTTATATTACTATTACTTAATTGGAGTAGGAAACTTGATTTCCTAAGGGGTTCCCAATCAGCGAATCAACAAGTTGATTTCCAAGGGGTTGGAAAATTTCTCACAATCCATATTTTTGTTGGGGTGTTGGGTTGGTTGTAATCCAAATTTGAAGTGTACGATCTTGGAGCAAATTATGTTACGCCATTTATGATTTATCATCCATGGAGGCATGTTTATTGTGTTTGTGAAAAATTTATTGGGCCCTTAATGACAGAAAAAAAAGTAAATAGTCCGACGATGAATACATTATATGGCTGTATGGGTTCCTAATTGAATTTTTTTTTATAAAATCCAACACATTTCTGTTACGTACCTCCTTGGCAACGTATCCTACGACAACTCAATTTATATGAGAAATCTGGGCCACATGATCTTGATCCAAGGGGAGCGCGTACGGAGTGGTGGAAGAGGGGATTTGCAAAAGTATGATTAACTTTTGCAAATCCCCTCTCCCACCTTCTCCTTGGATCACTCTTGGATCAAAATCATGTGGCTCAGATATGAGTTTTCATATAAATTGAGTTCTCATATGATACGTTGCCTCTCTGCTTCCTATCTTTTTCATGGGCCTGTTGACATTGTGACGGCACCACGGACGGCCCACTCTAAATGGTGAGCATCAGTGCATCACGGCCCACTTCTCCTAAAAAGGAAAGCATCATGGCCCACTGCACTAAAATTAACCGTCAGGTCGACCTTTGATGATGTTCGAACAGAGCATAATGTACTTCTTTTTCCCTCCTGCATAAACTAATATACAAGTGGGCCTCATCGTCAACAAAGATAGGAGATGCTTCATATGCAAATCGTTTTTTTTACTTCTCATATGCAAATTGTTTAATTGCGCAACGCTGTCTCAACGGTATGGCTTAAACAACTGATATATTACAAAGGATCGAAGTTGAGCTAGCAAAAGGATCGCGTCACAAAGAACCAACGATTAGGTTGCTGTTTCAGCTTTCGACTTGGCTTATGAGTTTAAAATCGAAAGTTGAAATAAATCCACCTCGCACTAGACTCTCTCAAATTATGAGTTAAGCGGCAAGCCACCATGTAATCATTGGAAGTACGGAAGCAGGGGTACTGCATCTCATACCACGTAGCCGTGTGTAAAGCCAGGGTCATGATCAATTGTTCCAATGAGATTGCAAGGATCAAAGTTTATTCTGAAACTTGATGTTTCTGAAAACATGATGAATCCATTGGAAGTTCGTTCCTTGCATTTCATCAGAAACCTTGTAAATTCATCTGTACTTGTGTCCAGGCATCGAGGGACTCGATGGCAGGATTCACAAATAAGCTTCGAGAGCAGAACTGCAGGACCACCGTTTAACAAGTCAACAGATCACAGATCACACAAAGCGGTTCATCTATATATGCTCGAAGTTCGAACACAAACTCTAGAATGTATAATGATTCATACTATTTGCTAGATATAGTTTTGCACAAAAGAGAACAAAAGACAGAACCTCCGCACACCACTGTGATCTTTAAAGCTTCTCCTTATACTTGAATTCTTTGCATGATAATGCACCTTGCTTTTGCTGAATCGAAGCCCTCCCACAATTTGTCCAAGCAGTCTCGCACCCAAGTCCAGCAACTCCCTATTTTATTTTATTTTTTCAGCAACAGCAGAGTAAGATTTTTTTTTAAAAAAAATCACATGCTTTGAAAAGGTCAAAACAGGGTCTTCAGGGATCTTACTAAAACATTATGCATTTTAAGTTTTCCCAAAGAGTCCAAACACTGCTACAATTCCTACAGTCGTACCACTACTAGCATTTTGGTTGACCCATGATAACTCATAACCCAGTCACCACAAAGCTGTGAGGAAGGTTGGTTTCAGAGACAATCAAGCCACAGAAATCATATTACAAATGGATCGTCATGTTTCCACCCTCTTCTGGATAAAAGCAATCTCATTAAAATGCCCTTCCTACGACCTATAAGAACAGCATGTTTTTTCCTAAAAAATTTTTTCTGTATAATATGTTGTGGATAACATATTAATAGAAATTTGGGATTTTGGCGTTCTTGCCCCAGTTTTGAAGGCTATTGGTGATTTTGCCCTCATTTTTTGGGTTGTGCGATTTGACCCCTGTTTTTTGAAAACGAACTCACCGTTTGCCCCTACCTTTAACTCTGTTGGTGGGAGAGGCAGTAAATAAATAAAAAACATGTTTAGAGCATGGGGAAAAGTCCATACTACCCTCACCCCTTTCTTTTCTCCTTCCTGGTCACTACCGCACCTTATCTGCTCGTTCTTTTCCTCTCGATATCTCATGAACCCTAGGTGGCGGCGGCTGGGGGAGCGCAGGCGCGCGGCTGGGGCACAGGCGGCTGGTGCGCGCGGCAGGCGGCGCGAGCGGCTGGCGCGCGGGCAGCTTGGGGGGCGCGGCAGGCGGCGTGTGCGGCGGCGCGAGCGGCTGGCGCGCGCGTGCGGCTGGGAGGTACGGTAGACGGTGCGAGCGGCTGGCGCACGGAGGTGTTGGCTGTGCGGCAGGCGGCGTGTGTGGGTGGCGGCGCAGCGGCTCGCTGCTGGAGGTGCGCGGGGGTGGCGGCGTGCTGCTGGAGGCGGTGCGAGCGCGGGGGCACAAGGAGGCCCTGGTAATTGGTTTGATATGTGGTTGAATATTAATGCAAAAAAGTGTCATGTTGCTGTCAAAATTTTGACAAAATTTGTCAAATTTGTTTCAGATTTGAAAAGTGCGCCCGTTTTTGGCTGAAAACAGGGCTAAAATCACAAAACTACTTTGAATATTAGGGGCAAATTCGCAAGGGCAATCTCGTCTGTTTCACAGCAGATTTGACACCGTTAAGTCCTCACAGAATAGGGGCAAACTGCTTCTTCGATTTGAAAAACAGGGGTAAAATCGCACAACCCAAAAAATGAGGGCAAAATCACCAATAGCCTTCAAAATTGGGGCAAGAACGCCAAAACCCCTAGAAATTTTAGTGCTAGATGGAAGGACCTGAAATAAAATTTTCCACTACAGATTAAAATCCTGATTAATGTGCAGAGTTGTCTTCACTCAAAGATACCCTTGAGCATTCATCTTGTAACTTATTCCAAGCCTCTAAATTTTCTACAGCCAGAGCACATCTGAATTTGATACAATCCCAGTGCCAACCTTCTTTTTCTGACAACTCATCAATATTCAGTTATTTACCAAAAGAAATCCTAAAAGTCTGGAACATTTCTAAGCTAAAGATTATTGTCCTGACATATATCATCTCAGAAACTGGTATACTCCTGCCTAATGTGTAGCATAGGAAATTTACAACTTTATATGCAGAAGGATAAACTACAGAAATATAAGGCAACTGTTGCAGGCATGCAAAACTTAAATTGAACTTACCTGTCAAATCTCTTGGACAATAATCTGATCAAGGCAACTGTTGCAGGCACGCAACATCTTCAGAATGATTTCAACCCTTTCATCAATTATTGGACATTTAACTTTAACTAGCTTAAGATGTCGCTGGGCAAGTGATTGTCCCATTAGGTTGATGTCTTCCATTTCCACAGCAGGTTTCAGTTTCTGCAGCAAACATAACACTTTGAAAGATGAATCATGCTTCATGGTTCTAGAAAAGGCAACACCAATAATGTTTACAACATATGTACCTTACAGAGTTGAAGAATGAGGTTCTCAAGAATTGGTGTGTGTTTGAGAAAGCCAAGTAGTGCACACAGGTCGGCAGCCAAACACCAGTCATCAAGTAGCAACGTTTTTAGATTAACAAATGTTGGGCAACATCTCATATCCCTTTTGAATGTAACCTGTGTGAAGGGCAAATGTAGTAATTGCAGTTACAGATGTAATTCAACGTTACATGAGGACATACATCTAAATTTGAGTAAGCAAGCTGAAACAAAGTGTGAGTGTACCATTTCAGAGGAAGCCTTCAATTGCAAATGTGTCGCACACGACAAACCTCCAAGAAGAAAACAGACATACATTAGTGTTCTAATATATGTGACACATGTCACAAGTACATTCTCCAGAGCCACGATTATCACAGAAGTTACAGTACTCCTCATTGTTTTGACCAAGCTTGATAGATGCTTTTTCCAGCAACGGCATGCTTTCAAGAATAGGAGTTACTCCAACGTAGTCGTCTAGTTGCAGCGAAATAAGGCTTGGAGCAGAAATTTGAGTTGGGACAAACTGCCAACAGAGTTCGCAGCCTGTAATTTCAAGATGTTTCAAGGACCTGGACACGATCTTATCAGCATCGAGTAGGCAATTGGTAATCTTCAGATCCTCCAACACTGGGCAGCTTGAAAAATCAAGAAAGCTTTCCTCCAGATCGAGACCATGAAGCTCAAATCTTACCAGACGCTGGGAGATTAGAGACCATCCCGCCAGTTTAACACGCTCTTCGGCATACAAGCGAACTTGCAGCACCTGTACACGGTGCATCGTGCAATGGCGTATCCACAGGTCAGGGCACGAACCGTACAGTCGTGAGTACCCACGGAGATCGAACTCGCACTCGTCTAGTGGTGCTCCGGGATCACGGAGGAGCAGCACTTGCCTGATGAACCTGTTGAGGCTGCCCACGAACCTCCAGAGCTGGCGCCAACGCCACCCAAGCAGGCAGGTCCGCACGACATCCAGCGCCGGCAGGAAGCCAAGAATATGCTGCACGACGTCGTCCGGGAGCGTGCAGAACCGGTCTCCGCAGCGCTCCATAGGCGCCTCGTTCGTCAAGCGCGGCTCAGGCATTCCTTCGAACAGGTGGGCTGCGTGGTGTGCCAACGCTACTGCTTCAACCTAAAAAGGCTCTATATTTTTAAAAATTAAGCAAAAAGTGAGAATTAAGCTTCAAACCAAAAGTTACTATATATTATCAAAAGAATGAGATAATTAGATCACACATAACTCAGGACAGAGCGAGGAGAGGAGGAGGGGATTCTCACCTCGGCTACTGGAGATGAAGCTTGAAGTTGCCGGACAGGAAGCCGAACTCTCTCTAGCGCACCTCACATAGGCACGCTTGATCATACCGGAGCAACGGAGTTCTAATCGCATGGGAAGTGGCAAGAATTGGCAGCGGCAGAGCGGGGAAGGAAAAGACGGCCGCCACCACGGCGAGTTTCCTGGATTTGTAATTGTTTGGGAAAACTAGATCAGTGCCATTCAAAGATTGCATTATTAGAAAAATACCATTGACAGATTTGGCTTTAGAAATCTAGCATTGGAAGGTTTGTTTGCTGTAGGTTTTTACCATGGAACCATTGCCGTTAAGTTGCTAAGAAAACAATTGGAAAGAAAGATCTAAGCGGCTCAGTGCTGAAATCCTCGATTCCTCGTCTCAGTGCTACAGAATCCCCAAAACTAGGGTTCATATCAACAGACGAGAGCACCAGGAGAGAAGCGAGAGCGCGAAAGGGGGTTGAGGGAGAGGTGCGCACCATGGAGGAGAAGCCGAGGAGCCGCCTCCGTGGAGGCGCGCCGCCGAGAGGTGTGCCGCCGGCGAGCTGCGTCTCCGGTCTCCTCCGCTTCTGTTCTTGCGTGCGTGCGTGCGTGCGTGCGTGTTGCCTGGGGGCTTGGCCGCTTGGGGCTTGTCCGCTTGTGTGCGTGTTGACCTGAGGCCTGGGTTTTGGGCTTTGCGTCAGTGTGTTTTGGGCCTGTATGTGCGCGTGTTTTTTTTTTAAAAAACTCTTTCCACCTCCCTAAACTATGGGCCGAATTTACCTATCCTCCGTAAACCACAAAACCGAGTATTTTAACCTTATACTATAAAAACCGGCTGCAAAAGCTCCTCAACTCAAATCCACAGTGGATCTCAGTGGTTTTATCCAACGTGGCACCATGTCACCATACTGACTTACCCATCGACCCGCTTACGTGGCATGGGGCCCACCTGTCGGCCTCTATCTCGCCACTCTCCTCTCTCTCATATTCTTCTTTGACTCCGCCGTCAGAGATGGCAGGCGGGACGGCTGGAAATGGATGGCGGTCGACGGAGGCAAGGACAACAGTTGACGTAAGTGCTGGTGAGCATAGATGTGGAGGCGGCAAGCGGCGAGCCTAGGGTGAGCTGCATGTCGGAATCGACATGGAATCTGACGCTAGGGCCACCGCCTTCATCCTCCTCAGGCGATGAGGCCATGAGTGGCAATTGCGCTTAGATTCCCAGCTATACGAGCGGCTTCTGCCTTCATCCTCCTCTGGCATCGACGCTGCGCCCGACCACCACCACCTCCATCTCCGGCGCCACTCTCCTCCGACTGGCGCACCGTGCTCCGGCCCCACGGCGGCTAGGATCTAGAGCACGACACCTTCAATGGCATCACGATGGTGCCAACCTCGAGGAGACGTGCGGTCCAACGGGCTTGATGGCGACAACGGCCGGCGAGCGCGCAGGCAGGTCAGGATGGCAGGCGGTGCGAGCGTAGAGGAACCGAGAAATGACATGGAGAATAGCCAATGGAGGCCGGAGAAATCGAACAATGGCCAGAGGTGGAGAGGAAGTGGGCGAGCTTTTGCACGGAGGACTAGAGCACGTTGGGCCTTGGCGGTTGCGGCGTTGTCGCGAGTCGGAGAAGAAAATGAAAGAGAGATGAATGTGGAGAGATAGAGGCTCCCTTGCCACATAAGCAGGCCAATGGGCAAGTCAGCATGGTGATACGGTGCCACATAGGACAAAACCACCGTGGATTCGAGTTGAGGAGGTTTTTCAGCTGATTTTTATAGTCTAAGGAGTCAAAGTACCTGATTTTGTAGTCTAGGGAGGAAATGTAAACTCGACCCACGGTCTAGGAAGGTGGAAAAGACTTTTTATTTTTTCCGGTTAACAAGGTAGCTAACGTTTGATTTAACGTACGAATCAATAACGGAGCAATCTTTGGATGCTAGATTTCTAGAGCCAAATCTTTCGTATTTTTTCTAAAGATGCAATCTTTCAGTGGTACTGATCTAATTTTCCCTAATTGTTTGGTCTGACACTGTTTGCTCCCTGTCCTTGTTCATTTCATAATTGCTCTCCAATGTTTGCCCAAAGAATTTCAAATTCCACCCAATCCACGCACGAATATAAAAATGAGATGTCCACTTCACAAAAAAAAAGAGAAAAAATTGCATTCTAAGATTTTTTTCCCATGTACTCTCGTCGTCACGAAAAACGTACAATTATAGAGTTTAAATTTTGTTTAAAAAATATGCAACTCTAACACACACAGTAGCTACCTTCGGAGCCACGGATAGATGAGTTGTGAGTCTACGAGGGATCCATGTACTGTTTATGTGGGAGCCACGTAGGAGAAGCATCTTATTTAGGTGGGACCCGCATAATATTTAGGCGAGACCTAGGTGGGACCTACCTTATGTTAAGGTGGGACCCTGGTGGAACCTACCTAATGTTTAGGTGGAACCAGCGTAACTGTTTTGTGGGAACCCACGTACTACTTAGGTTGAACCTGCGTGCTATGCTTAGGTAGGACCTGCATATCGTTTTAGCTGGGACCCACGTAGTCTTTATATGGAACCTTATACTATTTAGGTGGGACCTATTTTATGTTTTCTACAGAGGTACATGTGTCTTTTTTATGTTACATTGGTATACATGAAGAAACCTAAATTTACATGTTTTTCGGGATGGAGGGAGTATTTCCTTTATTTCCTATGTTGTATGCATTTATCTATCAAGAGTAGAAGATTGGTTTTATTATTGCTTTTACGATACGCACCCCTGTTATTTTTGTATTGTAAAACCTAGTGATTTTCTTCTATGTTGTTTGCTGACAATTATCATTGTACGTCTCAATGCGAACAGGATATTGTGTCCCTGTCCCCCCATTTGCCTTTAAGTTTTCTCTAACTAGCATGTGGAAGTCTCGGTGTCTAACTTTTCCAAACAAGTCCCCAATTCATATTCAACTGAAGTGTACAATCTGGGATCACATTATGTTATGTCATTTATCCACGAAGGCATGTTTATGTTTGTATAGAATTAAAAAATGAATTAGTCTCATTAAAAAAAAGAATTAGTCTGGTAGTGAATAGATTATATGACTGTATGGGTATCCTAGTTGAACATTTTTTATAAAACCAACACATTTTGTTAGATCAAGAATGCATTTTTCAAGATTTTACAAATCCACATGTATGCTTTAACTTCCATGCTTACTGGACTGGGCTGTTGTCTGTTGACATCGTCGTTACAGCATCACGCATAGCATCACGGGCCACTTCTGCTATACGACTGCATTGGTATATATCCTAATTGATTTTTTTAATAAAATCCAACACATATTTTTAGATCAAGAATGCATTTTTCAATAGTTTGCAAATCCACATGTATGATTTCCATGCTTCCAGGACTGGGCCTGTTGACATAGTCGTTACAGCGTCACGGGCCACTTCTCCTGATAAGGTTAGCATCATGGCCGACTCTACTGAAACTAAGCTGTCAGGGTGACAGTTGCTGATGTTCAAACAGAGCAACAAACGGGTGGCACGTCACGCTACTGCTGATCTTCTCAATGTACGTACTTCTTTTTCTTTTCCCTACCTGCATAGACATAGACTGATAATGATACAGGTAGGCCCCTTATCAAAGATATAGGAGATATGCTTCACATGCATAAACAACTGATATCTGTTGAGCAATCGGATCGCGTCACAAACAACTATGATTAGGTTGTTTCTTTCAGCTTTAATTTGGACTTCGGATTGTGAGTTTAAATCCAAAGTTGAAACAAATCCACCGCACACTAGACTCACAAATGATGAGGTAAGCAACCATGTCATTACAAACATAATCACGGTTTGTTTGTTTCTTGGGATGGGTCACCATGCATGGCTCACTCACCCTAACACCGTTGCCACAACCCTTTCGCTTCGGGTGAGGTCTTGTTCAGTTAACTTCCAGGAAATTAAGGATTTTTTTACTCGTAGAGAATGTTATCCTTCCCACTCTCTCCAATTCTCTCTGATTCCCCTCCAAACCAAAAGGTCGGTTGCAAACCCACGTCCAAGCTCCATTTCAACACATGCATGCAATGTGTAAGGAAAATGACCCTAGGTCCTTTAATCTTCTATATTTCATACTTGCACTACTTTTCCGCATTTACCTTTCCTAAACTTGCCATGCTAGTATAGGATTGGACCTAGGGTGCAAAACTTTGTAGCGGTAGAGATAGAAACACATAGAAAAAACCTAGAATACATTTAGATAGAAATTGAAATAGGTTTTTATATGTACAATTGAAGCCTTAGTTTGTGGTTAAAAGAATTTTTCCAACTCACAACACAGAATAATTTTTATGGGACGAGCTCACAAGAATACAAGGGGCTGTGGATGCCAAACCTTGGGTCCCTGGCTATCTGTATGTGGGGAGATTGGGAGAAAGAGAAATTATACTGACCACATGAAAGTGAGAGAAGAAAAGATTCCACAGATCCACAGTCCTTTGCTTCCAAATAGCTACAATTTTTTTGATCAATGGCTTTTACAATTTAATTTGAACAACCGATTCTCACAATTAGAAGGTAGTTAAAACAGACCTTCCTGTAGTCAGCTAGTACAATTTTTTTGTGTTACTGTCTACGAAATCTTGTACTCCTGTAGTCAGTCTGTTGTTGCTGCCTACCTCCATTGACAAACACAATGCACAAATGTATCATGTACTCTAGCATGTGTAATGCACATGCCCGTGCACCGTATACGCCATGTTTGGTGCACATGAACACTCTGCAATAATGCCTGTAGATCCATATCAGCTCTCTCTCCAGCTGGTCAAAACGAACGACGAATGATAAGAGACGTCAGATGATGCCTCCTCTGCTCCCATACGCAGTCATGCTCAGCTGCTCGTTTTATATTCCGTCTCCTCTTCCAAGCCCTCATAATAAGAGACCCCAAGCAACCATTCTCTCCCGTACCCTCTTCTCCCTTCTACGTCCCTCTCACCCAACGTTGACTTCTAGCTAGCTTCACTTGGACTTTAGGAGCTAGGAGAATTAATGGCATCGGAGACCGGCACTTCCATGGCCGGCGACGAGCCTAAAGTGTCAGGGGCGCCGCTGCCCTCTCCGGCGCCGGCGAGGAAGAGGTAAAAACTTGTGCCTTGGATTTTGACAGTACTATTCTCTAGTGTCGATCGAGTTAGTTCATCTGTCTTCATCTGCATGTCTAATGTTTATTTTTTTTGTTTCTGCAATTCTCACTGATCTTTGGCAGATTTTATCTCATCCTCACGTACCTGTCATCATGATTCACAAAATTAAACATTTATTTTCATCGTTTTTCCATGATTTTCTGAAATATGTGTTTATATAAGCCTCCATGCTAATTAGACCCCAGAAATAGTTTAATTTTACATGCACAAATCATCAATTGTGAATTCATTGAAGAAAAAAAAACATGCAGGCTCGAGGGGAAGATTGCACTCATCACCGGAGGGGCAAGTGGGCTCGGCAAGGCGGCGGCCCACGAGTTCATCCAAGAAGGCGCGGCCGCCGTCGTCATCGCCGACATCAACACCAAGCTGGGCCTTGCGGCGGCCGAGGAGCTGGGTCCACAGGCCCACTTCGTCCCCTGCGACGTCACCGTCGAGGCGACCGTCGCCGAGGCCGTCGACGCCACGGTGGCGCGCCACGGCCGGCTCGACGTCATGCTCAACAGCGCAGGCGTCGCCGGCTCGCTCTCCGGCACGTCGAGGGTCGCCGAGCTCGACCTCGCCGAGTTCGACGCCGTCATGGCCGTGAACGTCCGCGGCACGCTCGCCGGGATCAAGCACGCCACCCGCGTCATGGCTCCATCGTCTCCGGCGATCGCCGGCGCCGGAGGAGGAGGGTCCATCATCTGCATGGCGAGCGTCAGCGGCGTGCTCGGTGGCCTCGGGACGTACCCGTACTCGGTGTCCAAGTTCGCCGTCGCCGGGATTGTCAAGGCCGCCGTGGCGGAGCTGTCGGGCCTCGGCGTCCGTGTCAACTGCATCTCGCCGTACGCCGTGGCGACGCCGATGGTGGTGGGCCAGTTCTCGGCGTTGCTCGGCGGCGCCGCCGTCGGCGCCGACGAGGCGCGGGTGGCGGCGATCGTCAGGGGGCTCGGCGAGCTCAAGGGCGCGACGTGCGAGGCAGTCGACGTGGCAAGGGCCGCGGTGTACCTCGCCTCTGACGACTCCAAGTACGTGTCCGGGCACAACCTGGTGGTTGACGGTGGGTTCACGAGCTACAAGCGCATGAACCTGCCGTTCCCTACGAAGCCACAGGAGTGACCGAAGGTTGGTGATTTTTTTCTGGTTGATGGACTTCACTACTTCAGGTTGGGGTAGTGTGTTTGCTTTAGTTCTATGAAGAACAAAAAATGAAAAAATGCACCTCATCATTCCTGGGTTGGTTTGCAGTGCTGTATGTTGATTCATAAGGTTCAAGGTCTGGATCTAGGCTTGCAATGCTTCATTCAGAGCTGCACAAAAACAATTAGGTTCGATTAGAACGGATAAGCCAGCCAATATAGAAGGGATCATGGATGACAAAGCAGGACATTAAAACAACATATTTGGTATCAGGAGCCTAAGGAAAATATAAGTTATTGAGATTCAGGGAATTCAGTGTATGACACATTTACCAACCATTTTCATAATCGAACAATACCAAAGATCATATAGTCACCACATATTTTTACAATACCAAAATTATGCTGGAGACACTAACCTATCATATTAGTTTGGATGCTCACAGCTTGCACCATACCACCAAATATTATTACTGTAAATTTTAGTACTTAGGTTAAAGCAATAGCTTCGTATTTTGGTGTGATATACACCAACAAGAAACACTGACAAATTCTAACTTTATAGATAGTTCGACCTAAACTCTACAACTATTTCTGATAATAAAATATTTGGAACATGTAAATGAGAAACTTTGAGACAAAAACAGAAGTTGTTTTCTAGCAGAAGGATTATTATGACCAGGAAGATAAAATAGCTAAATCAAGAGACAGAAAAAAGACTTCATCAGGTGAAAAGTACTTGAGCAGCAAACAAGATATCTTGATGTTATCCAGAAATAATAATTGGAATTTATGCTTATCAGAATATATATATATGTTTACGTAAATCATGCTTTGAAATTGTATTGATGTGACATCGAAAATACATAGGAATGTAATCAACACAAAGGACATCCTGTACGTAACAAGTACAAAATGGAAAAATAATGGGAAATTGTTTGCACACACAAGGTAAAAGATGCAATTAAAGGTTGGACACTTCTTTAAAGTAATGAAACTCTGTTTGGTGACCGGATAAATAATTATATAGACATTGTTTAAAACAAAATCTGCATGGAAAGAACTTAAGATATTTTGAGAAAGCAATTGTTACATGCAGTCATCACAGTACAGTTATTTTCTCCAAATTAACAACAGAATGAAATTTAATTTGTTGCTCCTGTGCAAACGTAGTAAAATTTAAGTTAATATTTGAAAACATTTATTAATAAAGTTAGCCATAACAAAACAAATGTGATATTTTGCATATTTTATTAAAATAATACACATAGTCAAACTTGGGGTATAAAAATAAAATGAATCATAATTGTTGATGTTAATGGGAACCTCAATGAAAATGACCGCCAAGTTCAGAAGATGTACTTGCATTCATGTGTAATTTTAGACCATTGTTTCTATTCAATCATAGTATTATTGTTTTTCTCAAAAAGAACAACCTAGTATTATTTTTTTGAAAGTTAGTATTGTTGATTTTAACAAGTTCGGATTACTGTGTGGTGTGCGGACGTAAACAGAATGGTCCGTTAGTTACTGAACTACATCGAAATTCAGTCTAACCATATGCTTAGATCAGGGGAGCTTTTTCTACTAATAAAAGGTCAGTAGCTTAGTCAGAGCACAAGCGCTTACACGACAGTTTTTTTTATGATCTTTTAATAATATTTTTAAAATAGCCCCTCACAGACTATATTTGCACCAAGTGATCCTTTTGGCCGCGCTAGGCCCCTAACACGGCAGAAATATGGCGCCGAAGCCACCGTGGTGCTGGTACGCCACATGCACTGGCGTGACAGTCTTGACTAGGGCTGGATATCGAGCCAGCTCGGCTCATTTATGGCTCGAGTCGTTATAGCTCGTTTAGGTAACGAGCTAAAACCCTGGCTCACGGATCATTGGCCAGCTCGAGCCAGCTCGTTAGCTCGTGAGCCAGCTCGTTAGCAACTTGGGATGCTGATGGTGATTGAGAAACTTGAGTCGATGGCGGCCATTGCGCCCTGAGCATGACTCCTTCTCCACCTCCTTCCCCATCCTTCCCCATGGACTTCCTCCTCGATTTGTGACTTGCTGAGTGCTATAGGTGCCCATCCTCGTCCTTGGTCGTCGGCGTATCTCTCCCTCTTCATGCATGCGCACAACCGGGGAGGGTCGGAGGGACTGGCTTGTGGCCGCTGGCGCTGGGCAGCGTGCCGGTGTGGGGAGGATCTAAGGAGGGACTGGCGTGGCCGCTGGCGCTGACGTTGGCTGTTGTGATGGGGCAGGCGGCAAGGCGCAGGTGGACTGCGGAGAGAGTGGCTGGCATGGGGAGGGTTAGGTCGGAGGAGGAGGGTTGGTGTGTGTGGGGACTGAAGAGGGTCAGATAGGGTTTCTGTTGGGCTTGTTTTGGGCCTGATTTACATTTTGTTGTTGGGCAGCTAAACCAACTTAGCTCGTTTGAGCTCGTGAGCAGCTCGCGAGCCAGCTCGAGCTGGCTCGTTATAGGACCGAGATGAAGCCTTGGCTCAACTCGTTTGAAAATACTAACAAATCGAGTCGAGCCGAGCCAATAACGAGCGAGTTTGAGAGTTACGAGTTTTTCGTCCAGCCCTAGTCTTGACGTGTCGAACTGCTGCTTGGCGTGGTAGCGCCTAGGTTCAAATAGGCGCGCAGGCATCCTCCCTCCTCTCCCTTCCATCCTTTGTTCCAATACATGTGGTGCGGCAAGGCCTGGCCCCGTCAGTGCGCCGCCCTGGCTCTTCATGCCTCGAAAAGACCTTGATGTCGCCTAGAGGGTAAACGAATAGGCTGACTAGAAAGTTATAACAAAAATAGCAGCAGAAAATATTTCTTGATAGAAATGCATTTGACAGACAAAACCGATTTTACCAAACTAGGTAACCCGGTTTTCCTCTGAAAACTAGCATTTAGCTCAAACCCCCTTTTTCTCGAGCTCTTGTTCTGATGAATCTTGTAGATGAAAGCTTATGCAATGTTTCTAAGTAAGTTCACTAAGCCTTTGCACACAACAACACTACCAACCGAGTAGAGTAATCAAATTCTCAAATATCATATTAAATGTAAGAATGAGTGAAGTAAAGGAGAGAATTGGATTTTTTTTATGGAAGTTCGGATTCAAAATATGCCCACAAGCAACATAGGACTAGTGAATCATACTCTCAATTGAGAGAGTAAGTCTATTTCAACTCCTCTCGCTGAGTTGGGTCTCTTTCAACCACTTCTCCACATCACTATCTTGCTTCTTCCCTTACGGAGGCGAAGCACAACATTCATAAACTTCTCGCCAGCTCTCCACACACCTTAGGAGCTCATGGGAAACCTCTATCCATTTAGGAGGCAAAACCTCCAAGAGTAACAAATTCACAACTCGTAGAATTCGGCGAATCAGTAGTGCTCAAAGGTTTTGTACTCTAAAAATGCTTGCTCACAGTTTCTCTCTACTACCCAACTCAAGGATATGATCAAGAATCAAGCTTTATCACAAAGAGGGTCGGGAAGGGCTAGAGTGGCTTTCTTTCACTTTGGGAAGTTCGGCGGGCACTAGGGAAGCACCAACAACAACATCCAACCAAGGAGGGGGAAAAAAGCTTTTATAGCTTTCCTCCGTGATTCTAGCTATTTCAAACCGTTAGAAACTGGACCAGCTGGTTTACAAAACTCGGGTCTACCAAACTTGAATGAATTAGCCGTTGGGGCCTGTCAGGCAAAAACCGAGCCCACCGTTTTGGCACAAATAACCTTATCTAAGTGTAACCTACATCACAAAAACTGTACAAATGTAAGTAGGAATAAATTTCAGTATGGATTTTCTAATTGTGCCCATATAAAGTCTTGCGTCACTTGGAGGTGCTCATATAAATAGGGTTGCATACATGTATTTATAGGAGTGAGTGTCTACGTATTGTGAGCTACTTGTATGTGTTTCGAAAAAAAAAACTTGCCCAAATTCGTATTGTGAGCTACTTGTATCGTGTTCCGAAAAAAAAAAAACTTGCCCAAATTCGAGCCAAACTCATTGGCTCTACTTGCTCGTTTGCGACTGAATCGTCCTATTCAAAGCCAGCGCGACGTCCACTGTCGGAACCCGCGCGTGCTGCCACAGTTGGCTTCGATACTCCGATACATTTTCCTACTCTGTCAAGTAGGAAGTTCGCACCGAAACGGAACGGAGATGCATGAGGTCCGTCAACGACTCAACCAGCCATGTAATGTACCGGCGGGACAGTGTCCATGTGGCATGGCAGCTCGCAGTGAAATCGGGCAGTCGAGTCTTCAACCATGTATGGACATCTCGCCTAATATTCAGCTCCATTAATAGCTCCTTGGCCAAATTCAGCACGCCAAGCATGATCACAGATTGCCAAAATAGATTCTGAAGCTATGGATAAGATTGATCACAGAGAAGTAATTGCATACATGAATGATTGATGATTTCCAAGAATGATGTTTTCAGAGGAATAAACGCTAGTACTAATTTTTTCTTTTGTCTTGAAAAAAGGGGCTATTCTCCAAATACGGTCCAAAAAACAGTAGCAATGGCCGGTCACTCTTGTCGTGTCCTTAGAAATTTGTGCGAGAAAAATTCAGAATGTGCATGTTCCAGTACATCAGTATTGGCCTGTAAAGCATGCTTTGCCTTCCAGACTCCAGATGAACTCTGGGACTCCAGAATGTGCATGTTCCAGTTTGGTCCTGCCGCCCTCACTGACTTGACAGATGCAAGAAACTCTGTCCAACTTCAGACTTTTGGCAATCAAGTGAGGATTATTGGTTCTCTTGGCAGATCTTTGGAAACTTCAAAAAAAATATTGGCAGCAAGGTTGCCCACAAAATTGTTGAAACCAGTAGATCAATATTACTGTCATTAAAAAGGGAGTAAGGGACTTGTGTGCAACGTACAAACACTTACCTCATATCCATGTCAAGATGAATATCCACATGCGTGAGCATCAGCCGGTACATGTAGCAACTCAGATGAACTTGGTTATGTGACTGCAACAATATGAAGTATCATTTGGTTTAAGACCCGCTTAAGATGGGCACTTTGACAAACGGATGTCTTCCAATCCGTTGATAGATCACAGGTGGGAAATTGGACATATAAAGCTGGCAAGCTGCATCTTGGAGAACAGTGTAATATTGCTTGAACTGACGAAGTCTTAGCAACCATATCTTCTGTGCGTGAGACTTCAGGAGATGATCTATAAAAATTGGAGGAAATTCAGAATTTCCCACATTAGCTTCCTACACTATGTGTGCATCATTTATGACAGCGAACAACTAAGTTGGATGACCAAAATAATAAATTTAAATGCATGCGAAATTGTTATTAAACTAATTTTTTAGAAGCATATATACAGTCCATTCATGTTGGCACATGTTTTGCATCTCTTGTAATATGGAAATTCTTGATTCCACGTCTCATTTAGGAAAACGTCAGCCAAGAAAAATAAGAAGCACGGGTATGATCCATGGGGAGAATAAAAAAATACTACAATATCTTACCATGTAGGGAAAATGTAACATTACTTGTTAGTGTTTTGCCGACAATGTTTATTGCATTGAAGAAAAAATTAAGAAACTTGTCAAGGAAATTTCCGTGTACACTATCAAAAAGAGAAACAGAGTATTTATAAACAAGTCTAATTATAGCTCTACAGTGGAATTGTGGAAATCTAAATGACTTGTTCCCTACTTCCCTGGAAACTCCAGTCAGTTCAGAAGCTTATGTGGAAACTCCTTCATGTGGAAAAGGTAAATCGTGACTAAAACCAAGGGGTACAGTTGAGTTTGCAGTGTGCACATATAAACACATGTGCATCTAATTTATAGTCTAGAAGCATGGTCAATGGTGATATTTCATTTGTTTCACCGAGATAGCAGTGAGGTGTGCTGTTATGAACATATGGTCTAGAGAATTGAGATTAGAATGATTTTTACCAGATTGGCTATCGTATGAACATATGGTCTACATGTACAGATTACAGAACTTCTAGAAGATGCAAACTAGTACCAACAAAGGTGAAGCTTGGAGCTGATTTTGATTTATTGCATATCTTGCATTCCTGGGCTGTACGCTGTAGGAAGAGACAGGGACATTAGGGTCTTCTTGCAAAAAGAACCCAAGAAACAATGCAATAATATGCGACATGTACTTCAACAGTTATTTCACACTTTGTCACTCGGAACAGCTGAAGTTACATGTACTGAAAAAATAGTTTAGTTGGGGATTCTATTTTTTTTCTTTGTTGTTGTGTCACTTCTAAAGTCTTAGTGAGCATTCAGCAGTCTTTATTACCATTTTCCTGAATAGCACCCAGTGTCACTTCTATTCGGGAGTCTTTCTTTGTTGTTGTGTCACTTCCAGTCTTAGAAGAACCCTGTAGAGTAGGTAAAGACAAGTGAGTTAATCGGATGGATGTAACTGTCCAAATATGAAAAAGAAGAAATACTAACTTTTATGGGGGTTAGGGAAAGCAAGGCAAATTGGTGACTAGGAAATTCTAACACTTTATTACCTGGGTTTGTTAGGCTCTGACTATTGGAATGGTTCCAATCAACTTGCGGCACTGCCTTCTTAGCTCCTCGCTTTTGCTATCACAGACATCCAATTTTCGCAGTGAACTTGGAAGATCATCCACCTTTGGTAGTGATCGGATCGCTGGGCACCATCTAATCACTAGTTTTTGCAGGGAACCTGGGAGGCAATCCTTGGGCAGAGATCGGATGACTGGACAACTCCCTATCAACAACTGTTGTAGAGAACTTGGAAGGCCATCGTTGGGCAGCCATCGGAAGGCTTTACAACCGCCGATGCTTAATCTTTTGAGGTTGGTAAGTTTGTGCACCTCAGAAGGGAGGCATTGCAGCTTGTTGCAGGACCAAATTCCGATCTCCTCGAGGGAGGTGAGGAGCTGAAGGGCCGCCTCTTGCTGCTTTGTAAGTGCTCGGCATCATTGTTCCACGAAAAGGACAATGTGGTGAGCGAGGAAGAGAGCAAGGCACACATGGGCGTTGCAAGGACTCCCGCGAAGTCATCCGTGTCAAGCTCCCGCAGTTTGGAGGAAGATGACGGAAACTCTTTTTCATGTGGAAACAAGGGCTCGGAACTAGCAAAGAAATTGGGTACTCTGTGGCCGGTTAATTTGGTGAGGCGACCTTGGGCAAGGAGAGACTGCAGTCCCTCCCCTCTTAAATCCCCACAATCCCATATGGATAAATCTATAAGAGAGGTGAGGTTTGAGAGAGGCAGCAGCGTCTCCATGTTCCCGAGAGAGAGGCTTTCCAAGGAGGATGGGAAGAGGAAACAAGGAGAAGTGGAGGAGAGGAACCTGGGGCAATACCTTATCACCAACGATCGGAGGGAGCGTAGACCTTGCCCTCCCCCAGTTCGTCCTGCTTCTCGATTGGAGTCGACTGGACTGAAGCATAGGCTCATCTCTCGGCAGTTGAGGATCCACAACTTCTGTAGTTGGGAAGGCAAGAGCAGCAGCCCATCTGCTGCGATTTCCCCATCTGATCTTGCGCCATCTTGCTGCTGGTGCTGCTCGATTTGTCCGTCGTCTCCTTTGTTAGCTGAATGGGATGCCGCGGTTGTTGCCTTGGCCTGCTGCTCCTCTACACCGAGCTCTGTTATCTTCCCACAATTCTGCACATTCAGTTCTGAGAGCTTAGGGAAATAAGTGAGTAGCTGTGTTAAGTCCTTTGCACTAGCACCCCACTGGCTTACAGAAATGCATTCAACTGGAAACTGGTATTTGGAACAGACCTCCCTTTCAGATGATGGGAATACAATACTGCTTGAATCCCATAGCTTGAGGTGTTAGATCAAACTAACAATACATAAGCATGAACATGAACAGGATCTCTAGTCTAGAGTAGATCTCGCCTAGAACATGAATCTAATGCGGAAAAGGGTTCGTCAGTGAGCTTATACCGGCGCTTGTGGTGTCCATGTCGTCGACGGTGGTCGGTGCAGAGGTGACGAAGTCGATGGCGTGGACGGCGTCGGGGATGTAGCGCAGACGCTCCTTGAGGCTCTTCGCGGGGTAGCGTCGGCCTTCTGGACGCCAACGGCCCTGGCCCTGGCGAGGAACACGAGCTTCCGAGCCTTCCAGCGCCCTTAGTGATCGGTGAAGGGTGGCTAGGTTATGGTGAACCTAGGATTGCGTGATTGGATACCTCATTGGAGGAATTCCTCAGTTTATATAGCGCTGTAGGCCCGGGGCCGTGTCCTATAGATGGAAATAGATTGCCTCCCGATCAAGGCAAGGACTCATAGTTGGAAATCTAAAGATTTGAGGGATTCGGGGTTATCCCCGTTTCTATCTTTATCTCAGTTGTTGACCGAGGTCAAATCGAAATCCAACATGAGGGTCTTTAGAGATGATAGCATACACAAGTGATGCAGTTGAAGAGGAGGACATGTGCTAATCTTCAGCGTTTCTAGTTCATTAAGGTTATCAAAGGCCAACACGTTCCAGAATGTGCTATCCAAGTCAAGCTTTCCCCTAATGTCCATGCAATATTCAGATTCATCATTTTTGCTGGAAAGCAAAATATATATTCCTGAAGAAGCAGTTCCACCTATCTTGGCAGAGCACTCAGTGTTAGTCCAAGGGACAGGAGGAAAGGACACTAGCTCTGGACATCCTAGAATTTCAAGCTCTCGTAAGCTAGGAAACCAATTAATGTTAGCCTCTCTCTCTTTCTCTTGTTGACAGCATGTAGAATGTGAAAACGAAAGCTTAAGTTTGGAGCAATCCATAATGATAAGCACTTCCAAGTGAGCAAACAGTTGACAAGGGGCATGTACAACCCATTTTTTAACCTTGGCAGATTAACAAGTTCCAATCTTCTCATGTTTTGAAAATTTTTGCCACAAATATTACTTGAAATTTTTTCATGAGGCTCATCAGCCAGCCACATCTCTCCAACAGGTGGAAAAGCATTCCAAGCTACACCATCTAGATGAAGAGATTCCAATGTTTTCACTGAGAGCTTTTCCCGTAGCCATTGTGGGCATTTTGTGCCTCCATGGCCTCTAATGCATAGGTGTTGAAGGTTGCTATGTGGTATAAGAATCTCCAGAGCATTTTTTTCATGGGCAATATCTTTTTCTGGTTGACTGGCACCCCATTCTAATGTTAGCTTGTGTAAACGTTTTTTTGTACCAGTCTTGCATCATCTGCTTCCTTCATTGCTTATATCCTTTCAAGACTAGAAATGGCAAGTGAACCTTTAAGTTCTGACAATTGCCCAATTTGACTTAGCTCAAAACCTTTATGTTCTTTGCCAACTTCAAAGCTCCTTAACTCTTGCAACAATTTCATTTTTTCCACCTCAATTATGTCAGAGTGCAGTTGAAGATTCTGTTCTGGCACCAAAAAGTGGTGCAATTTCACTAGGTTGCTCATATGTCGTGTGAAACCAAAGCATCCTCTCCATTCTTGTAGGTTTATAACCTGCAAATGATATAGTCTAGACAGAGCTGCGGGTAAACAAATGTCATTATTATCCTTTGACGATTTGATCCTTAGGTACCGAAGATGAACAAGTTTTGAGAAGTCATGCAACATATTCCCCACATTATATGATGCTCCAGACACATAAATAGCACGAAGGGCTCTAGCATCCCTAAATAAATGACCAAGAATCTTCTTGTAGCTTCCATGGTGCCTCCCAAACAGCATCAATGTGCGCATGTTTTCGACATTCAGTCTTTTGTCCAGTTCTCTAAGTTCCTTTTTAAAGTCCTCGAAATTCACTCTATTCGCAACTTCTTTGTCATCTACGATGATAGACAGATGGCGTACGGAAGTTGGGATCTGTATGGACCTCACATTGGAACTATATATGCTAATACACTCATAGGATGAAACCTTCACTACTAAATCATGTAGTAGGTCATGTACAACATAATAAGGAGTACCATTGTCTTTCTTATTCTCTTTCAAAAATCCGTGATTCACCAAGTCAGCCAAATATCTGCCAGCAATATCTTCTAACCTTTTATTCTGGCCCCGTGAGTGTAAAACACCTAGTCCTATCCACAAGTGAACTAGCTCATCACTGTGGAATTCGTAATCTTCAGGAAACAGAGGACAATGGGAAAAACATTGTTGAAGATGGAAAGGAAGATAATCATAGCTAAGTTTTAGGGGTGGCATAATGTCATCGTTGTTGGTTTGGAGCTCCCATTCTTTGCTTTCTAGAACTCTTGTCCAGTGATCCAAAGTAAGTTGTTTTCTTAGTAATCTACCAACAGTTTTTGCTGCAAGAGGGAAACCCTTCAAATTGCTCATTATCTTTTCGCCAACATCATATAATTCAAAATGGTCTTTCCATGGCTCTTGGTAACCGAATACACATGCTTGGAAGAATTGCATGAAATCTTCAGCCCCTAAACGATCCATTTTTATTGAGCAATCAACTGTCTTAACCATTTCTGCTACCTCTGGAATTCTAGTGGTCACTATAACCACATTACCTTTTTCTCCCCCTCTTCCAAATGGTGCTAGTAGTTTTTCCACTCATTTTCTTGACACGTCCACATATCATCCAATACAAGCAAGAACCGTTTAGTTTTTAATCTTTTTTCAATTAGCTCTTGGTCACTACTGTCCTTCTTTTCACCGTCAACTTTAGGGATCTTTTGAACTGCTTCCTGTGCCAACCTGCTCACATTAAAACTGAGAGATACACATATCCAAATTGCGACCCCAAAATGGTTCTTCACTTCATCATACACGTGTTGTGTGAAAGTTGTCTTTCCAATTCCCCCTGGACCGACAATTGGAAGCACCACAAGGTCATTGGAAAAATATTGCCCATGGGTAATGCCATCTATCAGACTTTTTTTCTGGTTATCCCTACCATACAACTTAGGCTCTATAATGTCTGGAGTGGTTCTGGGACGGTCCATAGTATTGTTTTGGGTTCTGGTGTGCCTGGAGCCTAACACCTCTAACTTTTGTATTGCAAAGCCCAACAACTCCTTACCAAGAATGGTGGAAACCTTGGCAGATACATGCTTTAGCTTCTCTACAATGTCCTTCATCTTTTTAGATATATCCACCTGTTGACGACCAAATGGCATGAATGCCGATCTGGCTCAACAGCCGGCCTAACCGCCTGTAACAAGCGGTCTGACCGACCGGCTGTACCCTGTAGCCGGTCTGGCAATGGGCCAGGCGGTCTGACCGCCTGTAGAAAAGTGCTCAAAATATGATTTTGACTCCATCATTGCGTAGGGCTCGTCGAGAAGGTCAAAATGCACATGTGGGTCGCCTGATTTGGACTCCGGATGAGGGAGTTATGGCTCTGGCAAGGGTCAACCCCGGGCCCAGGCGGTTAGACCGCCTGTACAGGAGGTCAGACCGCCTGCAGCAGTTCTAATCCGAATTAGAGTTGTATTTTGATGGGACTTCATTATGGAATTGACTCCCCACGTGGCAAGACCTCCCCACCCTATATTATGAAGGGCCGTGGCCGATTGAGAACCTCTACCCAATCGTACAATCAATTTACCTTTACTCTTTTATCTCAAACCCTAGCTTTTCCAACCCCCTCTTCTTCCTTCTTCGCCTCCATGGCGTTTTAGGACGTTCTAGGTGGCCTTGCCGACGTTAGAACGACCCTAGGTTCGCCGCCTCCGACGGGGTCCCTCCCGAGGCGACGATCGTAGGCTTTCGCGGCGCCTCTGCCTACAGGCGGTCTGACCCTCTATGACGGGCGGCCTGACCTCCTGTGACAGGCGGTCTAACCCCCTATACAGGTGGTCTGACTCCCTATTCAGAAGTTCTGAAGAGGAGATTCCGGCTACCGCGCGATCTAGCGCTTATCGTGTGTTGACCCGAAAAGGCGTCAACATATTTTGGCGACTCCGATGGGGAAGAAAAATCTGGTTTTCATAACCGATCTATTCGACCCTAGCCCAATGGGATCCAAGATTGATCAATATGATATCCCCTCTAACATACAAGATCTCGATGAGGAAGGACGCCAGAAGTATTTGATGGTTTTAGCACATCTCCAGAGCGAGTTCTTGAAGGGCTTCAAGAAGGATCAAGACACGGTCGCACGCGTTCAGGAGTTTGTGATGCTATCCTTCAAGATGAATTGCGATAAGATTGAGGTAATTGACACTGTAAGTTCATCTTCACAACCGTCTTCCCCTATTGATATGGTTAGCCCGATTGTTGTTAATAGTATGTCTAGTCTTGATGAACTCTCTGCATGTTTAGATCGACTAGAGATACTTAAAAAGGGGAAATCGATTCATAATAGTGATGTGCCTGTCATACCATGGTCTAATATTGATAATACGTTCTGTGGTATGTTACCTAATTCTTGTGATGGCCAGACTCCGCCGCTGATCCAGTTGCCCAGACCGAACACGGTCATTGCAATTGGATCAATGCTTACAGTCGGTCAGACCGCCTCAGCCGGTCCGACTGCCTGTACGGCCGGTCACATTCCCCTCAGCGGCTGGTCAGACCAATCTTTCTAGTACTGTGACAGTTGTTCCGGAGTGGCTTACACCGCTAGCCGTTATGCCAAATTCGGCTGCTGATAGCCGTGATGGTATGCTGGATGCAGTCAATGCTACGTACGAAACAATGTTGCAGGATTTAGCATCGGTTAAACAAGGTCAGGATGAAACCGTCTCTCAATATTTTAGAAGATTTAAAGAGATGAAAAACCGTTGCTTTAATTTATCAATTTCTACGGTTAATCTTGCTCGATTATGCTTTAGTGGATTAAAATCCTCTATTAGAGAGAAAATTGATAATTGTGATTATCATTCGGTTGCTCAAGTTCACATTAGAGCTAAAGTGGCTCAAAACTGAATGAACAAAGAAAAGAAGGGTCTTAAATCATGTCGGTTAATATGCATGCTATTGATTGTAAATCCGTTGTTTCGACTGATAATGAAAACGATGTTAATATTGCTGAATTTGCATGGCCTTCTAAAGTTAAAGCGTATTCTTGTTCATCTCTTAGGCCGGCTCATAAGAGTCGGCAAGAAGAATTGAAATTTACATTTGATGTATCTAAATATGATCGTATTTTGATGAATTGCATAAACATGGATACATTAAGATTTCTCATGTTATACCTGCATTGGAAGAGTTGAAAAGGCATGCATATTGTAAATTTCATAATTCTTATTCGCATGCTATCAATGATTGCAATATTTTCCGTCGGAAAGTTCAATCGGCTATAAATGAAGGCCGTTTGAGATTTCATGATATGCAGGTGGATAAAACTTCTTTCCCAGTCAGTACCTTGGACCTGCAACAACCTAAGGTTTTGATTCGGCCGCATCAAGTTGAATCGACCAAAGGGAAGAATGTGGTGGTGGGAGATGAAAGACCCACTTTGACAGGGAAGGAGTTGGCGGTCAGACCGGCTGCAGCAGGCGGTCAGACCGGCCGGGCGGTGAGACCGGCTGCAGCAGGCGGTCAGACCGGCCTACACCATGGTCGTCCAAAGACGCTGAAAACGGAGCGTTCAGAGATTGGAGCTTCAAAAGTGGGCTTCGCTAAAGACAGAGGATCTGGTATAAAGCCAAAGGCCACATTCGATATGCTTCTCGACAAGTACTCCAAGCAGAAGGCCGTTCCAAGCGATCGGCCATTAAAAAAAGAAGTAAGATCACCTAAAGGTGGATCTTTCGAGCCAGTGCAGCATTATCATGTGTCTTGGGAATTAAGTCCGATATGGGATGACAATGGTGTGTTGTGGGTGCCGTATCAGTCAGTGACACAACATTCTTTGCATTCTGGATGGAGGGAACCAAGAAGACATGTTCTGGACAGGATTGCACTACCCGTTCATGACCGTTTGGCTGTTCGTCAATCTGGTCAAAGGCATCGGGCCCAGGCGGTCAGGCCGCCTGTTACCAGCAGTCTAGACCAGCAGTCCAAGAAGAAGAAGACACCTCCTCTAAAGCAGGTGTATCGGCGTAAGAAGTTGGAGGAGAAAGTTCAGGAGAAGAATATGGACTCGGTGAAGGCTACTACACTTGATGGAGACAAAAGACCGATTGTTTTAGACAATCTGGTTAAGAAGTCTATGTCAGAGACTCCCGCTGCAGTGGTCATGAGGTTAGCCGCAATGAGTTTAACTTTCTTCCTAGATGGTGTCCTCCAGGTTTGACTCGTAACAAAGAAGGAAACTTCAAAGACTGCGTCTTCAGGAGAGAAAGAAACAAGAGCCAGAGAAGCAAGAGCTTTTCAACAAGCATAGACCTATGCTTCCTCTGAAGAAGGAGTGGAGAGTCAAAAAGAATGATCAGCCAAAGCCAGCAGTACAGGCGGTCCAACCGGTTGTACAGGCGGTCCAGACCGCCAGTTCTACAAAGTCGACCGAGCAGGCGGTCAGACCGCCTGCACAGCCGGTCAGACCGGTTGAGGCAGAGATACTGCCGGATGATGTTTCTTCTGCTCGCATGGTTTGTGATGACGAGTTGACATCGGTTCCCAGTGTTGAGGACGATGTACCACTTGTTGATTACAGTTCGTCACCAGAGCATGTAGATATGGATGCTAATGTCCCATACTTGGGTGATTATATTCTTATGGTGGAAGATCCTGATCATCCTGATTTTGATCCTGAGGAAGCTATGTAGGTGTTCTTACTCCTTACTTCGGTCGAAGGATGATGCTGAATTTACTCGGGGGGCAAAACAGCAAGGAGCTTTTGAGGTAAAATCTTATTTATCTTCGCCTCCGGTTCTTCGGGCACCTAGGAGAAGGGTTTCTTTTGAACTATATATTATGGCCGAAGAAAGCGTTATTGGATCTGTTTTGATTCAAAAGACCGAAGGGAGGTATTTTATTATTGCATATGCAAGTAGAAGATTATTGGACGCCGGAATGAGGTATGGTTTTAGTTGTATACATCATGCTTACACCAGGTTGAGGCATTATTTACTATGAAATACTTGCATAATTGCTTGTTAAGCCGACATAATTAAATACATGTTGCATAGACCAAATATTGAGTGATAGAATCGGCAAATGGCTTATGCTTTAATTGAATATGATTTAGTCTTTGATTCATTGAAATTATAAAGACATATTGTTGTCGATTTTGTTATTTAACATTGATTAATGAGCAACTTAATTTAAATGTCGGGTATATTACTTTTACTCTATGCAATTTGCATTTTGATGGATCGGTTTGTAAAGGTGATTGTGGTGTTGGTGTTATTATTATATCACCAAACATTATTATTTTTGAAGCTCTTAACCGATTGGGTCATAGATGCATAAATAACCAAACCGAGTATGAGCCTTATTATTCGGTTTGGAGATCTTACATTACATGGGAGTAAAACATGTAGAAGCTTGTGATGCTTCTTTTCTATTGGTACAACAAGTATTCAAAGCATGTCAATGTTTAGATGAATTTCTAAATGTTTATCTTGATAAATGATTAGACATTATAATTTGCTTTGATGAATTTGTGATTTATCATGTACCAAGAGAAGAGAATCATAGAGCTAATGTGTCGGCACAGCAAGCATCAGGCTATAATGTTCAGAAAAGAAATTTTTGAGAAAAGAAGCCGATGTTTTGCGAAGCCGACATGCTTGCTCTAGGACAGGCGGTCCAACCGCCTGGTGCAGCCGGTCTAACCGGCCTGGCCGGTCTAACCGCCATGACAAGCGGTCTGACCGCCTGTGCCTCTGAAAGACCGATTCGGCTGTGGATGCCTCTCAATCTGTTGAGGCTGATGTTGGTATTTGGAGGAAGCCTCTGGTGGTATTTACAGGATACTAGCAGGTCAATGGATTGAAAAGTCCGACGATGGGCTTTCAAGTTTGCTTTGGTTGATAGTGAACTATATCGTCGGACTGCGGATGGTTTGCTCTTAAAGTGTTTATATCATGATCAAGCTAGGTTGGTTATGGCAGAGGTTCATGAAGACATTTATGGTGCAGAACAATCGGCTCGCATGATAAAGTGGCTCCTTAAGCACTATTATTGGTTTACAATAATTGTCGTTTGTTTTTGTTACTATGAAAGAGGTGATTGAGTTTATTATCGAGCATGTTATACATGGATTTGGGATTCATTTGCCAATGAACATCATTCATATCTAAGGAGGTACGTGAGTTCGTTGAATCCAATGGTATTAAATTGCTCAATTCATCTCCGTATTATGCTCAAACTAATGGTAAAGTTGAGTTTAGCAATAAGTCATGTTTCTAGACATGGTTCTGCCAAAGTTACTCCGTATGAGTTTGTCTATGGTCAAGAAGTCCTTTGAGTGACCGGCAGGCGTTTGGAGGCTTTGGAGCAGGTCTAGAAAGAAGATAGCTCGAGTATGTAATAAGAAGGTAAAGATAACATTCTTTCAAGTAGATGATTGCATGGATTTCAGTTGTCAAGAGCATTTGAAGGTATTATCCAATTGTTTGGCAAAATGTTTGAAAGGATTTTGCCAATGTGTTGATATCGCTCTTAGAATGAAATGGCCGACAATAGAGGATCGCCCTTAGACTGAATTAATGTTTCTTGATACGCAAGCTTTACCAAGAAACAGGGGGGCATATGTTGACGACCAAAAATGGCATGAATGCCGATCTGGCTCAACAGCCGGTCTAACCGCCTGTAATAAGCGGTCTGACCGGCTGTACCCTGTAGCCGGTCTGGCAATGAGCCAGGCGGTCTGACCGCCTGTAGAAAAATGCTCAAAATATGATTTTGACTCCACCATTGCGTCGGGCTCGTCGAGAAGGTCAAAATGCATATGTGGATCGCCTGATTTGGACTCCGGATGAGGGAGTTATGGCTCTGGCAAGGGTCAACCCCGGGCCCAGGCGGTTAGACCGCCTGTAGCAGTTCTAATCCGAATTAGAGTTGTATTTTGATGGGACTTTATTATGGAATTGACTCCCCACGTGGCAAGACCTCCCCACCCTATATTATGAAGGGTCGTGGCCGATTGAGGACCTCTACCCAATCGTACAATCAATTTACCTTTACTCTTTTATCTCAAACCCTAGCTTTTCCAACCCCCTCTTCTTCCTTCTTCGTCTCCAAGGCGTTTTAGGACGTTCTAGGTGGCCTTGCTGACCTTAGAACAACGCTAGGTTCGCCGCCTCCGACGGGGTCCCTCCCGAGGCGACGATCGTAGCCTTCCGTGGCGCCTCTACCTACAGGCGGTCTGACCCCCTGTGACGGGCGGTCTGACCCCTGTGACGGGCGGTCTGACCTCCTGTGACAGGCAGTCTAACCCCCTGTACAGGCGGTCTAAGTCCCTGTTCAGAAGTTTCGACGAGGAGATTCCGGCTACCGCGCGATCTAGCGCTTATCGTGTGTTGACCCGAAAAGGCGTCAAACACCACCTTATCAAACTTCAACTTTGGTGTTTGTACAAGTTGTTTTTTCTCTTTAATCTTGGAACGACATGCTTTACAGGACCTTTCCAATTCATCTCCTAGCATGCTGGCACTACTGGAGTGAGTATTATTATTGTGGACACATGGAAATGAGCAGCATGGGAGGCGTTTACCGACATTATGTGGAGCCAAGAAAGCACTGGAAATGGATGTGATCTTTGACATGCAACTGCCAATCTGGTTGCTCAAGATACTGGGTGACTTTGGCGTGGAGCAGATGTGAGAGAGGCATCCTTGCCTCGCATCGTCTTCATGCTCGTGAGGATCACGACGGCTCCCATCACGAGGGCCAGAGCAGAGCTTCAGCTTCCTAGCAACAGCACTGACAGCGTGGCGTGCATTGAGGGCGAGACCTTGCTCGTAGGCGGCATGGTAGGTTCCATCGAGCATGTCCTGGATGCGGTAGTACTCGAGCTCGTCGAGCACGTCGTCGGCGCCATACGCCAGCTGCTGCAGGTTAAGCAGCAGCTCCTTGAGCGCAGGGCTCCGGATCTCCCTTCCCTACGCGTTGTCGAGCATCCCCTGCGCGTACAGGAGCTCCATCTTGAGGCCGAGCCCCGCGCTGGCCGCCCATGCCTCCAGCATGCCGTCCGTGACGGAGGCCAGAGCCTTGCCGAGCACCCAACGTGCCGCGCTGACGGCGAACTCCATGCTCAGATACTATACTGGTTTGTAGAACTGGAAAGCATGAACGAATGTTGCTGGTACTACTGACATTTGTTGTTGCCATTAGAAGAGTAGTTAAAACAGAGGATGGTTCTGTTACCTTAGGAAAACGTCACGGATCAGGCCTCACGAATGTCTCATCGCTGCAGAGTAGGATGTGGAAAGAAAGATCGTGTGGAAGTAGCACGTCGATGACACTGGCTAGTTGATATATGAATATGATGCTAGCAGAGTGGTGAGCAATTGCATACGACTCCCCCGCCAGACACTAGTCGCTGCTCAGTCCTCCGCAGAGTGATTAGTAACCGAGAGCAATGAGGATTGAAACGAATCACCTGATCGTAGCAGCTGGATCATCGCCCAATACAATGGCGGAGTCGTGCTGCGGGCCAGCACGTTTGGTGGCGCCAGTTTTAAAAGGCGACGGCATGGGCGAATTCTGTAACACAGAGGAGCTTGAGTTGTTGAGGGTCTCTCTCGGCCGGCCGGCCAGGGCCAGCTGCCCTACTAGTATTTGTTTACCGGTCAGTAGCTGATGGTGGAGCTCTGTCACGGTCACGGCAGGGCGGCAATGGCGCGTCATACCAGCTGTGCCGCCCTGCTGCTGCAACTTGCCAATACAGCCGATGAGGATCATCAAAGTATGTCCTACGTTTCGGCGTTTGTGTTGGGCTGTTTGTTTATATTATGTTCGGATGTTTGTGGATAGTGCTGGAAATTAGGCCCCCGTTAGGCCCATTTCAGAAATTCGAAAGCAAGTGTGTATGACAAAACAATAGTCACACACTGCTAGTTTGAGGAGATGCAAGCCAACTTAAATAAAAGAGCATCTTTCTCATGCTGAACATTCAACAAAGCGAATAATGGGGCTGGTTGACACACACGGACGTTTTCGCGTGACGGTTTTGCCATCTGCTTGTTGATCTTTTGACAACGGTCATTAGAGGAGTTAAGTATGTAGTCAATGCTATTATCCTAAGATAATTGGGCGGTTACTACTGCCATTTAGTGGGCGCGTGTAAATAGATGATCTTGCCAGCAAAGAGTTTTTTTGACCTCCCTTATAAGGGCTCCTGGAAAAGTACGCAGTCAATGCCATTATCCGGAGATAATTGGGCGGTTACTAGTGGGCGCGTGTAAATAGGGGATCTAGCCAGTAAAGAGTCATTGTGGCCTCCCCTATAAGAGCTCCTGGAGACGTCTAGAAACACGCACGAACTCTCTCCATTCCATCTTTCCATCTGGTGATTGTGCTGTGGTACTGAGCTGCTGAAGTCTCGCCGGCTCTTGTTCTTGGCGTGCACAAGGAAAAGGGTGAGCGGTACCTCCGAACCCTTGCCGTCCTGAAGCCTGCATGGTGGACGACAATAAGCTTTCTGGGTAGCGCATCTGCTCGACCGCTCTGAAGTTGATCAACTACTTTCTGCGCTGCCTCATCAACGATCTACACTGCATCAACTCTTCACGAGGAAGGAGCATTGATCTGTAAGTAACATGGATAGATATACCCTATATGTGGGTTTTTTTTCAGATTCTTTAAGTACGACTACTATTAGATCTAAATCTATAGCATTTGAATTGGTTTATGAAATTTGTCTCAAATTAAAATCTGATAGAAATTATCGACCTTTAGTACCAGGCGCAAAGTCGTCTTAGTACCCGTTATGCGCCAATACCGAGCTTCCGGTACTAATGGGCAGCCCATTAGTACCGGCTGCAACAGCCGGTACTAATGTATGCCATTTAGTACACCAGCCGGTACTAGTACACCAGCCGGTACTAACGGCCGGCCACGCGGCGCGGCCTCGCTCTATGCGTTTTGTAAACGCGATGCCACGTAGCACCGCCGGAGGCTCTTTGGGCCCAGTTCATTTAGTACCGGCTGGTGGTTCCTGTTTTTTTCTTTTTAGTTTTTTCTTGTATTTCTTATTACAGGTTACGTTTCTATATGCAGTGGTAGTTTCTATGTATTCTCGTATTCGTAATATTTGCATAATTTGCAGAGAGAGAGCCATTTAGTATCGGCTGGTGGCTCTAGCCGGTACTAAATGTCCTGCACCAGCTGGAGCCTCCAGCCGGTACTAACGTTGCACATTTAGTACCGGCTAGAGCCACCAGCCGGTACTAAATGGTTTTAGCCGTTGCCCCCTGACACGTGGGGTGTCAGTGGCGGCCATTTAGTATCGGTTGGTGCCTCCAGCCGGTACTAAATTGGCCCGATGACGTCAACAGAGGCCTGTTTTGCACGTTAGTACCGGGTCAAATTGCAACCGGTACTAATATGTCAGGGACGAATGCTCGATTCTCAGGTAGTGTGAATAATTAATCACATCTGAATTAGTTAAAAATAATCACTGCAGCAAATTGCCCGTAGGTCAGCCGGGCAGGTGCATAGATTGGTAGATAAAATAGTTTTTGTCATACCTATAGTAAACCAAGACTGGTATTACCTATGAATATTGCAAAAGAGATGAGGCCAACTTTTCTTCTTGTTGAAGAGAAAGCACATTTCATGATATTATAACAGTATCCCTTCACTAAGATCTTGCACCATGAGATACTGTTGATACTAGTCACTTGAATAGTCCAACAATTCAGACAACGTATTGCATTTTTTTCACTTTTTAGTTAGACATCAATTCTGTGGTGCATGAGTTTCTTCTTGCTACTGACAATTGTATTACTGTTCATCTACTGTACATTGGTGCAGAAGAGCTCATCATGTAGGACACTACAAGCTGACTTATGCATGAAAGTTCAATAAAACGATGCGCTGATGAAGTGACCATTCGGTTGCCTTATGAAATATTGGAATGTTGTGTGGTTTAGGATTATATCCTAAGGAAGGTAGTAGTTTGACTTGATTAGAATAGTTCAAAATGAGCTATTTTATTTGTTTTCATGAAGTTGATTATGAATCCATAATCTAGACAATAGCCATCTCACAAGTAGTACAGAAAAGATCAGAACCAAGCTTTTGTTTCACGAATACTGATTTAATCCCTCATGCTCGCATGTCATTTAGACTTTTTATTAGTTGCAGCAACTCTGAGGGAATAATTCTAATTTCAAAAAAGGTAGCAAAATACCATCCTTACACCACCTAAAACAGTTCTTGAACATCTAAAGGACACCAACACTTAGTGACCTAACGAAACCTTGATCAACAATTGCATGATTATTTAAATTATTTATTATGTGTTTGTGACATATATGGCAGTTAGTTATAATGCTTTATATGTTGTGTAAGGTAAATATAATTGTATGATAACATTTATTACATATACTTGCTATATAGTCATCTCCAAGATAGAGAAAAGGTAAATAATTTTGTATCACGTGCATTTCGCACGTGTGTCTCTGCTAGTGGAATCAAATGACCAACTTTATATTAGAATAATGAAGCTCAACAATATTTAGTAGTTTGGAACTTGCATTATTTGTTAACATTTATGATACATATGAACTAATTAAATTTTGATTGCAAATCTAGCTAATCCTTCGTGATGTTTTGCTTGCCTCCACTATTATGTGCAGAGAAAGTGCTACGGAGGAGCACCGAGTCGTGCACCACCAACTGTTGCTTCACATTTGCTAGACTATTCGCTCTGCGCTGGAGTTGTCTCATCTTTTTTACTCGTCCTACATTCCCACCACTTCATTCTATCTTTTTTCTTTCTTTTTCAATCACATGTTACATAATGTATTACCCGCTCTCATCACTATTCTCATAATACTTAACATATTATTGTTGAAGGGAAAAGTTGAACCTGGGTCTGCCGCCTTGCCTTGGATATAGGTCTTTAGGTTAGGGACTGACCATGAAATATTCTCAAAATAAAACTTAGCATGTGATTAAGCATCATGAATATTAGGAGGCAATGAAAAAAACTAATAAATCTATAATTGCTAAACTAAGCAAGGTTGATGCTGGTGAAGGACTAGCATGTTGGGCATGATACAGAACTACCCAGCTAGCTGCCAGGAACTGTGCTCCCCCTAAGAAGAAAGGTAACCACTCAGTCAACAAGGACATATTAATTTTTGGCAGACGAAGCTATCTGCCAGTCATCCATGTCAGCATTGATGAGGTCCAGCATAATAACTGAGAAAAAAATGAGTAGATAAGATAAGTAGCTGGAATTTTCTTAATTATAGATAAATAGTTAAATATCCTGGTCTTCGTTTCGGGCTTTCGACACAATAGCAAGCTGCCCTGGGCGTAACCTTTTGGCCCATGACCGTTGTTACTTTGATGGTTTCTGTTAACCCACGTATTTTGGTGGCCCTAATATTGGACCTCAACACTGCCTTACCCTTGGCACTTATGAAGGAGGAAACATTGGAAGCCTATGCGAAGATGTATCACACAAGAAGAAACTGAAAATTGAGCAAGCCTAACCCAAGAGCTCTTTTACAATGCCTTATACTACCAAACGGTAGTATAGAGTATACAGAAGATCCAACGGTTCACTATCAGGGTATAATATTTTCTTAAACCATCTATCATCCCCTGCCGTGATTCCCTACCGACATCCGCAGCCACGACTCCCTCCCAACGCCGGTGACGAGGAGACCTAAGGAGATGCAGGAGAGCTGCAGGTTCTCCCGCAGCACGTCAACGATGTCGGCCCATCCATCTGATCATTTGCACATCCGGCGAACGGCCTATGCGACTAGCACACACGTTGCAACTATGCACGCCCACTACTACAGAATACCCATCGCAGCCGGTTGAAAAACCCCCATCGTAGCCGGTTTTGAAAACCGTTTGATTCCTAGCGGCTGTGTTGCTTCAAGTAACACAGCTCATCACAGCCGGTTTGTGGCTAGAACCGGCTGCGATGAGGGTGTCCTAGGCTAGAGAAATCACATGCCATCCTAGGCTTTAGTCTTGGTTGGACTTGGACCCCGTACAAAAGCATCATTAGTCCGAGGTCCAAAATTAAATCTATGCCGGAGGGGCCTTTGATCCCGGTTTGCATTACCATGTCACCTCTTTAGTCCCAGTCACAATGGTCGGATGGATATGATTCCTTGTCTGCTCCTTTAGTGCCACCTGGTATCACCTGACGGTTACACCAGCGGAGACTAAAGGCGCGGACATGAATCTGTTTCACCTGACGGTTACACCCGGGACTAAAGTCACCCTGTAACTCCCGGCTAAAGCCTACAAGTGGGACTAAATGTCCACAACTATAAAATAATGCACCTTCGTCATCCATAGGTTGTAACACCTCTGGTGCTCTATTAAGTTAAACAAGTAATTAAGTCTAGCAAAGCATAATTAAAAGAAATAACTCCAAAATGCTGAAAGAATCCAAAAAAGGAATAAAAAACACTTCAAAAAGGGCAAAATAGAAACTTGAAATTTTATATAAGAACCTGAATTTGGCCAATATGAAATTTGAAGGAGAGACCAAACTAAGCACCTTTTCTTTTCAAATCCAAGCCTGAAACCCTTTGGAAGCCATTCAAATCTCAAACCCTAAGTCAGATATTTGAAATTCAAATTCAAATTAGAGGCTGAAATACAATCTTGACCAAATCTCAATATTTTTCAACTAAACTACAAAATCTCCAAAAAGAAAAGTTGCACATATTTGCATTTCTAAACTTTTATATTTTTCCCCTTTGGCAAAATTTGCTATTTACTCCGTCTTAAACTCCAAAAACCTCCAAAATGCAGTTTTCGTCCTCATTCGATTTCTCCTAGAATATCATCCATTTCAATTTCCTACCAACCGCAAAGACGTGTCCCACAATCCCTCCTACAACATTTGTATTCATACTTTTTCGAGTTTGGTAAAATTTTTTGAAAATGAAGCTCACTCACCAAATCGGTTTTTGAATTGTGAACACTCGCTCTCGGGCGCTCACATGCGCTCACGCGTGCGTTAGCTCACCGTCGATGCGCCTGCCGGTCGCCGTGTAGCCCCACCGCGTTGGCCATACCTTGGGCGACATGTCCTACATCAGCGCGTATGCGCCTGACCCGGTCTGAGGCTCTGCCGCGCCCTGCCACGCAGCTGTGCGTCCGCGCCATGCCATGCGCCACCGGCCGCCTCGCCTCTGGTCAAACGGTCCCCACGCAGACTGAGCTCACAGTCACGCGTCAGACCACCCACACCCTCTGCTCAGCCATGTCATGCCCGGCCTGCTCCGGCCGGAGCCGCTCCCACGCCACGATAGGCCGCCTGGAGCTCGTACCACGCGCTGACCGCCGATGGCACTGCCCCGAGCCACCCCGGTGCCAGTCTCCAGGTGCCTGAGCTCCACCCCGACCTCCTCTCCCTTCCATGACAAAAGCCGAGCCATTCCCGACTTCCGCGGGCCAAGAAAACCTCGCCTGATCTCATGCTTCTGCCGTCGTGTCCGAGCTGCACGTGGCTGGCCTTCACCGCACCTCCTCCTGCCCAACCACCGCCACCAAGAGCTTCCCCGTAGTCTCCTGCTACCTCCTGGCCCTTTTATGACCTCCGCCTCTTTAGCGCCATGTCGCCGCTCGCCAAAGTTCCGACCTGCCGCTGTCCTTGATTCCAGCCATCACCGCTGTCGGGTATAGAAACCCCGGGTTCCCTAAACAAGCTTGACTCCTGCTAGGACACCTTGTCCTACTAGGACTCCTCAATTGTAACAAACTAGGAGACTTACCATGTAAACCTTGTCCCCTGGGATATAAAGGAGGGCAGGGGTCCCTAGATTAGACCATCGAACAACGCTATCAGGCATTGTATCGAGCAACGCCGTCAGGCATTGCAACACATCTCATCTATACAAGATACACCATACAGGACGTAGGGTATTACGCACGTTGCGGCCCGAACCTGTCTAAAATCGTCTCTTGTCACCTTCGGCTCTAGATTCTCGACGACTTCTCCCTAAACCCTTCTCTCGGGGCATCCCCTCGAGAACCTAGTCAGCATAACTCGCCGACACTTTGGCGCCATCCGTGGGATCGTCATTATCGAGAATCCATTGCTGACGCGATGGACCAACCAATCTACTCGTTGCGTCGTCAAGATCGAAGCTGTTCTGTTCAATGACCAACAATTCTGTTCGCGTTTTCATTTTGCACAAAGACAGCATCAAGCATCTCGCCCTAAGCAAAGTTCGAGCCGATCAGACACGGTCACGCGGTGACCGGCCAGGAGTTCATGTCCGACATGGTCACGCGGAGCAGAGAAAAGCAATCGGACAAGGGCAAGACTTCAAGCTGCAGCCGTGTCAATTCTTTCCACCGACACAGATCGCCATGCAGCATGTCTGAGACAGACTCCAGTTCTAGCAATTGTTGTAGCCGTGCCCGGTGAACAAAGACGCAGCAAAGGAAGATTTGGCTACTGCACGTGCGTCAGGCCAGCCTTTCTGTTGTGTTCAGCTCATAATTCAAGTTGGCTTCAACAAGTCGGTTTCATGGATGCACCGCCGACTTCTTCGACAACTCGGCTTGTCCCAAAACAACTCGGGAACGGGTCGTCGGCTTCATCATCATCGATTTCGAATCAAATAAATCTTCAGGCTCTTCGGTGTGCCAGCGCAGTTCCATGGGCTTTCACGCTGGGGGGCTGACTCCGCGACGCCATCTGGGTTCTTTTTCGATAAGAACCCGGACTACGATGACCAGCCGAGTTCTTTTTCAACAAAGAACTTGGACTCGGCGCGACTTCATCAACAAATCATTCACGAATCAAGCTAAGTCATATGTTTTAATTATCTATTCGTATCTACAAGTGGATACCTTCGCGATCCATGTTTTCGTCGATTTCTTCATGCGCTTTTCGCATTTTCGCCGACTTCTTCAGTATGTTCGGTTTTATCCCTACAAGTCGAGTGTCTTGAGAAGTTTTTGTCTGACGATGCAAACCGTGCTTTTTCCAAGCCGATGTGTTATTGACCGGGGTATCGTGGGGGGCACGGCTAGCGGGACAAACTACTCGAGCATGCGATCTTGCCAGGTTGTCTTCGCAAATTGCATGTGCTTTTTGCATTTTCGCTGACTTTTTTAGTGTGTTCTGTTTTATCTCTAAAGTCGAGTGTATCGAGAGTTTTTGTCTGACAATGCAAACCGTGCTTTTTCCAAGTCGATGTATTATTGACCGGGGTATCGTGGGGGGCACGGCTAGCGGGACAAACTACTCAGACCTACGATCTTGAAAAGATACAGACACCAAAACAATCTCATATTGAGACACTTCGCGTAATTTGCGCTCTTGTCGACTTCTTCATGCGGGATCTACGCGCTCGTCGATTCGCCTTTGCGCAATGCGCAATATCTTGTCGATTCGTCGACAACACTGAATAAATTTCAGTTTTTCAAATATTCTTCAAACATTTGCTACATAATATTTTTATTTTTGCAGACCAAGCTTCGGCGCACCATCGCAGTTCCGCGCACTTTCGTGCTCAGGGGCTGATGCAAGCTGGGTTCTTTTTTCAACAAAGAACTCGGACCACGACGCCAGCCGGGTTCTTTTTTCAACAAAGAACTCGGACCATGATGCTAACCGAGTATTTTTTCAGCAAAGTACTCGGACATCTTCGCTCCATCAGAGTTACATAAGATCTTCTTCAAATCCTGGAGTCCAGATCCTTAATTCGATTTGTTAAATCGGATCAAGGCTCGGGGGTTGCGGGTATATCGTCAAGGATTCTTCGGAATTTTTCGGTTAATACCGAATCTCGGAGTTTACGTCTGGGTTCAAAAGAACTCGGATTCTTCATGAAGACCCTCGAAATTTCTCCTTCAAAGCAAAATGAGGCTCGGGGGCTACCCAATTGGGTGCACCTATTCGGTGCACACCAATGAGAACCTCAAAGTCTTCGTACAACCAAGCTGAGAGAACTCGAATGACTTCAGAAGAACTCGGGTTGACTTCAAAAACAACTCGGCATTCTCCAAGACTCACAATAAGGTTGTACTTCAGGCAATGAAGCGCACGGGGGCTTGTCGGGTATAGAAACCCCGGGTTCCCTAAACAAGCTTGACTCCTACTAGGACACCTTGTCCTACTAGGACTCCTCAATTGTAACAAACTAGGAGACTTACCATGTAAACCTTGCCCCCTGGGATATATAAAGGAGGGCAGGGGTCCCTAGATTAGACCATTGAACAACGCCGTCAGGCATTGTATCGAGCAACGCCGTCAGGCATTGCAACACATCTCATCTATACAAGATACACCATACAGGACGTAGGGTATTACGCACGTTGCGGCCCGAACCTGTCTAAAATCATCTCTTGTCACCTTCGGCTCTAGATTCTCGACGACTTCTCCCTAAACCCTTCTCTCGGGGCATCCCCTCGAGAACCTAGTCAGCATAACTCGCCGACAACCACCGACGAGGTCTACCCCCAGTGACTCGCAGTGATCTACCCCTTCGTTTCCCCCACTTCCCGGCAACTGGTTCACCGTTGTTTGGCCGGCGTGCGAATGCCGGTGATGATAGGGACTAAAGTGTGTCTTCTTCGTTTTGTAGGGACCTAGGTGAAATTTTCAGGGACATCTTTCTAAAGCCTTTCAAAGTTCCTGGGTCCCCGGAGTAAAAAGATTCTTTCCCTTTTTCCCTATTCACTGAGATCTTGTAAAATTCATGGAAAATCATAAAACAATCAGAAAAATACAAACTAAATTTCTCTGGAAACCATGAAGTGTGAAGTTCAATTTCCTAGTTATAACTTGTCACATTTGAGCTGTAGTTTTTGAAATATAATTCAAATCCTTTTGGGCGCATTTCTTCACTGTTCAAAATCTATGTTGTTAGTGCAGTTGTCACTAGCTTAATGTACAAGTGGTGCACAAAGATCTGTTGTAAATTTCTAGTTATGATTTATTTAGTTAAAACCTTCCCGTTCCACCATTTAAATCATAAAAATAATTTTATTCTGCAAAAAGTGAAATCCTTTCTGCAGAAACATGATAAACCTAGGAAAAATGACCATGACAATTTTTGGGCATGATAAAATGGCTAAATGATTTTTGGTAGCTTTAAGTGAAGAACATATACAAAAATAACCATAAGTCAAATAAATATGAACCTTGGTAGAAAGATCACTTTATGTAACCTTTGGTCAGAAACCCGTTAATTATTTTTGTAGGAATTTAACTTTGTTTCTAGCTAAAAATATGAAAACTTTCCTAGTAAATAATATGTAAATCATTTTAAGTCAAATTTTGGACTATAAATACAATTCAGTACGGAGTAGCCTCTGGTCAACTCTCATTTAAAAGTAATGAACCTAATTTGACCTTTTCATTATTGGGAAATTACTAGAATGGAGGAAAAGAGAAGAAAAATAAATAATCTTAAGCAGAGAAAAGGAAAATCTAATAAATCCTAGAAAACAGAATCATGTCCATTAATAAAGAGTAAATCAAGACTTTAAATATAAGTTTATTTCATTCACTTTAAAACACATAGGGTTTACCCTAACCCTAGCCATTAACTTCAGAATGGACATTTATCTCTCTATTGCATTTCATGTAGACACGAACCTTGACGACGGAGTCTACGAGTTGGTGCCACTGCAGAGGAGATAAATAAGAGCCCATGGTGAACGTGGTGCACGTGGAACAAGACTCAGAGCCTGAGGGTAACTTTGAGTAGGAAGGCAAACACCGGAGCATAACCTGACTTTTAAAATTATGCAATTTATGATTCTTATATGTTTGTGCATTTAAGTTTCGGTGAGTTGAATAAACCCCTAGAATTGCATGATCATAGGTTCCTTTGGTTGATACTAGTATGACAGGTTTGATAGTTGCTATGCTTTAGGACTGTTATAAGTCGAGTGTTTTCCTGACATTCGCGAGATATAGCAATTGCATACCTTTACTTACGCCAGAATCATAAGCATTGACGGATGGGATGGTATGTGTAGATATCCCATCTATATTTGATGAATGAACTCAAGGTCAAAACGTGCAGATACATTTGTGTAATGTTTTCATACCACACGCATGCATGGTACATGGGGCCGGTAAGTCCAAGTATCAGATAGATATGGATAGGTCCTTTAGCCCACTGTTCTTGGAAACGTTATCCCTAGTGTTAGCCTAAACGGTAAACGCTACACAGTCGGAAATGACTCAGGTAGCATTTAATCCGTGTACACGGAAATACAAGGATTATACATTTTTGTATTGTACTACTAAATATACATGTATATATTCCTTTAAAACCTATATTGACTATGTACATAATGTGTTCTCATGTTTAGACAGCTTGTTGGACTTGATCAATAAAAAAGTGATGGTAATTAGATATAGATGATATCTATTAGTAAGGAAATTAACACAAATGTTGCCATAAATCACAACGGACATGTGAATATCACCTGCCCTGTCATCTCCATTGCCTAAACGAAGAAAAAACGCTCAACACGCCATGTAAAATGTGTTTCTATTGTGTCGTGTAGGCCGTGTAGACCGTGTAGGACCGTGTTTGATCGTTTAAACAGTCAAACCATGTAAATAACCATTTAGGGCCTAAACTGCACAGTTTGCCTGTGTAACATTTACACAACGAGTACACGCTCTACACGGCCATTTAGGTGAACATTGGTTTCACTACTACAAAATCCCCCTTGTAGCTAAGCTATATTTGGAGTTAGACATACTTAATTTCTTATCTATAGCCATGTAGGCACGCTTTCAGAAAGCGTGTTAGAAGCGTCTACATATGGACCGTGTCAGGCTTTGTAGAGGCGAATTATTTTACCGTATCAAGGTAAGGAAAGACGTTTTATAGACACGTTAGATGCATATGTAAATAAAATGATACATTTGAATAGACATATATGTAAGTCGTGTCTATTTATGTAGTTACACATTGTAGTAGCGCTTAACTACGTGTTAAAAATTCAATAAAATCTAAAAATAAATGGTTGGTTTGGGAATCGAACCAGTGATCTCCGATTTCCGAACCAAATGTCTAAACCACTATGCTAATCAAGTTAATTCAGTTGTGACTCATGTGCAATATCTTTTGTATCATACCAATTAGCACATTTACAAGCCTATGAAACACTTTTTTGATGCCCATGATGCACATCAATCGTGTGTACCATATGTATAATTAGTTGTTGTGCTTTACAACATATATAGATGATAGCAACGATTAAAAGCGTGTGTAACACCATGGCTAATTCAAAGGTTTTGAAAGTATGTCATTAAATGTCTTTACGTACCTTATGACATTAAAAGTGTAATAAATATCATCTCATGTTGTCGTATTTTTAAAATGATACCAATATACGTGTGCATAGCCAAGCGTAGAAACGCTTTCAGTTGGCGTTATAAATAAAATGTATCTAAAGGGGGGTTTTCTAGTAGTGTTATCTCATGGGCACATGTGGGTATATGTGTAATGCTGTGAGTGAAGCGGTAAACCTTTGCCCAAAGGCAGTGGGATCTGGAAACCGTCTATGGATCGACGGGAACAGATTGGGACGTCTGTGCTCATTGTTTAGGCTATCCCGTGCGTGTGGGTTTTCCCTAACCAAGTAGTGAAATTCGGTTCGTACTATCTGCTTCTCGTGGTTAATGACACTGCTTGGCCGATGTATTGCATTGAGTAATAAGTTGAATGAAGAGTATGATAAACTTGATGTATGAAATTAATTGTATTGCTCCACTTGTTCGTCTAAGAAGGATGCTCAATAGAATGGTTAAATATGACTAGAACTTGATGCTAAAACCTTGAAAATAAGGATCAACTCTTAAATGCTTTTGGTAAAACAACCTCACTAGCCAAAGAGCCTTGCATGTCTAGTAGTTATCATCCGACGGGTAAGTCTTGCTGAGTATTAGTATCCTCAGCCTTGCTTGTGGCTTATATTTCAATACCATCCCCACAGGAGGTAGCTGCCACTATGGCTTGGGCTAGTCAGCTCCCTCCTGGCTACATCACCTAGTGGGATCCGACCTCTTCCATGGATTGTGAGGAGTAGCGTCTCGGCTGACTTCATCTTGACGTTACTATGGATCGTTGCTAGTTGTTCGCTTATTTCTGTTGCATTGAACTCTAAACTTATTTATGTTACTTCATCGTGGATTATAATAACTAATGAGATTTGTTGTAATTTGAATTGTGAAATGTTGAAATCTTTGGAACCTCATCTTCAGGTGAGTGTATGGACGAACAATCTTCAGTGTGTGGTTAATCGAGCATTGACTCAATGGCAATATCCATCTTGGTAATATTTAAGTATATTACCACCTATGGCGGTTGTCATATACTCAAGTAGGACCAATTTTGGATAGGTTCGCTACACGGGCTCATGGCCGGCCACACTCATCAGCTCAAACTGAGAGCTCATTCTTCCCCTCCAATGACGCATCCTAATCTTAAGAGGTGTTGGCCTGTTTTTACACCATTTTGGGCAAGCTTCCTTCATCTAAGTTGTTATAAAGGTATTCTACTTCATCCTCTTGCTTACATTATGCTTAATTTATTTACATTCCCGTCATGAATTGTTAGAGAGAGGAGAAAGATTAGAGTAAGAAACCAAGGAACATACATGATTGTAAGAGTATATTTGATGAATTTCAAAGGATAGTTTCTCTATTTGTTTCATGATATTTTGTTGATGGTTCTTAAAGATGAATAATCTTTGTCAATAAATAGCATAAAACAATCATAAAACTAGAAAAGAGCTTTACTACTAACTATTTCCACAACTTTTGGTGATTTATGCTATGCAGGCTTCCATAGGTGAAAATATCAAGAAAATAAGAAAAATATACAAGAAACGGTCGTTGTAAACTGCACGCTTTTCAAAGACTTCAAGCAACAGGCTTAACAAACTACACAGAGGCTATCGTCAATGAAAATGGCCCACGAAGGAGGCCCACAATCCACCATGCGAAGGCGGCGGCCCGGACATGGTGCAGTGGGGCCGGCCGCCCCCTACCAAGGTGGTTTGGGCTCCCTTTTTGAGAGTCGGTTCGGAGTAGTTTAGAGAATTCATTTGTAATTCCACTCCAGAAGAAATAGTCTTAGTAGGGAAGGAAGAGGAGAGAAATTCATTGATATATCAGATTAGAAGTGCTTTAGAGATTAAAGGGTGATTAGAGCTTGATTAGAAGAGGATACTTGATTGGATTGTTCTTCGGCTCCTTCTAATTCTTGATCTAATCGGATTCATACACTTGAGTAAGTCTCCAAGTTCAATTATTATTTGCTTCAATGCTAAGTTATTTCTTTATATTTATTGCTCGTGGATTAGGGTGTTCGCCATTCCGGTGTACGGGCCCCTCTCGGTAGGGCAACCCCGCGAGGCACTGTGAATACGTATTTCATGTGTAGACGTGTGGGGTCTAGACTTAGGAATACCACTCTTTTGTTAGGAATCTTACCAGTACCACGAGGAAGGTGTCAAAGGTAACAACTTGGCATACAATTAGTTTCTACCCCCTTTCTGCTAAGATTCTATAATAGTGGCTCATGCCTAAAGGGTCTTAGTTAAGGTACAATAGGTCACCAAAGCAAGTAAGAGATATATTGGGATACTTTAATCTTATTCTTAGATAAAACAAAACAACACTATCTTAAGATAGGTCTCACTCTTTCCAAACTCTTAAGGGTAACTGAGTAAGAAGGAAGCTATATCTGTTCCCTGTAGATATGATACCCTGAACTCGGGTGAAGTGTTACGTCGGTATTTCCATGCGCTTACGGATTTGTAAGTTAAGAAACACCAACAATTTTGAGCTAGAGTTAGGGAGATAATAGATTTTTTGGTAGGATTTTGAGCTATATTTTTATGATTTAGTGAGCCCGAATTTTTTGTTAGGATTTTGATGATAATTTGTTAATAAATATATTATTTGCTTCATGATTTTATAAAAGATTTGGGGAGCTAGATATTGTGGTGAGATTTTGAGCTAAAATTTGATGGATTTAGAGAGCCACAATTTGTGGTAGGATTTTGATGGTGGTTTGCTTATAGATATATTATTTGTTTCAGGGTAATTATTATTGTTCATTTGAGATGCATGTATTCAGTTTGGATGACCAATATCAAAACAAAAGGCTGCACGTGGAGGCACAAGAGGACCTCTAATTCACAGGTTGGCTAGAATAATGCTTACTGTTATTGTCGATCTTAGACGTACTATCCATTGAGCATCTACTGTTATTGTCGATCTTAGACGTACTATCCATTGGATATTTTTCTATTCAAAGTAATAGGTAGCCAAAGAATCAACAGGTGTTTATTTGCATGAACTGTTGTGACAAAATTGAATTTTTTTTATTTTATGACTTTTCAGTGGTTATATATTCCCTGTCTAGACCTACTCATGTGGATTCCAAGAAAATTTGATTTTCTATTTTATGATTTTTCAAAATTTATGCCAAAATAATAAAAAAGAAAAAAAATATAAAATCACACTTACTGTAGCAACCACCATCTAAAACCGCTTCAGGGGGTGGTTTGCCCGATTTGGAAAGTTTAGGGGGGTAAAAAACCTGTTTCATAGGTCAGGGGGGTAAAAAATCCTGTTTCATGTGTTACACCCACTATAGGTTGGAGGGGGGTGTTAAGTAGACTTTCCTTCTACATAGGTAGGCCAGACATTGATGGGGTGCATGGAATTTCAACATTGTTTCAAAGTGGAATCTTTTGCTGGATCAGCATCAGGTTTATGGTATGTAATTGATAAGCAACAAAATTTAGAACTCAAACGTTTTGTGTACATATTCATTATGTCTTAGTAATGAATTTGTATGTTTGACTTGCTATCAACATAGAAGCCAAGTTGGTCCCTCGTTTCCCATCCTGCAGCCTCCCGGGCGAAGGCCCGCCTCCCCGGACGACGTCCTGGAGCCATGTGCTACGCACGGTGGCATGGACTAGCCTCCCTGCACAGCTCCTTTAAGCCAAGTGCCGTGGCAGGTCCTGCATGCTAGCCCACCTTCCCAGTGTGTCGCCACGCCTGAAATCCGCTCGACCCCTACCAGACACCCAACGACGGGTGCTTCTGCCCGCCCACCTGGTGTTCGCTTAGTGCTAGGGTTTGGGGATCTGGTGGAGAGATAAGAGAAGAGGTTTGGGGTCAGGGGATAAAACCAAAGAGGAAAGGAGGCATACTGAGTGGAGTGACAGGCAATATAGTAATTTTAGGTGCTTGTTGAGCATTTCTGTTAGAATTAAATGGTAAGGTGACTGAAGTAGCACAAGGGTAAAAAAAAGTTTGAACAAGGGTCCATAGGAACTTTCCAAAATTTCAATGGTACATAGAAATTTTGATATTTCTTAATGGTACAGAAACTCATTCAAGAAGCAAGTCCTTTGTGCTAGTGCATTAAGAATGTTTTTTTTTCTCTGCCATGCGGGTTAATCTGTTGGCAAACTTATGGGCTTCAGTTGGCATTTGCTGATGCAACGTCCTCCATTAACAATGTTTATGACATGTGGTTAATGAATGTTGATATTGATTAACATATGGTTTCTTCAACCATCACACAGATAAATACACAATACACCCATGCCTAACCCAACTTGTTTTTAATTTTCATTGAACATTGCTAAGCCAATTTGAATTCTTGAAATAGAGCTAAATTGACCCAGCAATGAGGTTCTACTTATAGGATGTCTAACATTTTGGCAACCTTTAAGCTTGTTGGGTTTAATCCTCATGATAATAATCTTGAAGAATTTTTCACTTGTCCAAAAATGTTGAATACACATTCCCAAAATTCTAGACCCACCCCTGTCACATGGTATCGAAGGCCTCGCTTGGGATGAGACATAACCTTTCTACGTTATCTTTTTTATTAGTTGTTTTCATGATATTGTGTGGGTGGGGACATGATTACAGTCGACTCGTAGAATGAGCTGGTTGTATTGTGGCCTACATTAAAACCGGCTTGCACCACAGCCCAGCTGCCATTGGGCGACATCACAGCCGGTTTGTGGTGCCACCCGGCTGTAATTTTCAGCTCATCACATCTGTTTTGTGCCACAAACCGGCTGTAATAGTTGCCGAAATACAGCCAGTTTGTACCACACATTGGACAAACCGGCCCCGATGGTCCTCATCACAGCCGGGTCCCAATCGGCAATACAACACTATACTGCAATCGCAACTCCTCCACCCCTCAACCACGTCGAAAACGGGTTACTAGCCGCCTGTAATAAAAAAAAACCTTCCCATAGCAGTGATAGCTCCTCGATGGGAACAAATGAACTGACGACGGGCTGTTTATTGGCTAACATTTCCCACTGCCCGAGTAACCTAGGATTCTGGTTGTCCTCGGTAAAATATGAGAACGTCGTGCACGTATTGGGTAGATATCGATTCTTTTTGTTTCACGTGAACATTGGTGAGATCTGGGGTGTTGAAAACAAGCCTTTCTACCCCTAATACCAAGGCAAGATTCCCATTCAGTTTATGTTGTTCTTTGTCCGTTGCTCAGGATATGCGACTATTCCTATCGATACCATGATACCCACCTTACGGTTATTTTGCAAGGTGGAGAGACAAGTGGAGTTCAGGTAGATGCCCGGTAAATTTGATCGGCTCGACATGTAATACATTCATCCTTGGCCGACCATGTTTGCTCTCAGTTATAGGAGGAGCGATTAGGACCGCATGCTTAGCCTCCCTGTGTGTGTCAATATGGCTAGGATCACTGAATCATGCCCATCAATACTTTCTGGTTCGCACCAAAAAAAGAAAGAATGGAGAATTCTTTATCTGGGTCGTGGAAGCTCGAAATCTCACCAAATTTGTTAACGCTGGTCCCTGCTCATAGCGTTTCGTGCAAAGTTCTTGAATCTGGAATCCATGGAGGAATTATTACAGTACAGCTACCCTCCATACATCCGATTGTCTATCCATAACAAGGCTGAGTTGCCATGTTCCATTATCCCAGTATTCTCACTGTAACTGTCTGAGGAGGCATGCAAGAGAATCATCCAACTGACTGTTCGTGGCTGGCATGCAGGCAGAGTCTTCTGTCATATCCTCGAGTGTTCTGTTCGCCTGAGCCAAATCCATACCCACATCTTCCTAATCCCCAAGCTGTCACAAAATTCTCCTTGATTGCACCAACGATGGAGGCATGGAAGACATGCTCCAGTTGGGAGGGATATCAGATCAGGAGTCCCCAAATCTTGTGTCGTTGCTTCAACAACTGCCTGCCTCAAGTCAGTACACATCCATGTCGCCCCGATTCCTTCATACGGTACTGGACACCATACCTGCAGCCACCAACATCACCACATCTTCCCAACCCCCAAAGCAGTCACCCAACTCACTACACAATACATATACGGCGGACACTGGCACTCCTCCTCCACACTGAGCTCACTCCCTGCCGTGCTCACACTAGCTAGGAGACGCCACCACCACCACTGCTCCAATGGATCACTCCACCTCCCTCCTCCGTCTCATCTTCCTCGCCCTCGGCGCCGCCCTCGTCCTCCTCGCCGTCCGCTCCGCCTTCCGCCTTCCTCCAAGCTTCACCAACACGTCGTCCTCCACAGCCTCCCTCCTCGACGACGCCTCCCGAGCACCACCAGCAGCTGCACCCGGTTCGCGCCATGGGGATGCCCGCGCCGGACCAAGACCAAGCCCAAGCCCAGGCCCAGGCCCAGGCCGGCGTCCCACTCCCACGAGTCCGACGTGCCACGTCACCCGCTGGACCCACTCACGATCACCGAGATCAACCGTGCCCGCGAGCTCCTCCGCGCGCACCCACCTTTCGCCTCCTCGCCGTCGTCCATGCTCGTCCACTCCCTCTCCCTCGACGAGCCGGAGAAATCCCTCGTCCTGCGGTGGCGCAAGGGGACCGATCCTCTCCCCCCGCGCCGCGCCGTGGCGGTCGTGCGCTTCCGCGGCGAGGCGTTCGTGCTCGCCGTCGACCTCGCCGGCGCCGTGACACCTCTCCCCGTCCCGGCGTCCGGGTACCCGACCATGACCATGGACGAGCAGGTGTCCCTCTGCTACGCACCCTTCGCCGACCCAACGTTCAACGCCACCATCCGCCGGCGTGGGGTCCGGTTGTCCGACGTGGCATGCCTCCCCATCTCGCTGGGCTGGTACGGGCCCACCGAGGAGAACCGCCGGCTCGTCAAGGTGCAGTGCTTCTCCGCCCAAGGCACGGCCAACTTCTACATGCGCCCCATCGAGGGCCTCACCGTGCTCGTCGACATGGACACCAAAGAAATCATCCGCATCTCCGACCGCGGCGCCGGCATCCCCATCCCCTCGGCAGCCAACACCGACTACCGGTACTCTCGCCACAACCAACAACAAGAAGACGACAACGTGGCAGCATCGAAGAAGAACAGCCATGGCCATGGCCATGGGTTCGAGAAGGTTCATGCACCATCAATGGAGCCGGGACCATCGGGGCCAGGCGTGGAGGTGGTGGACGGGCACACGGTGAGGTGGGGAGGGTGGGAGATGCACGTGAAGGCGGACGCGAGGGCAGGGATGGTGGTGTCGAGGGCGAGGGTGGAGGACCCGAGCACGGGGGAGCACAGAGAGGTGATGTACAAAGGGATGGCGTCGGAGCTGTTCGTGCCGTACATGGACCCGTCGGAGGCGTGGTACTTCAAGACGTACATGGACGCCGGCGAGTACGGCTTCGGGCTCCAGGCGATGCCGCTGGTGCCGCTCAACGACTGCCCGCGCCACGCGGCGTACATCGACGGCGCCTTCGTCGCCGCCGACGGGAGGCCGTACGTCAGGGAGAAGATTATCTGCGTCTTCGAGCGGTACGCCGGCGACGTCGCGTGGCGACACTCGGAGAGCCCCATCACCGGCATGGATGTAAGTGCCGTGCTATATAGCTTGTTTCACACTACTACTCCGTCTATCATCGATCTTGTCCTTTGCTTTTTTGGTCACACGGGATGTGAGTCATACGCTAGATAGGTATGTGTACGTAGCTGTTCGTCCTTTTTTTTGTGGCAACACATCCCTTTCAAATATATATAATTTTTTTTGGCTACTTGCAGAAGGTGACAATGAGTGTCTTATTAAGATATTTTAGGACTTTGAACCAAGAGAGAATCTTGAATAGCATGTGGAATCAACAACAACTTTTTCCATTATAAAACGATTTGAATTTCAAGGACTTTGTGAAAATAAAATGAATTAAAGATTTGTAAAAGCTGGCAGTTCGTTTATGCTTGCAAAAATGAGAGGTTATGGTAGAAAATTGATTTTGGATAATAAAATTGGGACCTTAAAAAGCTAGTGCCGTCTGAATTCTATATTGCCATGGCGCCAGTGCTATCCGTCAGGCTAGTCACACCATGACAAAATGTAGCTGCCCGGCCGAGCCGGTCATCTTTTCCGGCCAGCAGTAGCTAAGTCTATTTGACAACATTTGTCTGGTAATGAGGAGGAATCTTGAAGAGAAGCCTCCCGTAGATTTTTTTCCTGGAAAGTTGAAACTTTTGCGAAAGGTTAACGTAGTGACGCCTGAGGGCAAATGGATGACATTGACTATACATATTCTCTCAGACTGTCAGCCCAGTAGGCATTCATTGTTGAACTTAACCATTTATTCCTTTGTGAAACACTTTTTTTAATTCATGATTGAATAAGATTCCATTCTATGCTCTAGTTGGAGTCGAACATCAAACACTGAAATTCGAATTCAAATCACAAAAGGAGAAAGCGCAGGATATAATTCAGAGTACAAATAATTTCCTCTTGATTCCTACTATCTAGTACTGTATATTCTGTTTTCCGTGTGTCTGACGAACGAAAAGAGTAGAATCATTGCAGACTGTAGCCGGACGTGAAGTGGAGGTGAGATAGGTATCAAGCTGATACACGGCTCTATGCCTCCATCCAAGAACGTGATGCAATGCAACGTATAAAGGCACCGTGTTTTGTTGTTTTTTTTGTGTTCGATCCTTTCTAAGCTGCAGCTAGCGACACTGGTCTGATTTTGCTCTCCTATCTGAATTCTGAAATCGAAGACTGAAATAATGTGCTCGACTACAGATAAGGGAGTCACGGCCGAAGGTGACGCTGGTGGCACGGATGGTGGCGTCCGTGGCCAACTACGACTACATCATGGACTGGGAGTTCCAGATGGACGGCCTCATCCGTATCAAGGTACGGTACTCTCTCTCTCTCTCTCTCTCTTCCGGTATGATTCACAATCACACGTGCCGATTTTTTTATTCACACGAGTTGTGCAAAGTGGACATCATCAATGGTGGTTGAAGCTAGCTGATCCGCAAGAAATCTCCGTCTGATCCAGATACTGCACAAACTAAAGATTTGGGTGTCATTTTTCATGCTACTACTAGTACAGTTTTTGTTATAAAACAAAGTGACTAAAATTTTATCATCCCCCGTTCGGATCAAGTAACTAATAAAGTTACTAAAAATTCTTTAATGCTGTCCACAAAGTAGTAGATTTAGTCCCTTTTAGCTACCCTTTGGGGGCTAATAGAACTAAACCGTTTTAGTCGGTTTGCTTGAAACTTTAGTACCTAAAGTGACAAAATTTTAGTCAGTTGAGATCCAACCATGTGCTAAGTGTTGCGTTATCGCTTCTGTCACATTCTAGTGTATCCGGTGACTTCAAATTAAAAGAGTGGCCAATTCTTTTTATGCACACGCCTTCTGCATGTGCATATCACCGGCGTTAGCTGAGGCTGGTAGATCGAGAAGCAAGAAATTAGGACGATTGATCTGCTGATCAGAAATATCTGATTAATAAAAGATTTGTGTGTCCTTTTTGATGTGCTACTAGTAGATTTGTTTACTATTCGTAGAATACAAGGTACCTCTATTATAATAAAAAAAGGTACACCAATGGGTTCTTAAGAATTCAATCTATAAATAATTACGGGTTGGAAATGTAGCATTTAAGATATTTTTACTAAATACGCATGCATATATATTATTGTAGTGTCAGATTCTCATGGGTCCAGTGATTTGGTCCCTACTAGTAAGAATTAAATATCTGGATTCTTGCCAATTAGTGGAGCTTTCACATCACACATAACAGGGACGGGCACGTTCATTATTATTAAACGTCCCAGCCATAGTGAGCTTGCTGTCTCAGCTTCCAACAATCCACTGCACCATTCGTCAAAAGAAATGACCTTATTTCTTTCCCACCATTTCATTCGCCAGCAGGTCATATCCCGTAGTCATGGCAATTAACTTTATGAGGATAAGCATATGGCAGCACGCAAGTGTTATCTTCCCCTGTACATACAGCGGATGTGACATGATGTCACTAGCTACAAACTCATCAGCGGATTAGTGTAATACTACTTTCATTCCAAATTATAGTTCATTTTTTCTTTTCTAGATACATAGATATTATTATGCATCAAAACTTGGGTATATATAAACAAATACATAACAAGACTATGAATCTAAGAAACCCGAAACGACATATAATTTAGGATGCAGACACTACTAAGCAAATACGGCAGCCGATCTATGGATCAGATAGTAGATTAGCACTAGCTACAATGAGTTTTTGAATTGAATTGCACGCTGATGATTGAACCCACTGATGGAATTTAGGAGAAATTTTTCTGGCTGGGTTCTCTCCCTCCACAGCCCCTCTCTTCTTTTATCCATATAATTTACAGAATAGTCCATACTTTTTTACTTAATTACAACAACACACCAATACCCACATACATAATATCGCGTATCCAATCACAGGTTGGGCTCAGCGGCATCCTGATGGTGAAGGGCACGTCCTACTCGCACATGAACCAAGCCCGCGAGAACGAGGACATGCACGGCACCCTCCTCTCCGAGAACGTCGTCGGCGTCATCCACGACCACTTCGTCACGTTCCGCCTCGACATGGACGTCGACGGTGCCGACAACTCCTTCGTTCGCGTCGACATGGCGCGCCAGGAGACAGGCCCCGGCGAGTCACCACGGAGGAGCTACCTCAAGGCCACCAGGCACGTCGCTCAGACCGAGAAGGACGTCCAGGTGCGCCTCAGCCTCTACCAGCCCGCGGAGTTCCACGTCATCAACCCCACCAAGAAGACACGTGTCGGCAACCCGGTCGGCTATAAGGTCGTCCCCGCCGGCACCGCCGCCAGCTTGCTCGACCCCGAGGATCCGCCGCAGAAGAGAGGCGCGTTCACCAACAATCAGGTGAGATATATCATTCATCGTCCCATGCCAAAACACAATTTCATAGTGGATGGAGTAGTGTTGCAGCTAATTAACCAATGTTTGGTTTACTTTTATTTGTCGAACAGATTTGGGTGACACCCTACAACAAGAGCGAGGAATGGGCAGGTGGTCTTTTCGTGTACCAGAGCAAAGGGGAGGACACGTTGGCCACTTGGGCTGAGAGGTTTGCACACACACGCTTGATATACCGAGCAAATTAAATTGTTGTCTTTACTAGTTGTCCAATGTGGATAACATCGGGATGTTTTACGTGGACGAACAGGGACCGTCCGATCGAGAACAAGGACCTGGTGCTGTGGTACACGCTGGGGTTCCACCACATCCCGTGCCAGGAGGACTTCCCCATCATGCCCACTGTGTCATCCGGCTTCGACCTCAAGCCGGTCAACTTCTTTGAGAGCAACCCAATCCTTAAGCAGCGACCCACCGGAGAGGACGACCTGCCGATCTGCCCCGCCACCACTGCGTGAGCGCCGTCGATCGACGGCGATGTTTGTGGTGCATCTATTAGATCAGTGCCCAGAAGTGGACTAATAATTGGAGCCCCTGTATGTGCTATGTGCTCTTACTAGCAGCCAATAATAGTATGTGTAATCTCTGTTCTGTATGAGGACTTTCAGTTGTCAATGCACTGAGCTTATCAGTTTTGATGACGTGTATCACCAAGAGTCCCTGTAGGCATCTACAGTACGAATTAGTTGAAGCCCTTGCAATTCTCTTCGTTGTGCTAGTTTTTTTTTTATTTCTAGGTTCTTTAGATGATATCCTTGATAACAAAGCTTTTAATTTTACCTAAAAAAACAAAGCTTTTAATTTCCTTTTTCCAAGCACTAGGCTGACATCATGTTGTATGCTGAATGCAAAAGACATTCTCTCATGCCAATTTGTCGTCCATCGCCTGGGTAAGTTCCTTTTTAATCAAATGCGTAGTAGATATACTAATTAATTGCATAAGATGTGTGTGCCGGTGCTCTGAGCTACTTTTGAGTTAACGATTGCATCAGCAGCAGTATAATGCGGCCAACAAAAAACCTAACATAACGCGCACGAAGCCTTCGAATATGTTTGTCAAATTATATATGATTAAGGCTAGTTCATAATCTTTTAAGCTTGGGCGTTGGTTACCTGCTCACTCAAGCTGCTGTTTGGTACTTTTCGCGCCCGTCAAGTACATGTCTGAAGTTTTTTTTTTAACAAATGGGCACCAGATTGTGTGCCATTTGTATTAGTAAAGAAGAAATTTACAAGTGGATGGTCCGGGCAGACCACCTAGGGTGAGAGGAAACAAATAGGTAATTATATAGGAGTATATACAATCCACGAACCGCGCTAGGTGTTTGGCGCCAACCCCACGCTTGGGTTTCTTCCTTTATCTCGCTTATGAGGACCCGAGAAACGGATAACTCCTTGTGTTGGAGGGTTTGTGCATTCCACTCTTTCTAAAGTTCCCAAGCCATAAGTAGGGTCAGGGAGTGAGGCCTTTACGTTGCACACCCGACCTTGATCCAACCATCCACCACCATTAATTCATCCATGTTCTGTGGCGGGTCCCAATCATTCGGCCGCTGTTGGGGATAAGCAATCCATGTGGTAATGATCTCCCAAATCCGTTTTGAGTATCGACAACCGGCAAGTAGGTGCAGGGCCATCTCTTAGTACTGTCCGCAAAGGGGACAACGCTCATTTCTCGGCCAACCACACCTCACAAAAGTGATCTGAAGTCCAAACTCTGTTCAAGATGATCAGCCATGCGAAGAACATGCATTTCGGTGGTGCCCATGGTTTCCATGATTTCGGTGATCTGAAATGGCTGCCAAAGAATCAACTACCGAAAGAATAAGCTCGAGGAGAAAATGTTACTACACTTGCACAAAAGGAAATGGACTGATAGGTTGATTTTGAAGAGGTTCGGCACTCATTCGAAAACCAACGAGCAGACCCAGACTATTCATGTATGTACCATTAAAGCTTTGAATCCCATCGATAAGATCTCTTTAGTCGATTCAGAAAACTTGAGATTTCTTTATGATCAATTCACATAATCTCCTTCCTCTCATCCACAGGAAAAGCCGAACCTAGCTGTGAAGTACAAGGCTGTGCAAGAGGAGAATGAGCTGCTACCACTGGAGAAACTGGTGATTGCGAACATGGGACGACATGATGCAAATAAGTATTTGGAAGAACACGTCTCTAATTTGATGTCTTCAAACATAGTTCAAACTCTTGGGACCATGCTCGACACGGTTGTCTTAGACTCTTAGTTTAGCAGGAGAGGTCTCAAGAGATGTGGCACTAAAACTAACTTTATGTTTATTTGGCTTTGTGTTTATCAATGTTGGAGTGAGGTCTTGAGGGATGCAGCACCGAATCTTTTTTAATCTGTACAATTTAAATTATTGAGTCATGAGTTGGCGAAGAATCTTGAAGTGATTATGTTTTTTCTATTCAGGTTTGTGTTCGTTGAAATAATGATCTTGAAATAATTATGCTTTTCTATTTATGTTTATGTTCGTTGAAATAATAGGGCGCGCGAAGCAGCCCCTTATCTAGTATCTATCATTGCCTCGCTCCGCCTTCTTCTAGCATGGTTTGGAACTTGCCGCAGTGTGTGAAGTGGCACTTGAATATCCTCTCATCTTTAATCATAACTGTAGCAACAAGTTGTAGAGTCAACAAAGAGGAACTTTGCAGTGATGCAAATGCTCTCTCTCTCTCGCTCTAATAGGGGCATCACTTTCCACGTTATGACTTTTTTCGCTGTAACGTTATGACTTGCAATGCTGGCACATCAAATTCTAGAGGGTAGCAAGAACGTGTTCCGTGCTAATTCATTGAACAATATATTTTTTTTTGTTGGAATGGCTGCTGCTTCTTGGCTCAACTGGCCTTTACCATTGGTGCAAGATGTGCAGAGATTGATTTATTTCTAGCCGGACACCCAATTGATGCCTACTTATGCTCGCCACTGTAACATACAGAGCATACAAAGCGTGGTGCTAAAATTAGATGTGGGACCCATAATTTTTTAGCATCGCTACAAAATTGCGGAGGACTCCTCGACAGTAGGGGCCTCTGCAGGGTCTGGGCCCACCTGTCAGTGGCTCGACTGGAGAGTAAAGTACTGCATAGGATCCTTTCCCCCACCAATTGGCTAATGTTGTCGTACGATTGACATGTTCTCAAGCAAATGTTACTTCATTACTTCTTGCATTACATATCCTTGGTGCAAGATGTGCATTGCATATTCACTCTATATGTGATCTGAGCCTCTGAGGACAACCCATACAAATTCGACTGTGTTCGTCGCCCATCAAGAATATTTATATATGCAACCACGCACTAGGCAAGCTGGGGAACCACCAAACCCCGGCAAATTTCAGCTAGCAGTCGTCTGACGAGACAGGCCACACGGAGAACGGCAGCGGGACATCCTTGGTGGCGGCCGAGACGACGGCCGAGATGCTCGCGGCGAGCGAGAAGAGCTTGGACCTGTGCACCTGCTCGCAGAAGCGGCCGGCGGTGGCGGCGCAGGCGCTGATCTGCGGGCCGTAGGCGACGACCGCCGAGAACGCCGCGCCCGTCACCAGGTTGAGCAGCGCCGGCACAAGAACGTCTACGATAACAAGGAGGATCTTTGCAAGCTTTGGCAACTCCTCCTCGTCCTCGCCGCCCTTGCCGACCTGTAGGTAGATCCCGACTGCCTCCAGGATCGTCGCCGCGATGTTGAATCCTGTCAGGTAACTGAACACGCACATGATCAGAATGGACGCATCACGCATGGATATGCAGGTGGTTAGCAAGGAATTTTATATATACTTACACGAAGGGTGGAAAGTGTTTGAAGGTGACGGTGATTCTGGCGCCATGGGGCTCATAGATGGTGCACTCGCTCGCTGTGGCCATGACGACTGCGGAGGTGAGCGCCAGCGCCATGGTAGAGAGGCGGAGCAGGAGGGTCACCGCTTCGGAACCGTTTCGCTCCTCGTCCCCATCGAAGTCGGATCCCATGGCGGCGCACCTGCCAATGAAGATGACATTGAAGAAGTCGAAGGCCACACTGAATTTAACAAGAATCACCATACAGTGACATGTTCACATTGAAAGTAAAAGAAAGGAAAACTTGGGAGAAAGTACCTAGCTAGCTTATTGCTGAGCGTTTAGTACGTCCAGCACTTCAACTCCTAGTAACTAAAGCAAAGTTGCTAGTGTGGAACACTTGTTTATAAACGGAACGAGGGAAGCTAGCTAGCTGCCTCTCGTCAAGTGATGCGTCACCAGTTGACACGTCGTCCATGCATCTCAGCGTTTGAAGCGAGTCTCCGTCAGTCAGCCTGTTTATTTGGTTTGTTTTCTGAGGTCGGGTCCCTCGGACCAGGTTACGACAAGTCTAGTGTCTATGGCCAGAAGTCTAGCAGGTCAGATCAGAATAAGCCAAGTCTCTGATGAAAGGCCAGGAATGGAAGCTGTTCTCTGTACCCATGCTGGTTTCTTTCACGAGTCATTGGCAAATTTAAGTGCTAGGAGCCTTCCGCGTCGCCATTGGATTGCTGAATCATTGTAGCGAGGCCACAACTTGTGTTCAACACTTCAACTTGGCCTGTGGAATTGATTTGTACCAAGGCACTAGATGCCGAGGCCTGGCTCTAACGGCTCCATCGGCAAGGATCAATGGTCCCCTGCGTCAAGCAGAAGCGACATGGAGCATCGCTCTCTACAATGGTTCCGTCTTACCAGAAAATACTAGGGACAGTCTTGATAATAGGAAATTAAGAAGAGAAACATGCAGGCTGCGCAAAGAGGAGCATCGCTCTCTAATAACATACTAGCCACTGGTGCCCGCGCTTCATGCGTGTTACCAATCGGTATAACACAAGGTAGATAATGTATATTTTTCTAAATTAGCAAAGACACAATGTATATTTTTCTAAATTAGCAAAGACACACGTGCGACACGTACATGATACAAACAAAAATTCAGAAACCATAAATGTAACATGTCTTATCATCCTTCTCATTTTTTAAAAAAAAATCATGCCATGTCATTATTTTTTCCCACGTGATATATTATTTATGAGAAAGAGACAATCATAAATTTTATAATGAGAATGGCGTTAACTTACGGGTCTCCACCCATCCCCATCTTTTTCGGTCTTGACAACAAATCGACCCAATATGATGAGAAACTTTTTCATTGCTCATTCTTTATATTAAACGAAATACTTTTACTGAAATAGCAATGCCCTATCTTCAACAAATGCTTACATAGCACACTTCTCAGTTTTGTATTGCAACAACACACTTCGTAGTTCGATTACATGCCAACATGATTAGATCTTTGGTTGAGATAGTAAGCTGTTAATTCTTTACAATGAGCCGTAAGAAGCAAGATTGAGGAGAATGTCCAAGGTCTGAAAGGTCAAGTGGAACATGTAGATGTGCCTCAATGATATTTTTTAGGAGGCCTCTGTGATTTCCAAGGTGATGGTCTAGTTGACAATGCATCAAATAGGATGTTTGTAGCATTCTGTTGTGTTGGACTTAATCATGGTCAAAGCCCGTTGGAGCTCTATCCGGAGTAATGGACTATGTTGGAAGGGGCTGCGAAGGAATGCGTCATAGATCATATATAGTTTTCTAAACTACAAACAACACGGAATCTATCACAAGCTCACAACAGGTTTGATGCTATAAATGGATGATTACATTATGGGTGGTAGACTACAATAGAACGCATATCGTTTCAAAAAAATACAATAGGATAGAGGGTGGTAGACTACAATATGATTACATTAAGGGTCTAAGCAAAGCGAAGTAATCTTCACTTCCCTTGAGTAGAGGGAGTTAGATAAGAAACACTACCAAAAAAAACCTAAGTTTGCCGTGTGCCAAGTCGTTTGCATTTGCCGAGTGTCGGACATAGGGCACTTGGCAAAAATCCAACACACGGGAGATAGCTTCTTTGCTGAGAGCCGACACTTAGCAAAAAGCTTTGCACTCAGCAACACGTGAAAAAGGCACATGGCAAAAACCAGGTGCTCGGCAAACTAAACCACGTGAGAACCATGTGCCCGCGGGCTTTAGGTGTGGTGGAGGTAGGGGTAGGGAACCTACAATATTCTTGGGCAAAGCTGGGGTAGCGGTAGGGGTATTGCAATATATATGCGGATAGAGAACAAAACACAAATAGGGAACATATACTTCATCTCAAGGATAACAAGAGTGCCAAAAACCAATTCTAGATTTCTAGATTCGGACCGAATAACTTCATCCATGGAGATGTTTGAGAGCCTTGTTATGTCATTCTTCTGAGGAAGCGGGCTCTTCTAATGGGATGATATGATGGCTAGACTTGTCCATTGGTGGTGGCTTACTTAGAGGGACAATTTCTTTTTCCTCGATATCATCCAAATCCAAAGGGGCATGGGAAACCTCTATAGGTGGAGGTGCCGATAGTGCTTCAACAAGCCTCTTTTTGCTCTTCGCTACTGTTGCAATTGGGATTCCATCTAGTATTGGGTGTTCTCTGCCCTCCAAAGTGAGGGTCCTTCTTTTCCCTCGGGTAACAAGGTACGCATCTTTTGGACGTGGTGGTCCTCTTGCTACTTCAAGGCTTCAATTGAAACAGCCTCGAGGAGACATAACATGCACTTACAGACACCATGCACTGACGAGAAACTTCCCGAGGGCGTCTTGATGGAATAAATACCAAAATTCCTCAACGAAAATTATAATTTCGTTCGCACCTTGGGAATAATGCTCCTCTTTTACCCGCATGGGAAGCAAGAGTTTTTCAGCAGCTGATGCTTCCATGTACCGTTGATGAAATGCATGCATCTTTGTTGGAAGGTAATGAATCAACTGTTGCCACACTAGAGGTTTTCCCCATTCATAGATGGTTCTTCCACCTCCAGGATGCAATTGGATATGGTCCTCACCTCTCCGTCTCTAGCACGAACTCCACCCAATATATATCAGCTTCATGTAGGACTTTTAGGAGTTTGTTTGTCCAATGAACTTGTCCTTAACCTAGTTGTGGAACAGTTTTTCCACATCTCGCCTTTTGTGTGGATTTCCAAAGCATACGCTCGTAGTCTGATATTGGAGATTTTGGAGGTGGAGCGTTTGGCTTGTATTTCTTTGGAGGAGGAGGTTGTGATTTGTTTTGCTTTGTAGGTGGTTTTCTCTTCTTTTGCAGTGGAAGGGGAGTTGGGTCCCTTGGAGGCACCGGTGATGGCTTAGGAGGCGGGCTTTGGTCCTTCGCAGGCGCATGTGATGGTGTGGAGGTGAGGCGCAAGTGCTGCATTTGGAGGCGGGCTTGAGGCCCTTGCAGGCGCAGGTGATGGCGCTGGTGGTGAGTTTGGCCTAGAGCTCTACCCACCAGATGACAATATCACGGGGCTCGTAAACTTTATGTATTGCTTGGCCCAGTAGATCGAAGTGTGTATGGCTTGTCCTAGCTCAGGTTCACCATCGCCTCTAGGGATGTTGAGATCCAAGTGTGTATGGCTTGTCCTAGCTCAGTTTCACCATCGCCCAGCTCTGTTTTGGCATAGCTACACCCACCAATGGATTTCACTAGAACAATATAACATGCATCTGGACCTTCAGAAGTTCCTGTCCAAGACCAACTCCTAATTAATGACTTTGGACGTTATGTGAGGGATACAGTTGCAAACAAGTCGTATTTTTTTTAGATATTAAGATAATGAATTTAGACACAGTTAATCTTTACCATTCCCAGTCACTGAATTGTCTTGTTCCAACCTTCTGTCGTGCAGATTACATCAGAACAAGTTGTTGCCTTCAACTGGTTTAATGCACGGTGTGCCCAGCACCTTCGGCATGCGAGAGCTGAAATTCGTAAAGATACCATTAAATTGATTGGTAAACTATTCTGTGGCCAAGAAAAAAAATGTCTACTGCTCCAGTTTTTCCAAGTGCCAACTTTCAAGGACATAGTGCTGGGGTTCAAGGTATACACTTTTAATGTAATTAATCTAGTTCTATATATTTTATCTTCTTGTGCATGTATCTTAATTTGTTCAATTACTACAGAACCTAGACCTGCACTATGAGCCACCAGGAAGGGTTGGTTACGGGAAAACAGTCCTTAACCAGAAACCTGATGCTAATCTTAGCAAATATTTTACCAAATCCATATATGGCATCATCGTTGGCTTACAAATTTCCATATGCAGTATCTAAGAAGAAATATCGCTACAATCCGAGAAGTCATCGATATGTAGAAACTATTCTATCTGGTGAATTTTGCTCAGATAATGAAGTTATACCGGATCAAGTGTCTGATACTGATGGTCAAGTAAGCCATCATAGCATTAGTTCTGCATCATTTGAAGCACTATCAAACAAAACACCTAGGCATAGTTTTAGCATCCCTCATGATTCTGCAGCGAGCAAAGGTGTGACGTTTTCCTTTTCTTGGCTTCCTTGTATGAGATTTATTATTGACCATGCTTTTGTATTACAATTCACATTACAGACAAGAATACTCATAATGTTTTCCTTTTCTTGGCTTCCTTTAACATTGGCATAGACACCAGCAAAGATGATGATAATGCCCCCTCCAGTTCAATTGTTATGGTGCCTATAAAGAAGCTTTCTGCTAATTAGAATCTCAAACACCATCAAGTCCTTTTTGTGCACTAGCGGGGACACCAACTAGTGGAAAGAACATTAATAACATATGCATGTTTGCCATTCCCGACAACAGAATGTGCAGTTTGACCACTTCTCTGAGAACATTGAGCAAGGTGATGGCAGAAGGAGAACTAGTTGCTCGTATTTCTGAACTAGAAGACAACTTCAACATTAATATGAAGCCTTGGGATCATGATTTTAGGGTCCGTTTGGTTCTTGTACGAGCAGCCTGGTTCGCATCTGGGAGCATGGCTCCCGCTGGTCAGGACGAGCGCGTGCAAGAGACCGATGATTGGTTACCTGCTTGTATTGAGCCTGGCTGTCTGTAGATTTTTTTTTTTGTTACTTGCTCACACATAGGCCCCACACCTTTCTCTCTCACGCAGATGCATGTCGACATCATCAGTGGGTACAGAACGTGGATATTGTAACACCAACTTATGTTACTATAGGTCCATAAAAGTGTTACAAGGCCATCCGGTAACACATTTTATTAGTGTTGCTAAGTTCAATGTTATGATAGTGTGATCTATTGGAACACAAAAAATATGTTGTTTTTACATCAAAATTGTGTTACTGCTTTGTAACACAATTACTCGTCAAGTGGAACGCTTATCAAGTGCTACAAAATTCTCCATTGTAACACATTGACATTTTTGTAGTAACACTTTGTGAACAGAAAACATCAGAATAAAATAGCAAAATGTTTTATCCACTTAAGATTCGAAATGATGACCTCTTCCTTATGTGTAACCTTCCCTACCACTACACCATAATGTCATTTGTATTAAAGTTCTGTTTTGGACCATTACATATATACCGGGGCGAGTGTCAATTGCTTATTTGAGGCTCTAAGCAAATTGAAATTAAAAAGTTGTCTACAAAGTTTTATAAATTTTTGAGTTGTACAATTTTTATTTTGGTAGTTTCTCAATTCGATGTCATTTATAAAATTTGAAATTTAAATTTTAAATAAAAAGGTAATCAATTACAAAGTTTTGTCTGTTGCTCTAGCCGTGATCATTTGAAAAGATCAAATTTTGAATTTGAGGAATTCAATTGTACTTTTGGTTGTCAAAATTAATTCAAATTAAAAAGAGTTCAAATACAAAGTTGTAACTTCGGAAGATCTACAACTTCTATTTTGAAAAAAAAATGTTACTATGGCTTTGTTGAAATCAAGAAATAACTATTGTGTCATTTATTGAAAAGATGTGTCCGAAAAGGCAAAAGGGACTACCAGGCTAACACTTGTTAATTGTTTGTTCAGACTTGTGTTTTTCTTCTTCATGGCTACTATCCATCTATTGATGTTACAATATGTTACGTTGTAACACTTAAGGTGTAACATTAATTTTGTATTACTATAACTTCTATTTGTAACACAAATTTATAGATGAACATTATGTGTTACTAACTTATTCTGTAACACATGATTTTGTGTTCCTATAAAACTTTTTGTAACACATTGATCAATATATTACACGAGTGTGTTACAATATATGTGCCTTGTAGCGAAGCCTGGCTCCGGAGAAACGCCCGCTCAACTCGTATCCAGGCAGCCAGGTTCAGCTGTGCATTTTGCATCTCACCAACCTGGCCCGGCTGCTCAACCAGGGAACCAATCACTGCAATCTAGCATCCGGTGAGCCTGGCCCAACCAAATGTGACCAACCAATCAGCCCCTTACAGATTCTCCTATCAGCAATCGCGATGTTGAGCTTGGGTGCATTGCAAAAACACCCTGGTTTTATGGCTATACACACCGCCATATGGGGAACGATATCGTTGACGAGTTGGTTGAAAGTGTGTCTTCTTGTGACGCTGCAAAGCTAAATAGGTGTATTCCTCTTACCTCATGGTGTTAATTACAACTGAGTTATGCGTTCAATTGTTTTACTTGGTATTTTGTTTTGTTGCCCGTGGATTTTGCATACTTCACTGAGAGAGATTCAAGTTGACTGGTCATGGATTAAATCGGTCTTCTCTTTGGCTCAACCAATTATATATGATATTTGTGATTTATTAGTACGTCACTTGGTACACCTTGATGACAATATGTACCAACCTTCACCCAAAACTCGTTGGCGACACATTCTTGAATATGAATTTATGGTATGGCATTCTCATATGCTCCACATTTTGCATATTGATGCCTCTGCACAGCTTGGTTTGTATCTAGTCTGATTTGTGCATACATGTGCAGATGCTAGCAATTGCCGGTGATAATGCAACTTACCACAAATCCATTCAAGCTCAATTCATTGGAAAGTCAATTACATATGTGTGTGTGTGTGTGTGTGTGTGTGTGTGTGTGTGTGTGCCCTGGTTTATTTTGCGTATTAACTGATATTGGATATTGTTTCCCATAGATAATTGTTCCTATTGCTGTCTTGTTCACCTGGTGTTGCTACTTTTTCGATTTCAAGGACCCATGTATACATATAGTGGATCCTTTGTTCAATGATGCTCAAAGAACAGTCTTTAACATATCTACTCCCCAAATGTTTCTAAGGTTGCTGCAGCCATTGGTAACACAATTGAAACAATTTTCAATAAATGGAATCATAATATAACTGCATGGGAAACAAAATATGTTGTTCCTCATATCCCAGATGCAACTAGGTAAACTTTTGTTTTAATCAGCAGTAGTGTTGTAGAGTTTTTTTTGTTGCTTCAAAGGGTGTGCAGTCCACACACGACCAGACCATGGTGTCACGGCTTCAGCGTGCGTTATGGTATGGTGTGCCGCCAGGCACAGTAGTGTTGTAGAGTTAGTTTCCATGCTAATTAAACAATGTTTTCTCTGTATGAAAGTGACGACACTGGTGTACTGACACTTTTCTACATGAGCGACTAGTGTTGTAGAGTTAGTTTCCATGCTAATTAACCAATCTTTCCTCTGTATGAAAGTTGGACGGGTATGTTTACTGTGTCCTTCCTGATTGTGTTTTAGAATGGTGAAATATATTTGAATTGTTATGTTTCCAATCACAGGAGTGTTTCTCTGATTTTAAGAAGGGTATGTTGTATGAACTCATGAATTTTGAGGACAACCAGGTCAAACCACCAATCAACTACACTATTTTCATAGATTATTAAACTTTGTGATGTTAGTGCTGTCGTCATAAGCATCATTGTAACAATCCAGTAAAACTGGAGTATTTTGTTGTACTATATGTTAATGTTATGAGGTTCTATTTGCAACTTCTTAAGCTGTTACTATTTTTCTGTTTTTAGCTCTTGTGTACTAAGACTGCTCCGTGTTATATTTTGCTGGACTATGTGATGGATAATTACAATAGTTGTGTTATTCTCTCTTATTCTCAGATGTAATATCCACTGTGAAAATTGATTTATCAGTCATTGTCTATGTAACCTCAACGACCCTTTGTACTAGAAAACTGTACCAAGGTTCTTTCTTTGAGTATGGATATGGAGTGGCTACAGTGCCACATATGTGATGTCACTGCTATGTGATGTCAACCAGTGGCTAGTTTCTCCTATTTCCTATTCTACCGTGGATGATGTTTATCCTACTTCCGGTTCTGGTTGCACAAAAGATGAGACTGATGAAAATACCGGAGTAGGAGTCGGAGAATAGAATGATGTCAATGTCTTGCACCTCTTCTTGTTCGGATCCTTCATCGTGTCCTCAATGTCCTGGCGTCCTGCCCTTCAGCCAGTTCTTCGGCTCTTCCTCTAATCATGTTCTTGCTCTGGCCCTTCAGCCTTCATGCTTCAGGCAGCTCCGCGGCGCAGCCGCGCAAGTGCGGTGGGACGCCAGGTCGGTGCCTCGGTTGCGGCGGCGCAGGCACGCAGCGCATCTGCCGAGATGCAGGCATGCGGCAGCTGGCGGCGCAGGTGTGCAGCCGCTCAGGTCAGCATGCATGTGCTACACCGCTGCGTGCTGGCAGCACAGCTGTGCAGGTGCGGCGATCGACAATGGTGGTGCCTGTCTACTAGGGTTCGGCGTCTTCGCGCCGACCGTCGAAGTCGAAGGGGCGAGGTTTGGTAGACTCACGGAGGGAGAGAGAGAGAGAGAGAGAGAGAGAGAGAGAGCAGGCAAGCCTCAGCCCCCTATATACCATATAGGGCACGCACCACTCCCTTGGAATGCTCATCTCAGAACACTTCTAGACCTCTCTTACAGAAACAATATGTCTGATCTTGTGCAGTCAAGTGCAACTGCTGTTTCATCCATGACAAAGGAGAGCGAGCCATCAATTCACCTGTACCACCAGGTTAGTGTATCCTCCTCTATTCTACTCCATTCATATGTATGTTGTTTTGGGTATATTTCTAAAATATTGTTACTTCATTTAGCTTTCCCTCTCTGGCTATGATGCTGATGGTGAGGCCAACCCATCACCTCCTTTGGTTGATTCTATGTCTAACACATCAACATCATCCATGTTGGCCCCTGATGATGAAGATGAACAACATGACATTGATGAAGTTTGTAGCCCAATTTCTACTGCACAGGTTAGACGAATCCTATTCCTTTATATCTCAACTACACAAGCATTTGTTCCTTTGTACTAATTACTTTCATCTTGCTCAATACCTTCTTTCCCTTTCCATCCAGGGCACAGCAACATACCTTGAAGAGGGTACTGGTGACTTGCCAGATAACTCTACTGATGAGCAGTCTCATCCACCAGCTTCCAATGGAGATGCAGGATCTGCAACCAGTAGCCCAGCAAGCGTTGTGGCAGAAGAAGAACCTGCACCACCTGTTGTAGTTGTCAATCTCCATCGTCGTCGCATAGAGGTTGAGACTGAGGCAGAAAAGCGTGCCCGCATAGATCCTTGAAAGCATGACCTGTGCTTGTAGCTCCTATTTTCTCATGCGGTCATAGGGACTGATGACTGTTGTCTTTTGTTACATACTCTGTAGTAGTCTGCTTTTATGGCTCACTGCTGGGTCTTCATGAGTGATGCCTACCATGCTATAACTATCCTTTGTGATCTTGTGTGATTTCTTTTAAGTGTATGTTCGTGACCATGAGTGATGACTGCCATGTAACTTCGACCTTTTCACTTATGTTGTATCGTGATATAACTCTCCTTCCTTATGGAGAGTACGTGTCAGTAATAGACTAAATCAATGTTGTGTCCTTTATAACAGATTGGACTCTTCGTATGCATTTATTTTTTTGCAGCATCAGTTCGTACATTAGCTCACAATGTGGTTATGTCCTAAATTCCTAATACACCAGCACACTTTACTTGCTTATGAGAATTCAAAATGTACCTTGGCATAGAGCCGATGTTAGGAGATTTCCCAACAACTCTGATTCGACTGGTGACTCTTGCTACCCTCACACCATGATGTCATATTTGTACATGCTCACTCTACACTTAACCATCATTCACACTCTCTCTAGCCTGCCCTCTCTCATCTACTGTCATCCTCTCCTCTGCCATGCCTACTCTCTTCTAAAGTCATTCTTGACAAGTCAAGTGTATGCTCCTCCCAACTGCTCCAGCAGGACACGTCCAAATGGCACGCGAGCACTTCCATACACTCGCAGAATTTGGCGCACATATATTTCAGAACATACAAGCAACTATATGAAGCCTCTCCCCTCCTGCTAAAGCATTTCACTTCCAACCAGAAACACAACCATTCCTCCCTCCTTTCAGTAGTCGAGCTTGCAACTATGCCTTCCTCTAGTTGATTTGCAAGGCACGAAGAGACCATCCGGGCAAGGTACACACTTCTCCCGCTACACTGTCATTGTGTCTTGCTAGTTTCTCCCAGTTCTTTTCTAAACAATGCATTTGTTCTGTTGGATTCACAACTTGTTTTGTTAGGGAGTCAAGATGGCTAGGAGCCCTCCTACTTTGAAAGAAAAGTGTGGTTCCTCAAAGTTAGGAGGAATCGAAGATGCACATGTTCAGGAGAAGAACTTCTCTGCGTTAGAGGTACACTCCATGTGCAATCCAGAGGAGATATCTGAGATTTTCTCAAACTTTAGAAGTGAGAAAGCTGCACTAGTTTGCAGCATTGGTTTTGAGGGTTTGCTTAGGGTACCTAGACATCATAGTCTAGACGATAGCTTGTCCATTTGACTCTTGAAGAGGTTTGATCCTGTCAAAATGGCATTCTGTCTAGAAGGTGGAGTTTGTTTGGCCATGAGACCTGTTGATGTCCACCTGGTACTTGCATACCATGTGATGGAGATCCTGTTGTGGCCAGTAATTATGTTCCAAATGATGTTGTTTGTGCTGTCAAGCAAGCCCTGTTCGTGCAATACAACCTGGTGCCATCCATTCACCAAGATCAGCACTCAGCGACCTATCCATCCTTCTCATTACCATATCTGCAGCACATCTTGGAGAAGGACTATGGTGCTAACATGTCTGAACAAGAAAAATGTGCATTCAAGATTGCAACTATCCTATTCCCAATGGCCTACTTCCTTGCACCTAGCCAACCCTTCTATCTATGCATTCCCACAGGTCAGAGATGAAATGGATGGTGCTACAGCTGACGCTGGCGTAAAGACATGTCACTACCTAGTTACGCTGAGGCAGTGGCGAAGGATGCTCCGAAATTTAGGTGGGGCGGATAAGTGCGACATATATAACTTACAGTAAAAATGACCGTATACACGCATGCCACATTCTTTTTGCAATCACACAATAGTGCGAGCATGCAATAAATAAACATCTAGAATTAAAGATGGTACCTCACATGAATTAAACCAACCTGCCATTGATAGGTATATCCTCTGCCGGGTAAGCCCATTGTGTCCAGTATAATTTCTCGTTTATACTATAATCATATGATTTGACATCTTGTAACTTTAACCAAGGAATTGCTTCAAAACGGTCTTCGGCTTTTGGACAAGTGTGCTGGCCATATCCGTGCTGTGAATGAGAGTATAATATAACATCTGCACCAAAGCTCTTGCATGATACACTCGAGCCTCTTGACAGTATGAGATTGAGATGTGAGTTTATGGATACTTTGAACAAGCTATCCCGTAGGGCAGCTAATGACATCAAGAGAAACAATCTAGTTCTGTTCGATTGTCACATACAACCAGAAGAAAACATTTCCACCTTGTCACCTCCGATCCGTTCCGGTGGTCTCTAGTCAGCGCAACGCATTCCAGTCTCGTATGGATTATATGGAATGGCCGGCCGCGATGATGTTATAATTGTCTTTGCATGCCGGCCGGCGTGATGACTTTTTTTTGGCAAGGAAAAAATCCAAATTATTTCTCTCAAGTATAGCAAATATTTCCCTGAAGTATAGCAAAAGTTTGGATTACCCCTTAAACTATTTTTAGTTTAATTAATCCCCTAAACTATGAGATTTGGTTCATTTTACCCCTGATACAATTTGTCTTTTTATATCTTCATACATAAGTTAAATTTTAATTCAAATTTTTGCATGATGGTAGGGGACATTAGAATGCATGCCAAGAAAATATATTAAAAATTTTTTGTTATGATTTTGTACAATTTTATATCTGAAGTGTTAATTTCTTATTAAATATCTGACCCTATCAAAATAATAATAATAAATTATGACGTATTTTACAACATGCGTTATGATGTCTAGTATCATCTTGCAAAATTTTAGCTTAATACTCCACTTGTGCATAAAGAAACAAAAAATAAAATGTATTAAGGTGTAAATTGAATTAAATAATATAGTTTAGGGGGTAATTGAACCAAATCATAGTTTAGGGGGTTATCTAAATTTTGACTATGCTTTGCCCCCTACTTCTACTTATACTTTAGGGGAGTAATTTGGACTTTTTCCCTCTGACAAAGTAAAGTAACGCTGGCGTCCTGATTTTCTCCTGCAGCTGGATTTTAGTAATTTGTCCTAATTCCTTCATTTCTCTCATCCTAATTTTCACACCATAAAATTAATTATGCACTTATTTGAGGGCACAAATCGAGGAATTCGATTTGCAGTGCACAAATTAGGGAAATAATGGAGTGCGGAGGTGATTGCCACCATGGTGACGAGGACTGCAGTGGAACGAAGCATGACCCCCATCATCCCGGGCACCTCTGATTTTTTCTCTGATGGCCTTAGTTCCTGTGGCGTTGAGTGATTTAGCAGGCCACTGGTGTTGGGAGATATGCTCAGGTTGTCTACTAAGCCCGCTAGTGGCCTGGATGCGGCATAATTAATTGCAGCCAGCATGCATGGTCTTAATTGTTGAAGATATTTAAAAAAACCAATTAGACGCAAGGGATATGTAATCATGACAATTCGAATTGATGCCGGGCTTAATAGGAGATAAACATGCATGGCTTGTCTGCAAGGGATATGTGCGTCCGTAGAGGCAATCAATGAGAATTCGAATGGGTGCTGGCTTAATTGTTGGAGGTATAATACCTAGCTTATCTATACTACAGGTTGTTGGCATTCTAAACTAGTATAGCCTAAGAATGTTGTGGACATAAATATAAGGCACTTGCTAGCGCTCGGACGTCCGACGTCCGGGCGCAGCGTTGGACGGTGGTTGGTTAATAAAAAATCCCACTGCAACATTTAAACGGTAAAACATTATATTGCAGCATCAGATTAAATTTGCAACATCCTACTGCAACATTGCAACATCGATCAAAATTTGCAACATCCAGCTACAACATTGCAACATCAAACGGTGATGTCCAACAAAAAATCCAACCGCAACATTAAAATAGTGAAACTTTACAACATCTGGTCAAATTTTACAACATTCAATTGAAACATTGCAACATGTTAATTTCTGAAACATCCAAATGAAAATAATTGCAACATCCAAAATGAGACATTGCAACATTAGAGCGTTAAGCACTGCAACATCCCAGAAAAAGAAGAGAAGAAGGAATATGGCGAGTTCGCTGCTTGCCCCGTCGGAGGAGCACGTGCCACTGCAGGAGCTTACACTGCAGGAGATAGAGCTCTCCGTCGGGGGAGCTCGCCCATGGGGGGTCGCACCACCGGGGGACATAGGGGCGCCGCAGGGGGGCTCACCCCAGCAGGGACTCGGACCGCCAGGGAAGCTCGTCCGCGGGGACTCGTGACGTCGGGGAAGCTCGCCCATGGGGAGCGCTTCTGGCGTGGCTACGCCGCCACAAACATAGGCATGCAAGCGCAGATCCGCTGCCGGAGGAAGAGCAGCAGGAAGAGGAAGGAGGTGGGGGCAAGCCGGAGCAGGGTCGCCATGGGAGGAGACGTAGCATAGGAGGCAGGAGATGGGCGTAAGAGGCTGAGAGACGAAGGAAGAAGATAACGGTGGTGGCCTAGTTGGTGGGCATGGGGAATAGATAAGAAACGGAGTGGTGGAGTGGGCGTCTAGTTTTTTTCAGGAGCTCCGGACGGCCGATACATAGCATTACCATAAATATAATGTGGAGACGGCATATTGTAAACAAGGAAAGTATGCAATACTCGGCATGGCTGCTCGTACTTTTTGGATCTCGTTCATTATTTAGCAAGCTTGACGGATTGCATTTAATTTTAATCTTCGGTGGAGTAGAACTCCAACAGTTATGGTTGCTTGATAGTGATCGTTTTTTACATTCAATTAGTAGATCGAGTGAGGCCTGTTCACCGGTGGTTTTTCATTTGTATTGGTCAAATTGGCCGTTCCATATATGGAGGCTTTTTCAATCCTAACTCCACTTGAGAGAAGGTGGAGAAATACACTTGAGACAAATACAGACCGTATCGAACCACGGATGGGATACGTGGGTGGCATATATAGCTAGGTTTAGTGACCGCAGGTGGTAGTGGCGCACACAGTCGATGTCCTCTCATGGCAATCAACTATATCGAAAGCACCGCAGGTGCATGACAACGATGGATGCATGGTAGTTGACTGCAGATAGTAGATTTTTGTGGTATAGGATTACTTTGTGCTGCAATATGCCTCAAATGCTTTCTTTAGGATCTCAAATGGAAATATGGTATGCCACATAGTAGAATAAACGGTGCTATATCTGAAGATGCATGAAAACATAGCATGTCACATAGGATGAGTGAGATGAGCCTCAAACAAAGGAAAAACAAAAGGTTGACAGCCCAAATGCCAATTCGATATTTTACGCATAAATAAACTCAAGACAAACATAAATTCTGAAGACCCAAATGACCATTTCTACAATTTTGGGATGGAATTGAGTATAAAATAAATTTTAAGGATTAAAATGGTCATTTTAATAGTTTGAGGATGAAATTGACCATGAGGCTGAGGGACGAAAATGGTTATTCCACTTTTGTTGTAAGTTTAAGTCACCCATCTCTGGTTTCATGTCTTGGGTTGAATAGGCTGCCTCAAGACAAATCCAGCTTCAAGGTCTGAGAGAAATGATAACTGTTTTCTACTACCTGCAAGTTTATACAACATTCTTCTGCTGTTAAATTACGTGGTTGTTTAAGGTGCAAAGCATCCTGTGCCGTGTGGTATAATTCCCCATGTCCGTTTCCGAAACAAAATATAGGCATATACATAGGGAACGAACCTTGCATATATTGGATTCAACTCGCAAACATGTACTTTGGACAAGCAAAAACGGCAGGCCAGGCATGAGCTGCCTTAATTATTTAACAGGAAATGATTCATTCATGCACTGCCGCTTTAATTTGTGGAGGTGATTAAACTGGTAATACTCAAATATAGAGGATCCAGACAGCAGCAGACATCATTGACATAGGTAGCAACTGCAGTTTCCATCGATAGGCACCATTCTTGGCACTGTGAAAGCGTGCTTCCAGCCCCCAAGGGCTTGCACGGCCTGTTATCAGCCGGCTGCGATGACGATTGTATCAAGGGAACTTTCAGCGCATACCCTGCATAGATGTACATGTGCCGATCGTTGGCCTCAGTACACATGACTGGCCGTATCGATATATCGGTGAGCTAAAATAGAAGAATGTAATGGTCGACAACACAGATCGGAAATCTCACCGGTGGAGATGAGGAGGGCGGTGATGATGGCGAAGACGATAGCGGTCTTGCAGCTAGTAGTGGAATGAAGCTTCTTGACCCCCATCATACTGTCTTCACCTCTGATGGTGGTGGGCTTAGATCCTTTGGCCTTGAGTGGTGCAGCAGGTCACTAGTGTGCTGGTGATATGTATCTGAGGTTGTCGATCAAATGAGCCTAGTGGCCTGCTGCTTCCATAAATCCGGAAGATATATATAAATATATATATATATATCCATCCTAGTCCTTGCTATCTACTGCTGATGCGGCAGAATTAATGGCAAATATACCATACATGCGAGCATGCTGCTGGAAGCAATCGTCCTGAAGATACATACAGGCTGGCCGCTGACATGCATGGTCTGTGTACAAGTACAAGGGATGTACGCTAGAGGCAATCAATGCTATTTTTTAGTGGAGTAGAACTCAGTCCTGATAGGAAGACGGAGTGAGGTCTGTGTAATGGTAGTTTTTCATTTGGTAAATGGCCAATTGACTGTTCCAAATATGGGTACTTTTGTAGGAGGGTTAAAGTTTTCGTGGAATAAAAAAAGACAACATAATTATTGTAACGGATAATGTATCATACTATAAAGAACGAGTAGAATTGAAAATGTTTCTCACTCAAACTGTGTCTACAATACCTCTAATGTTGGACCCACCTTTAAGGAGCATGGAAGGTGGAAGCAGGTGTAGACCCATTAAAATAGTGAGTTAGAGAATGTTTTACAAAAATGAATTGTTTTTTCACCGACGTTTTTTCTACCCACGTGTGTTCCCTCCCCCCGCCCCTCCCCTCAAAAAAATTGCGTGTGTTCCCAAATCCCAACCGTCCCCATCCACTAGTGCCGCGCAAGGTCACACTTCCTCCCCTCCTTTGCATCACTGCTCTAGAGTTCATGCTTCCTCCCCTCTGTCCTCGCCTCCTCTCATGGGTACACTCCAGATGTCGCTTGTAACACCCTAGGCTTTCACCACCCTAGGATGCTACAAAACCACATGTCACACCCGGTTTTAGCAAGAAAACCGAATGCATCTCATATATGCCCCAGTATCAAAGTTACACACATATGATTAGCAGTGAGTGAATAACAGATACAATACTCAAACGTATGAAACAAATAAAGTATTTATTACACTCACGACGACGAAGGAATGACTAAATCGTTCAACATGATAATGGGCAACTTTCATAATTAGATCTTTACCCAAAAGTAAAGGGAAGGCCTCCCAAAACCCTCGCCAACGCCAGAATTCAAACCGTTGGCAAACCAACCTTCCTAGCTCACTATAGCTTAAATCTTTCAACTTTTCATATGTCAAACCTTGCTAAAAATAAATCATCCAGGTTCAAAGACAAACTTTTATATTTGGAGTTTCGTTTGTTTAGTTCAAAATTTTGTTGAATGTGGCTTGCCAAAGTGCTCGCCACGGCCGTTCTTCTCCCAGACATGGTGCGGTCACTGTCGATGACGTCGAGGCGCGCCACCTCCACGTGGTTGGCGATGCCTGACACCGCTAGGTTCCAAGCCAATGGTGGGAGGACGCTTCCCGGCAAAGGCTGGTTTAATCCCTAATTTCCGCATCTCTCCGCAATCAGCACCGTGCATCCCCATCACCAAGCGCCACATGGGGCCTTTGCACAGGCGACGCTCTGCTCGATTGCCCATCCTCACCAATAGCGTGTAAAGAGCTCTCTCTCTCTCTCTCTCTCTCTCTCTCTCTCTCTCTCCTCTGCCAAGACTCACTGCTCGCCAATTGGAGCCCCCGATGCGCTCACCTGTCTGCTGTGCGGAGAAATTCGGCCGGCCATGGCGCTGTCCGCGTCGCGCCTTGGAACCGGGCCTCCCGATCGATCCCGTGTGCACCCACGGCTATAAAGGGAGGCTCCTCTCCTCACCTCGTGCCGAGCTTTGGATATGTTTTCACTATGATAATGTTTAGTCTCCAGTAGGAAGCTTGTACAAAAATATTGACTTTAGCTCGAGTTATGAATTATTTCTTGCTATCAGCCCTGAAATTTTGGTAGATTCTTAATAAATTATGTACTGTTCAAATTATGTCAATCTTTCTGCAGTAACTTTGCAATGACATTAGTTGCCTCTGAAAATTGTTAGATTCTCAGTAACTTCGGTTAATATGTATACATAAATAGGTTACTGAAGATAAATTGGAATTTATTGAACTAGCACCACTTCATGAACTGAGCTATAACTTGGTGTATGAGCTCTGCGTGACTAGTATATGCTGAAGTAAATAGATCTCCTTTATATCTGCTCTCTTTACTTTTGTAGCTAATTTTGTAATATTTTTCATATTTAAATTGTTGGACGAAATGAGCTCAACTTTTTATAGAGAGCTATTCATGTTAATGAGAACTTGTCGAAAAAGTTTCATCACCAGTTTGTGTGCATAACTCGAGAAACAAATATAAGTTCAAAATCGATGATAAATGGTTAATAATTAAGAAACCTTCATGTTATGCACACAAGTGTTGTTTAAATCATTTGAAAGCTCTCCTAATCCGTCACAACAGAACCAAATATGGTTTTGGGAAGAAAATAAGTTATTTATTTTATATATGTACACAATCACCATCAAAAGAAAAGAAGAAAATGCATTAATTTCACCCTTGTTTGGTGAAGAAATGAATTATTAACAATTTTTGTCTAGGTGAATATAGAAACATGTGCACCCTGACCTTTAAGTGAATAATATCATTTGAATTAAATCTCCATATACTTCCATCTCGTGTAGAAGCTGCAATCGTTGTCGGGACGTGTATGAACTCATTCCGAAAAACGAAGGAGGACCGCACGAAGGCGAAGTGGACGCCCTCATCACACACCAAGATCCGCAGGAGTCTGAGACCTTTGTTGAGAAAGAAACAAGCCTCAGAGCATCACCTAACTTTCTAAACTTCCGCAACTATGTTTATTCAATAAATGGAACCATAGTTGCATAATCATTGGTACCAATGTTGAAATACTAGTATGATAGGTCGCTAGATGCACCGCTTTAAGGACACATTAAAAGTCGAGTGATTTTCTATCACTCGCGAGATATAGTAGTTGTTTTCTTTACATATGTTGGAATCATAAGGATTGGTGGACGGGGTAGTATTTTTGTAGATGTCCCGTGTGCGTATGACAAACTCGTTAAGGCCGAAACGTGTGACACCTTTCGTGTCAAGTTTTTGAACCTACCACCAGGAAATGAGACCAGAAATCTTAGTACCAAATTGATACAGTAAGGGACTTTAGCCTGCTCTCCTTGGAAATTTATTTCCCTTGTTGTACCAAGTGGATACATGCGTGAGAACGGCTAATAGAGTCCGCAAGTATCCTAATAGTCTTGTATCCTAAGGAACTGGGATTTGAACCGAACTAATAAAGATCAATGGGAAATGTCTGGGTTGTTCTTATCCTTTTTAGTTGGTGCAACCCATGTGTTTGGGTTTCCCTTGCAAAGGTTGTGAAATTCGGTTCGAACGGTATGCTTCTCATGGTTAATGAGAGTGCTTGACTAATGTGCTACATTGAGCAACAAGTGGAAAGATGAGAATGTGGAAACTTGATGATGCTTGAATTAATAGTTTGCACCACATGCTTGGTTAAAAAGGTTGCTCGCCTAGGATCATTAAGTGACTAGAACTTGATTCTAAAATATTAAAAGAAAGGATCCACTCTTATCCACTTTTGGCAAAACAAACCCTACCAGCCAAAAAGCCATGCATGTCTAGGAGTCGATGAAGTAGTTATCACCCACGGGTAAGCCTTGCTGAGTATTAGTATATTCAGCCTTACTTCTGGCTATGTTTTCAGGTAATGCTTTTGAGGAAATGGACACTGGCTTTACATTACAACATTTCATAAGTTCAAGTCCATAAGGAGTCTTAATTAAAGTGACTACAAACCAAGTACAGATTACATAAAGAAGTTTTAGAGTTCATTGGAGCGGAAAAACAAACAGCGATCTAAATGATGATATATCGCAGTGAGGGCAGCACAGCTTCCTCACTTCGTTTAACAATCCACAGCATGCATCGTCATATCAGGGCCTCTTCACTCGCCATCATGACCTTTGTTCTGTATTCTTCTCCTCTCCAAGTCTCCAGGATGAGCATCTGAGTGCATGGTGTTTCCCAGGTTTTGAGGCCTGGTTTTGAGAAGGCACACACTCTATCTTTGCTGATTAGTTGTTCTGGTCCATGACATTCATCAAGGCTAAGATGATTTAGCATGTAGGAGAAGAAATTGAATGACTTAACTTCTAGCTGGAGTTAGCAGCTGAATACCAAGGAAGATGCCAAGAGGATGAAGGGCTTGATTGGTTCATGACCTAGATTTTGGCATGCCATGATTTTGGCAAGCCAAAATGTGGGCAAAAAAATTTGCCATTTTGGTAAAAAAGTGTGAGATGTGGGCACTTTTTGGTTGCAAACCAAGTGGTGACCAAAGAATTGGCATGCTCATATTTTGGCATGCCCACATTTTGGCACTTAACCAATCAAGCCCGAAGTTCCAAATGTTTCCTACTCCTAGTGTAATGCATATGGCATCATGTGTGTGTGGAAGTCCAAACTCGTAGCTTACTCAATTGAGTCTCTCTTTTTCTTCCCCCATACTCCGCTTTTGTAGTTGTTCTTGAGGCTTGAATGACGCATTAAGGATTGGAAGAAGCAAGTAGGAATTGTGGTAGCAAATGAGGCAGAGCCATATTACCTTTATAGTATGGCACATCTTAATGTCAAAAATAGGTGAGGTTGGCGCGTAGCGCTGTGCATTTGGTCGAACTCGATCAATCGAATTCATGGATAATCGTACAAATGTGCTGTTGCTGGGAATCTAAGATTTCAACATTCTGTGATTCAATGAATGGACATTGTGTTATCTGGAAAATTAGCACATGAGATTTCTGTGTTAACAAGGAGGGGAGGAATTAATATATGAATTGTTTAACGTGACATGCTCTCTTAATACAGCATTCTGAGCTGTTGTGATGATCAGCAAGCAGGATCAGCATCCACGTAGCCCTGTTTGAAACAGCTTAAATCCTTCTTGTGCCCAAGATAAGATAAAGTAGCAGCCAGATGTCGTTCCTTAAATTTTTTTACAGCGCTTCTTCCTACCACCCCCATTTGTACTGAAACGTAGTAGAAGATATTTAAGGCATGTTTCTGAATCTTATCTAAAAAGCGCTTTTCCCCACTGATGTACCAAATAGGGCAACCGGAGCGCATTTTACGCTGGCAAGAGAAGTGTGATGATGAGGTTGCCGGTGTGAGCTTATACATGTCATTCTATTTATCGTAATATTCTTATTATCATCTGACTTGAACTAAACCTTTTAGCCCATATTAAACATATTACATACTAACCACTTATTTTATTAGTGACATGTGTTACCACATCATGTAACTTCAAGTAGTTTGGTGTGCTTATGAGATTACTAAGATAAAGTCCAGATGGACAGGTTAACAATACAAAATTGATCGCGGAAGCAAATTTGAGTATCAACTACAAACAGGGGCAGAGCCAAAGGGGGGGCGTAAGGGGGCCTGGCCCCCCTAATGCTCCCCGTAGCAACACTAAACTCCCTAATGAATGCACTAATCAGCCCAACTAAACAGTAAACCATGACTTAATTGCTAGCCCTCTCTCTCTCGTGCTGCGAGCTTGACGAGTTGCAAAGGGCCAACGCTGCAGCAGCATTCTCCCTTTGGTTGTTGCACACGCCGGGTAAGTTTCCTATTCTATCTTTGGATAGGTTAGGGGCTTAGGCATAGCTGGGTAGGTTTTAATCAAAATAATTGATTGGCAATTGATTTACTCCCAGATTAGATTGGACAACTCTACCCCTTTTATTTCTTGTTCTCAAATTACATAATGCCCTTTTCAATCTTTGGTCTTTGCTGATTGTTAATCCAAGATGAAAGAGGATAAACCCTTGATTGTTGGCATAAGCCCGATGTTGGTACCGAAAAGCCTAATGTCAACAATGACCAAGCTTCTAGGCTGGACGAAATGCCTAATATCAACAATGACCAAGCTTTAAGCTGGACGAAATGCCTAATATAATTAGTAGATAATTGCATGCTTTTAATTCATGCTGATTTACTTATTATCAATGCTCTATTTGAGTTAGTAAAGCAACTTTTGTATGTATCATGTCATATTCTTGTCACTTCTGCATATGTCTACTTGCCCCCTCCCCCCTATATCAAAATCCTGGCTACGCCCCTGACTACAAATATGTGTAAATCTCGTCAAGAGCTACAATTGTTACACACAATTTCTGTCCATTTGACTCTGTATGATTATGTTATGCTTTTCTAAAGTTGAGGTGCACATTTGGACGAGTGACCCTTTTTTTTGGCAAGAAACTACACATGTAGGCAAATATCATGCCTAGAACTGAGGTGATAATGTCATTTACACACTCCTTTCTTGTCTTGAAAGATACACGTGCCACATGCATGTTTTATTCAATCATTTTTTTTAGAAAAGAGAATATATTTCAATATTCCAGCCTCTGCATCGACAAATGCATGTAGCTGCTCATTATTACAAACCACAATTCACCATAATTAAGCAAAGCACACCCTAGGTTTGTACATGCCATTATTGGCACGATCCAACAAGTTTTCGATACGATGACTAAAACGCTGACCATATCTAGCAAAAACTTCCATGATAGTGGTCTCAAGCACACGACACCCCCATTGAAATTGGGGTTGCTCCTCCTTTTGCAGTAACGCCCCGGAACAGATCCAGTATGTCCCTCTGTAGATCATCTGCGTCGAAGTAAATGCTTGTACATTGTTAAAAATCATATCATTTCTGCTTAGCCAAATTGCCCATAATAAAGTGCATGCTCCAACAAGAATTTTGTACCTAAGCTTCTTATCTACCCCTTGTAACCAATCAGTAAACATATGAGCTATGCTTAGAGGTGGGGTCAGATTAAAAGAAACATGTACATCCCTCCTAACAAACCTAGCAATATGGCAATCGAAAAAAAAAGATGTTGAATAGTTTCATCAATACGACAAAAACAACACTTTATACTTCCTTTCCATTGTATTTTGGCTAAGTTATCTTTAGTTAGAACAACACCTTTAATCAAATACCATATAAAAATCTTTATTTTTAAGGGAAACTTTAGCTTCCAAATTACATGTTTTGGCCGTATGACATTAGGAACAACAAGCGCCCTATACATGGAACGAACTGTGAATCTTCCATGTTGCTGTAAACTCCAAGAGAAAGTGTCCCTAGTGTCTAATAGTTGAACATTTGAAATTGTAGCTACAAGCTGCTGCCAAGCTATTAAATTGTTACCAACTAAAGATCTTCTAAAGGACACATTCAAAGGATTGGCACTCAAAACATTTGCTACCGTCACACTTTTTTTCCTAACTATATTAAATAAATCGGGATAGCTATCTTTGAAGGAAAAGTTCCCAAACCACGCGTCTTCCCAAAACCGAACTTGAGTCCCATCACCCAAATTAGATTTACCCGATCTCAAAAAAAATCATCACCTTCATGAGGCCGGACCAAAAATGAGAATCACTGGGTATATATTGGACCTGTGTAATGGTCCTATGTCTCAAGTATTTATTCCTAAGATTCTGCCAAATCCCATCTTCATTAATTAACTTAAAAAGTCATTACTAAGCAGACATCTATTCTATAGATCAAGGTTGAGAATCCCTAAACATCCATGATCCTTTGGTGTACACACAAAATCCCCTATTTTGTCAATCTATATTATTTCTTCTTGTGGCCATCACTTTGCCAAAGAACCTCGACCTGTAATAGTCTAGTTTCTTTAGAATATTTTGTGGCACTTCAAAGAAAGATAGCATGAACATGGAAAGACTACTAAGGACAGAATTTATGAGACCTGTTGGCCTCCTACAGATAGCATCTTTCATTTCCATCCTTTTAATTTCTTTTGAAACCTCTCTTCTACTTCTTTCCAATCTATGTTTCTAAGTTTTCTATGATGCATCTGAATACCAAGATATCTAAAAGGGAAAGAGCCCATCTCACGTCCAAAAATCTGAGGGTATTCCCTTTCATTATTTTTAGCAGCACTATAACAAAACATTTTGCTTTTATGGAAGTTTATCTTCAGACCAGACAATTGCTCAAATGCACATAACAAGTCAAAAAAAAGACTTGGTAAAGTTTGTTGCCAAGCATGTGTATTTTCTCTTCCAATCGCCACCTGACCTGCTTGGGTAGCAAGATCAATATCATATTGTCTATAGCATTGTCCACGCTGACATTTTCTAGTTTTCTAGTAACATTGTAAAGACAATGTCCGAAAAGTTCCAATTGTTTCTATTTTTGTAAATATTCTATTAGTCACATTGTAAAGATTGTATTCATCACATTTGCAAGTAAATAAAGTTAGAACATAAACATTGGTATTTGAAAGCATACTAATTTAACATACGTCAGTGGCCTGTTAGCTAACGGTCCTACTATGCATCTATCAGAAAATGTGCTCAAACTCAAACTTGTTGAAGAAAACCTACCATAACAATGTGCTCACAAGTCACAATTCAAGAAAACACTGCCAGAACAAGTGTAGAGAAGTTCTCAGTTAATAATCACCTATACACAACAGCATATAGGTGGCTGAATTTTGGCATTTATATGGAACAAAAAACACATACTACTTACAGAAAAATCAACCAAACTGATTGTACACAAGTAATTCCTAATCAATAAATTGAGGGTACCATCTTGTGGTTGCTGTATTGAAACCATGAAAACCAGTTCCAAAATGCAGAACCGAAAATGCATCATGAAGTATACGTCACTTCCTTGTACTGTTGCTCTGGCCTAATAACCATTACTCCATCGACACTGTGTATCCACTCCACTCGGATTTTTTTTATACAATGGAAAACAATATTTCCCGCATCTGCGGTTCCGCACACAGTGTTTGATGTTTAATCTTATTACATTTCTTCAGCTCCCTGGCTGAGATCAAAGGAACAAAAATGTACGAGCGGCGACGTTGAAGGGGGGCCGGCGGTGCCTTCCACGTCCAGTCGGTGGCAGCCGGCGGCGAACTCAAAGGTGGCTGCCTGGCCGGCGTACCCGTCCACGTGTGAGCGGAGGCGGCGGGAGGGTGAGCGGCCATCGACGTTGCTGAGAGGTGACGGGAAGATGGGCCCGCGCATGAGAGGCCGTGCGAGAGAATAGAGAAGATGGAAGAAGAATGGAAGGTGCCGCGTGCGGAAGGAAGGAAAGACACACAATGTTTGATGTTTAAGCTTATTACATTTCTTCAGCTCCCTGGCTGAGATAAAAGGAACAAAAATCAAGAACAAAGTGTATTATTGAATTTCCATCCGCCTCTTGCGAAGACCTCTATGGCAATGATCTCCATAGCAAGGCTCCCTGAAAATCTGAGCCAGTATGTCCTAGTTTCACAACATGTTAACCCTTGTCCCATCACGCTGCAACAAAGCCCAAAATCTGAGCCAGTATGTCCGCCTGAAAGCAGCCTACATAAAGGAAGTATAGTTGATATTATCGAAAATTACATCATTCCAACAACGCCATATAGCCAACATAAGGCTACCGCCCCCACTAAAATATATTTCCTCTCATCCAGATTTATTCCCACTAACCAACTCCCCAACATATGGGTTACAGAGCAAGGACATGATAATCCAGTAGCCATGGTGACAATCCGCCAAATATTTTTTGCATTTTGGCAGTCAAAGAACAAATGTTTGATTGTCTCATTGTAATTGCAGAAACAACACTTTTGGCTTCCACTCCAATTGCGTTTTGTATGATTATCTTTACTGAGAATTACACCTTTTTGAAGGTACCACAAAAAAATTTGATCTTTAGTGGAATTTTTAATTTCCATATCAATTTATGGGAGAATGGAGAATTAAGATCAATCATGTAAGTAGACATGGATCAGACAGAATATTGTCCGCTTTTAGTCAGACTAGGAATGAAGGTATCTCTCTCATTACATAAGTTAACATGAGCAATCTTTGCTACGAGATTATGCTAATTTGTTAGATATTCTCCCACTAATGCTCTTCTAAAAGAGATGTGTAGGGGTGTAGTCCTCATAACATTACTCGCCGTAGAATGTGGGTGATTCACAATGTTATAGAGTCTAGGATATAGAGTTTTTAATAGTTGAGATGCAGCCCATGTATCCTCCTAAAATCTAGTTTGGTTTCCATGCTTAACATTGAAGGAACCATACCCTAGTACTTGACTTTTAATCTTCATAAGACCTTTCTAGAAATGTGAATCATTTCTTTTTGCGTCTACTTAGGAGAGAGTTTTTGAGCTTAGTTATTTATTTCTAAGCAGAGTTTGCCAGATCCCTTCTTCATTAAGCAATTTGAAAATCCATTTGCTTAGAAGACTTTTATTTTTTATCTCCAGGTCCACTCCACTCGGATGATCTAGCACATAATGTGAACTCATGTAATCTTATGAAAAACAATTTTTTTCTCGATCAATATTCATTTTCATAATGTGAACTGCAATGGACATGTGAAATAGTATTTCAATTGTAGAGAAATAATCCTTCCACGAAGGACAACGTACATGCAACGTGAGCAGGTTTCACCACTTTCATGTCCTAGAAAAGTTTCTTTCCCTACTTTTTTGTAAGAAACCACAGGGCAAAATGATTTTTCTGTCAAAATCCTCGCGTGAAACCTTCCCCATCAATATTTCTATTCCTAGGATTTTGGGTTTTACACGAACTTCCGTTTTCTGTTAGTGTTCCAAGTGTGCAGCTCGTGTCATATTATGCATCAGCAACACAGAATAGACTGTTTAACCAACAGTAAGGCTAATTGATCTTTTAGTTTGTGTGATCATATCTTAACGGGAACAAAGGAATGATCATTAAGAAAATGCATGGTTCGCTGCAGCAACGACCTGGGGTTATGTTGTTCCTGATGCTGCCTATTCCTATATCTCAGAGCAAGCACATTATTTTCTCACCGCTTGGGGTTGCCTATGTCCTATGGGAACCATATCAAGTAAGGGAAGAAATCACTTCTTCAGGTACACTGGGTGGTATGAGGCATAAAGAGCCATATATGTCCCCAGAAAGGTTTGGTGGGATCCAGGATATATAAGCAGGGCAACGTGGCTCAACAAGGGGATGTTGGGTGTAAGTGCAATGCTACATATGCTCTATCTCAACTGAAAGTAAGGGTGGTGGCACCAGCTAAATTTAGGAATAATTATCCAAGCATTCGTATGAACTTTATGTAGTAAAAGTCTAAGAGATCAAGCATTCATAAGGAGTGACGAGCTAGCTGTTCTCGATGATATCGTTGTGATGACCTATTTAGTCCTTGATTGAGGGACCTTACGGTACCGTAGACAATCTGAAATTGTGTACGCAAGCATGTGCAGAATACAGATAGCTTGATGTTCCATGCAGATGTGTACGATTGTGAGTGGAACTAAACTCGAGAATAATACAAATCCAATACATCTCTATACTCATGGAGGCATGCTTGCAGCATGCTGTGTAATGTAATATTCATTGTCGGTTGAACTTCCAGTAGAGCATCAGATGAACGAACTGTGTTAAGGAAACGTTGAATGAGTTCCTTGCTATTTACATTGAGCTAAGAAATACCTACAAGATTGAGGGACACTACATCACACATCGTGAATGGAAACTACACACGATGTATCCAAACGTGAAGCACTAAATTTTAGGAACCATAATTGTTTCATGAAGCATAAAAGCAGGATTTCCTATCAATTACTAGCAACTATATATGTTCACAGCAAACACTTGGTGCTCTGCTACCTGACCCCATTCCTTGAAGTGCTACCCGCGTTCATGCAGAAATGTACCTGCACCCGCTTCACCCGCACCCTTCCACTTTCGGTCTCAGGAATATCAGCAGTGGTTCCACAACTATTCCAACATCTGCAGGAGATATGTTCCAGAGGTACCTCCCATTCCCAATGTACATCATACTTTCCAACTCTAGAATGTAATTTCTGGTTGCCTTTTCATGTCTTTTGCCTGAACTCATTCATGCGTGTTGCTTTGGTATTGGGCTCGCCTATGGATACATAAGAGCAAATAAGAACCGTAGAAAGGAAGTATCGCCCAGATGACAGGAAGCAACATTAAACATATATACAATGAGATGTTTCAAGGTGCGACAGTGGGAATGGGAGCATTGCAATCTATTTTTATTTATAGGTCACGGTTCAATACTGCTACAACAATATTTTCACCAACGGCTAGAGGATTCTTTAATTTGCCACTGTAATAGTACATTTGCTCAAACTTAACTGACATCGCACATAAACATTTGCCAGCTAATCATGGTCCTTGTGAGAGAGAGATGGACATGCCATCAAAATGCTCTGCACCCAGCATCCCTTCATCCTTGATATACAATTTTGTTCGATGCGTCCGTGCATAATGGATCGGTCACACTTGTGACCTCTATCGTGACTGTGTCAACGACCTATTGTTGGTTCCACACGTGACACAAAAACACTGAAATGGATGGGTGATGCTTTCTATTTTTAATACATTACATTATAATTTATTCTTGTTGCCTTTAGTATGTCTTCTACAACAGTTCGCTAGTACATTTCGTGTATGGCTTCTTGTTAGCCCAAGGATATGTAAAAGCAAATAGGAATGGAGTAACATTTGCTCCAGAACATGTCAATTGTACCGCAACATTAGCCAACTGGTGGGGAATAGGATCCTATGCAGTACTTTACAGTCGATTCACTAACGGATGGGCCCAGGCCCACGCATCAGTGACTCCACTGCAGAGGAGTCTACCTGACTGGTCATGGTTGTTGTAGGAAACTAATGGCATCGTTGTTAACATGCTCTGTTCTTCCCTCCGCAATGGTGCAGTGATGCTAAAAAGATTTTGGGTCTCTAGCACCACGGTTTGTGTGCTTTGTATGTTACAGTGGCGAGCATAGGTAGGCATCAATTGGGTGTCCGGTTAGAAATAAATAAACAATCGATGCACATCTTGCACCAATGGTAAACGTTAGTTGAGATAAGAAGCAGACCCATTCCAACAAAAAAAACATATTGTTCGATGAATTAGCACGGAGCACATTCTTTCTATCCTCTAGAAGTTTGATGTGCTAGCATTGCTAGCCATAACGTGGAAAGTGATGCCCCGATTAGAGGGAGAGTGTTTGGGCATCACTACAAAGTTCACCTTTGTTAACTCTACAACTTGTTGCTACAGTGATACTTAAATATGAGAGAGGAGGTTCCAGAGTCACTTCACACACTGCGGCAAACTCCAAGCCATGCTAGAAGAAGACGGAATGATGCAATGACAGATATTAATCAATGACAGAACTGCAACCTTCATGTCAGGCACCACTCCCCAACTGGAGAAGCAATAATCTAGTCGTTTGAGGCATTTGAATTCGATCGCTTTGTCTGCCTTGAAATATTTGTCTTAACCATGTCACAATTGGTTCCACAAGAAACAAAAAAACCAAACAGATTTGTTTCCTTATGCTTCCTATTCCTAACAAATTTCGTCATAACTCCTTCCTATTGCCTTTACTAGTTCATCTGTGGTTGTTGGTTTTGATCTTGCTAGCCTGAGGTATGTAGAGTTGGAATGGAAGTAGGTAGCTGAAAAAACAGAGCCACAAGTATCATTTGGATAATATAGTGAGATGCCTCAACTAACGTGGGGGTATTGTATTTTTATTTGTTTATTAGAAGATCCTGGTTCAACAGGTGAAATTTAATAGGTTCATTGTTGCACATGTACTGTGGGCTTCATCTGTCAACCCCACATGATTGTATCTTGCACATGTGAGCTTCGTCAGTTAACCCAATAAGACTACCCACAGCGATGAGCGGTATCTAAAACTTTATTTCTCAGACATTTGGCATCGGTGCCGAACAGCAGCCCACCACACAATGATCTACCAGATGCTGATGAGAAGGTGGACCCCTATGGTCAGATCCACATCTCCCCCATATTTGCTTTGGTTAGTGTGAACTGTGAAGTCAGTTTTTTATTTGCTAAGCATCAAGGCAAGAACATTGACTCGCAAGCTTGGTTTCTTGTTTTTAGCATCGGTCATGCACTGGTTGCCTTGGTGCTCAAATGATCTCTTATGTTTCAAGCATCGTTCGCGGCCACCGCTGTGAGCAGTCTAAGCATCTCAAATACAAGCCAATTTTCTGGTATGCAATATTGAATCCTTGGTAAACCCGTAGTAACATAGTATAAATAAATCATCGCAATGATCAAACAATCTTGAAAAACTGCAAGACTAATTAGTTCTAAAAAAATCGTTAATGAAACATTTCTTGTATGGCAAACTGTTCTGTAAGTTACGCCATGAGAGTAAATTTCGGAAATTAATTATGCTCTTTTCAAGCTTTCCATTTGTACACTCTTGTTTCATAAACTCGCACACTGTACATTCTACAATTGATATATAATAATTAAATCAGGAAACAAATCAAACAAATTAAGACATACTTTGCTTGCATTCCACCTGACAGACAACCATGAGATATGATTTGCATTATGCACGCATCCAGAAATCATATCTTGCTGCATATACAATGCTACTATGCTAGCTGGGCATGCTGGCACGAAGTCTATAAGTTGGTCCCATATCAACTAGTTGACAAGCAACACCAAACAAGTTCTGCAGAGAAGACACAGAGCAGTGGACAAATGGAGGGTCAGGCAATGAAAATCTTCGCACTCTTGCTACTGTTCTTCGTTTGCAACCCAGGTATATGGTTCATCTCTCTCTCTCGTAAAATCTCGATCATGAACTAATCCAATTTTGTATGAGCAGCAAAAGCACAACCCTGCAAATTGTCAGACCTCGTGATCACCCAGAAAGCCGTCTCGTCAGGGGTGACTAGCAACCTGAGGTACAGGGTGACGGTGGAGAACCAGTGCATCTGCCCGCAGGCAAACATCAAGCTGTATTGTCCGGGATTAAGGCCCTCCGCGGGGATCGATCGGGACGTGCTCAGCGTCGACGGCGGCAAGCTCTGCACCCTCAATGGTGGCCGCCCCATCGGCAAGGGCCCCGACAATGCCGTCGGGTTCTCGTACGTGGGGACATCTCCGTTCAGGTTCCAGCCCGTGTCATCCACCATCACCTGCTCCTAAGAGATGAGTCATGGGCTGGGTCTTTGCACCATTTTGTCTTAAAAAAGTGAGGTTAAGATGTACACTGGCTGTCCTAGTTTCGCAACATGTAACCCTCAAGTGTTCATGGCCTTACAAAATTTTGGTACAAATGGAATAAATTCGTTTGTGATGTTATTTTAAATGCAGTCGTCTCACGGTCACAGTGGTAGGTATTTGTAAGTTATTGCGAGCACATGTTTTTTTTATATATCTTCATGCTTTGTAGCGTTTCGATGTGGCCTTCTATTCCTTAACCTTTTAAAAATATTTTTAATTATGTATTTAATAGTTCATGATAAGGACGTTCCATAATGATCCAAGTTTCGTGGCTCACCAGCCGTTAAAATGAGTGTGATGTTGTAGTTGGATAAAAAGGATAATATGTGTGCATTTCTCACCATTACGTGGCAGGGGCTGACTGTGCTGAATTTAACGATACTAGAACAATCGGAGATTGCAACATGGCCATGAGTAAAGACTTGAAAATCTGTTCCATTTCTGCGACATACCATGGTCCAATTAAACATCCAGAACCACGCTCTGCATAACTCTGTAAGATGTGTTGCAGGTTGACCATGTCTTGTTCTGATGGCCGGATGAATACCGTTGCATCATCAGCATATAAGCTTGTTCTTAGTTTGATTGGGTCAGCACCAATCGGTTGCAGTAAGCCATGTGCAGTGGCCTTGCCAAGAACACGTTGGAGAGGATCCATGGCGAGAATGAATAACATCAGGGATTATGGATCTCCTTGGCACAAGCCCCTGCAGTGATGAATGGGTAGCCCAAGCTGACCATTAAGCAGGACGTGGGATGATGTTGTAGACCAAATTATGTCTCACCATCTCTGACCGAAACCCAACCGCTCCATGATTTCTACAACATTTTCACAAGAGCAAGACACCAGTGCTTTTCATGAAATTGGCCAAAGCTTTTGACAACGTGAGATGGGAATACATGTTGTAAGTCATGGAGCGGTTGGGTTTCGGTCAGAGATGGCGAGACATAATTTGGTCTACAACACCATCCTACGTCCTGCTTAATGGTCAGCTTGGGCTACCCATTCATCACCGCAGGGGCTTGCACCAAGGAGATCCATTATTCCTGATGTCATTCATTCTTGCCATGGATCCTCTCCAGCGTGTTCTTGACAAGGCCACTGCACAGGGCTTACTGCAACCAATTGGTGCTGACCCAATCAAACTAAGAACAAGCTTATATGCTGATGATGCAGCAGTATTCATCCGGCCATCGGAACAAGTCATGGTCCACCGGCAACACATCTTACAGAGTTATGGAGAGGCCGCAGGATTATTCACCAACATGCAAAAATCAGAAATGTATCCCATCCACTGTGAAGGCATTGATCTGACGGCGGTGACAGAGGTATTCACTGGAGCAGTTTCACAATTTCCGTGCCGATACCTAGGCCTCCCGCTACATATTGGCCACACGAGACGAGGTAATGAACATATGCTCATTGACAAGATTGGAGCTCGACTACCAGGGTGGAAGGGACGCCTTCTTAACAAGGCAGGTCGATTGACATTGGTGACATCGGTGCTATCGTCCATCCTGATCTACCATATCACCGTCTTCCCACTCCAAATGGGCGATTAAGTGGATTGACCGTATCAGGCGCAATTTCCTTTGGCGTGGAGAGGAAAATGCAAAGGGGGGACATTGTCAGGTAAACTGGAGGCGTGTCTGTCGACCGAAGAAGATGGGCGGGCTGGGTATTCTTGACCTCACAGCTTTCAGCCGGGCGCTCAGTCTACGTTGGTTATGGTATAAATGGACTGACAGTGAACGACCATGGTCAGGATTCCGGCTTAAGATAACACAAAGTGCAGAAGAATTATTCAAAACATGCACGCATTACTATAGGTAATGGTATGAAGACCAGTTTCTGGAAAGATAGTTGGTTGAACGGCAAAGCACGAAAAGACATTGCGCCAATTTGCTATTCACTAGCATGGAGAAAAAATCAAACAGTGGCCGACAGCCTATCACAAAGAAACTGGATGCGTGGCCTCCGTCGACTTTCCTCAACTGAAGGGATGCACCAGTTCATCCATCTTTGGCAGCAGATACAGTCTGTGCAACTCAACAATGAAACAGACCAAATCCGGTGGAGGTTCACACTTCACAGCGGACGGTGTGTACACATCTCGCTCGGCATTTCGGGGCTCCTACTCTGACTACAAATGAGAGAAGATATTGAAATTAAAAGTAGAAAACAAGTGCAATTTCTTCCTATGGCTTCTACTTCAGTACAAGCTCCTAACAGCGGATCGAATCCTGAAACGAGGAGGCCAAGCAAACCCAATCTGCCAATTATGCAGAACGACACCAGAATCCATTCTTCACATGGCTGCCAATTGCTCATACTCCCAATCAGTCTGGGCCCAGGTGGAACATCTTACTGGACAGCAAAATCTGCGCCAAGCGACCCCAATACAAAGCGTGAAGGACTGGTGGACGACTCTGATGACCACGACGACAGAACGATCACAAATTGCCACTAGAACATCTAGAAAGAAAGAAGCCGGCGTTTCTACGACAACAAGGCGCTACCAGCTCGCTCTTACGGTGCAACATGATGTTGCCGTGCTACAGTTTGCACGGACACAGGAGGAGTAATCAACAAGTGACTGCTGGCCCGGCTGCATCTTTGCAGGCGGGGTTGTTTTTTTCTTCTCTCCTTTTATTTCCTTTTGGCCATCAGCCAAACATGTAAACAATCGTTCTTGCTTCCTACTGAAATGAAAAGGCAGAGCAACTGCCAAGGTTCCTCAAAAAAAAAAAAAAGAGGCTGCACGTTTGCAACATACCATGGTCCAATTAAACATCCAGCACAACCACGCTCCTGGTCCACATGTTCTACAAGTTCAAACTTCACGAGTGGCCACAACATGGGCAGATCCACTACTCACTTCGTCACAAGACCGGCAAAACGAAGTTAGATGTGGACTGTAAGATTTACACTGATGGGCCTGATCCGCTCAGACACCAAGACACGTCAACATGACCTTCACATTCAGGGAATCAGGATCACTTCTCCAACCTCTAACAGCACTGTTAGTTGTAGGACTTACAATTGTTCATCCAGATGTGCCCTTCATATTTGGCGAGCAAATTAAACTACTGGAGTTCAAAAGAAACAATCAAACTTCTATTGAGCTGAGGATGAGGCAGTTAGCAGTTTGCAGGGCGGTGCCAGTGGAGGTACTTGAATATTAGATGTGTTTGGATACTCAGCAATTGCGCAAAAAAAAAAAAATGAAGATAGATTAGCCATGTCCACTACAGCAAGGATATGCATTTAGCCCAAGATGTCCATGGACTCAGTATACCCTACTTAGCTTGCCATTTTTTCAAGAGGCAAAGTGCGAGGGCTTTACCTTCTATCAAATTTCGTTAACACAATTTTCTTATCCAACTTTTTCCTCTACAACATTCTTGGTTCAAGTTTCCTGCTCCAATACTCTATCACCCGGATCTATTTGATGTCTCTGACATAGATACAATTATACATTAAATACTTCACAATTTAACCTTTGTAAAAATAGATTAAACATTTCTCCATTTATCCTTTGTGAAAAACAGAATCTTGTGTAAATGTTATCATACATAAGAAGGCATACAAATATATTTCAAAATATATGGAGCCCAATGAACATGCATTACAGAGACGTGTATTCATCACTCAAAGGCAGCAGATCAAAGCCATCAGAAACTTGCAGAGTGACAGACGACTTAGAAACATATACCTAGCTTCTCCCAACAAGTTTACATGCATCAGCGGTGGCAGTGTACTTCATTAATTAGCAGTGAGTGGATCCTTTTGGCAGGCATGCTCATTTACTTCAGAGCTAATTCAGATGTAATCTAATTTGGACAAACCCTGCATCAGTACAGGTCTCAGATTCCTCAAAATCTATAGGAAAGCAGCATGACAAATGCACATACTAGTAAATGGTATATGTGACAGCAGTACGCACTGTGAACCAACAAACTAGAAACTCTAAGTGCATTCCATTTTGCTTAATTACAGTTCTAAAATTGAAAAGTTCCAAACATAAATATACCAGAAAGTTACTGACATTTGCTCTTTACCCATATACTAGAAGACATAATGTCTCACTAGCTATGGAACAAATGGAGAGAAAAAAATAAAGTAGAAAAAAAATGTTAGAATCTTACCAAATGCATGGACAGGGACTTCCTTTCAAACTGTGCTCCTTCAAGATTTCATCAAATCCTACAGCATGAATCTGGCAAAAACAGATTGAAGCGACGGGTCTCCTAATCACATGGTGGAAACTGAAATATACTAAAACCTAGATTCATCTTTACCTCGGAAGAAACTATGCAAGTGAGTGCAGCTGTGTATTAGTTCGATATTGGATCTAAAGTTCATATACCAGGGAAGGTCTACAGTCTTTGTATCATTAGGAACTCCACTGTGATTTTAATTTTATCACTATGATATCTAAAGCTAAAATGGTAGCAGAGAAGGGCATGTGGAGAGATATTTGAGAACAGTTTCAGACGCATTTCTGAATATGGCTCCCACAAAGGGCACAATTTCCTCTGAGTCACTTACAGATAAAATTCAATGAATACAACTTTGGACATCCTGCAAGACACTGTTTGAACATTTACATTAGTCTCAAGAGTTCGAGAACCAGGACTCCATGGTTTCTGCCATTCATCTATATCCTCAGAATCAGAAAGAAACAGAAGTGTAGTACGATGGATCATGTCTTCTCTGCAGCCATCACCAGAGTCTATTTTCAGTGCTTCATTGAGTGCTCTCAGTGTCCTTGTTTTCGGCTTGGCGAGTGAATGCTGGTGAGTAGTCCAACGCAGTGGGGGAGTCACTTCCACTAGGGCTTCACGGTGGAAGTAATTCAGAAATGTAACTAATGATGTCTTTCAGGATTGGCAGGTAATATATTCATAATTCTGTGTTAGATTACCTGTAATTTGGAGAAGTTGGGCTGTAATCTGGACTAGGTCCTCCAGAGTTGTCAATTGGACTGCACAAGTCAGGTAGTGCATTATAAAACCCCCAAACCTCCAATTGAGGAACATAACACTGAGATGGAGCACAGAATGGGCCTCACCTGGTTGGGCTGTATGACGGACTTGGCAGTGAATACGCTGGTGAAGTCGGTGAGTATGTTGGTGAAGTTGGGCTGAAATCAAAAATAGTATTACAACCAATCAATACCTTTCAGGTTCAAATATAAGTTTGCTGCTCTTTAGAACTGTTGGTACCTGTAATCTGAAGAAATCTGGCTGTCTGGAGTCATCCTTGGGCTGCTTGGAGAGTAAGTGCTCAGAGAATACTTGGCAGACGAAGGATTGTAGCTTGGTGAAGTTGGGCTGTAGTTTGGCGATGTTGAGCTGTAAATTGGTGAGGTCGGGCTGTAACCAGGCGAGGTAGGGCTGTATGTAGGTGATGCTGGGCTGTACCAGGGCGATGCAGGGCTGTATGCAGGTGATGCTGGGCTGTATGAGGGTGATGTAGGGCTGTATGCATGTGATGCTGGGCTGTATGAGGGTGATGTAGGGCTGTGTGCAGGTGATGCTGGGCTGTATGAGGGTGATGAAGGACTGTATGATGGAGACGTAGGGCTATATAAGGGTGATGTTAGGCTGTATGATGGTGATCCTGGGCTATATGAGGCCGCTGTGGGACTGTAAACAGGAGATGTAGGGCTATATGTTGCCGTGGATGGAATATAAACTGGCGAAGTGGGATTGTAATTTGGAGAAGCAGGATTATAGCTCGATGTTGGACTATAGCTAGGAGATAAAGGATTGTAAACTGGACTTGTGGGTGAGTATGAAGGAATCGAGTAAGCTGGGCCCGTTGGGGTATAAATTGGACTTGTGGGCGAGTATGAAGGAATCGAGTAAACTGGGCTCGTCGGTGTATAAATTGGACTTGTGGGTGAGTAAATTGGACTTGCTGCCATATGCCTGACATATGGCGAGAAAGAAGCATTTGTGTCGATGGGGGATGCCCTGAAATTTGGACTCATCAGATAACTTGGCGACATCATTCCTTCATGATATGGTGTCCCAGAGAGGGGTGGTGCCATGTCAAAGTCCAGACCTTCCACATAGCTTGGGAGTTGAAGTTCAATGACCTCTTTCAGCATCTGGTCATTCAGAAATAGTGTACAGCTTCCAGTACCAATAGGAGCAAGCTGGCCAAGCATAATGTTCTCTGTGACACCTCTCAGGTAGTCAGATTCAGCATACACAGCGGCATCAAGTAAGATATCCACAGTCTCTTCAAATGAACATCTCATAAGAGGTCCTGTGTCATTGCGATTGATACCATGCCTTGTAATAGCCATCAGATGACCTCTGTACGTCATGGTATCGCAAAGAATTGCTAGATGCCTATAGTTTACATAGGATCCATCAAAAGATATGACCACCCTAAGTTCATCCAAGAGAGCCCGACGGACAGCCTCAATTCCAAGAACCTCAATCACTTCAACCAAATGGTTACTTGTTGTTCTTGTAGCATCAACATCCTCATGGCACATGACAGCCAAGAGATTGACACCATCCGTATCAAGCATCCACTCGTTAACTGATTTAAAACTACCATTTTCACCAAATTTATTAACCTTAACTTCTTTTATGAATACCTTGTTAATATCCGGAATGCCTCGAAGAGCCATCTCTGTCAGCATGTTGCTCTCTATCTTCTTGAGGAATACGTCATCCTCAGCAGACTCATCTTGCATATCTCCATTTGAAGCTCCATCAGTTGTGATGCGCAGACGAAGGATAAGCTTATCTGCATTATCATCACTAATTATGCATGATAAATCGTCATCAAACTCACGGTTGATCTTCTCAGCGATATCAGCCATGCTCAACTTCTTATCAACCATCATTTCACGATCAAGCTCAATACGCAATAGCCAAGGAGAAATATTATCCGAGTCAATATCCTCATCAGGCATTTCATAATAAGACTGGACAAATTCCACATCCTCGTCAATGATGGTTCCTTTGGGATCAGGATCATACCAAACCTCGGTAGCATGGGTCACACTGCGCAATGTGGTGTACTCCAAAGCACATTGGACATTCTTAGCCAATTCTTTCTCCTTGTTAACCCCAGGCTTTAGGTAGACAGATAATGATGGAGTTTTTATCTTCTTGGCAACATTAATGATCTCTCTGAGCCTGGGAACTCCAAGAGTAACATTCTTGGCACTGACACCAGCAAAATGGAAGGTATTCAGAGTCATCTGAGTTGCTGGTTCCCCGATGGATTGCGCAGCCACACATCCAATCATTTCACCAGGGGCCACCAAAGACTGTGAGAACCTGGTTGCAATCTCATCAATAATCCATCCAAATGCTTCCCTTGTAAGCCTGTATTCGCTCAAGACCCTCTTGCTAGCAAATGTGGCACGGAGATGAATATTAAATAACAAAGTTGCATTCTTCTGTGCCTCAATGCTCATATCATCATCACCATACACAACTTTTAGTCTTTCTTGCAGCTTATCTATTGCTTCCACAATTTCCATTGGGTGCATGTCCGAACATGTTCGGGTATCAATCTTGAATGTCTTCTGTGCATTCCAGATAAGCCGCTTGAGGTTGACAGGCATAGGCCACGATTTAGCTCCATTTGTAGCAATCTCAGTCCCAAGCTGGAACCGATCAGCTTCCAGTTTCTGAACCTCAGCATCTAACACACTTCTGAATTCAATGATGGTTTTCAAATCATCAACATGGACAGGAGGCAAGTAGTTAGGTCTCCAGTTCTCGTCATCCAGTTCATAGCGGAACAAATTATCAAACTCATCCTTTTTCAAGTGCAAAGTGTCCAACTTCTGGTCTTCAATCCAGACAGCATCCACGCCATCTTCCCCATATAGGAACTGAATGACATCTCCCAAGGAATTTCTTACAGTACCATCATATTTCACCATGATGTCCTCCATAGCTTTCACAAGCCTGCGTTGGATATATCCAGTCTCAGAAGTCTTCACAGCGGTATCAATCAAACCTTCTCTACCACCTATAGCATGAAAGAAAAATTCTTGCGGTGTCAGACCCTTAAGGTAAGAGTTCTCCACAAACCCACGACTTTCAGGACCATAGTCATCTTTTGTGAAATGTGGCAGTGTTCGACAGCTGAAACCAAATGGGATCCTTTTGCCCTCAACATTCTGCTGTCCAACACAAGCAGCCATTTGGGAAATGTTAAGGAAAGAGCCTTTTGAGCCTGCAGTGGCCATAGCCTTCAAATTGTTACTTTCAGACAAGCTATTCTGAGCACTGGCTCCAACTTCATCACGAGCCTTGTTGAGAACCTGGAACGAAAAAAGAACGGTTTGAAATTAAACTCAAGTGAGGGGGATAATGCTCTTGGTTGATTGAAAGACCTATAAAATAAGATCAATCTATAATCAAGGAGGTAAACAACTACCAGATTTAATTCATTTTCAAATGATTCCATCATTGTACGTCCTGGCTGAGCTTCCAACTGCTTGTTATGTGCTTTTCTAATAAGCTCCTGCACTTCAATCTTAGCTTTAGAAACTCTAACATTAATCTTATCCATAGAGGCTTTATCGGCAATCGTATCCCCTATTCCAACACTGAAACTAGTTTGAAGAAGCCAGTAGTTGACAAGCCACTGCGTATGACCTAAGAATTTGCTTGCAGCATCTGGACCAACTTCTTCCCTGCAAAGAAATGAAAATGAAAATTTCTTAAAAATGAGAAAAATTACAATAACATGCAACGTATGAATCAAAATGGTTAATTGAAGCATAATTACCAAATAACATGAATAAGACTTCCCGTGCTTGTTCCCAGAGTCTTTTTGCAAAGTGTACCAGATAGAAGCTCTCCCTTCTCTATCCTTACCACAGTATCACCAGGAGTAATAAATTTGTTTTCGTTTTCTGAGTTCCAGGAAGAAAACCGTATCAAATTTATTTTCTTGGGGATAATGAGGTTGAAAACTTGTTTCCCAGTCCAAAGAGGCCTTGGTTTCAGAATGGCAGGAGCAGGAATCTTTCCATCAAAATCTTCCCACCACATCAAGATGTTCATAAATACATCCTGGAATGAAGTTTTCACAACATTGAGTAAAACTTGTAAGAGGAAATATTACTGGAAAGGAAGGTAGAGTTTCTCCTCTCTTTTTTAACATTAAGGTACAGTTTATCCTTATTAACCTTATCAATGAGAGTGTCCCTTTTGGTGATTTTGCGACACCCAAGCAGCGTGTCCTGGACAATACCCATCACAGGCTTATTTGATTGTGGAGACACAATACATTTTGGCACCATCATCAACTCTAGAACTTCAGCCCTGGTCTCAAACGACTGAGGAACATGCATATTCATTTCATCACCATCAAAATCAGCATTGTACGGTGAAGTAACAGACAAATTCAACCGGAAAGTTGAGTAGGGCATAATTTTGACACGATGCCCCATGATAGACATTTTGTGTAGACTTGGTTGCCGGTTGAAAAGAACAAAATCTCCATCATTGAGGTGCCTCTCTACCTGGGTGGCCAGCAACAAAATGGTAAAGAAAACATTCAGATGGGATTAGAAATGAAGCATCAGTGCTACAAATACAATGAAGTCAGTGCTTACCTTATAACCAAGCTCCAAATGCAGATCGCTGTTTTTCTTCACATAACGAAGATCAAGCCTCTGACCATCTTCCCTAATAATGTACTTTGCACCTGTCTTCCCTGGGGGAGGGTGAGGCCCATATTCTACGAGCTCTTTTAACCTGAGATATCATTGCATTTGGGTGCAAGTAATTAGCAAAATATAGTAGTTACTTATTATGTCTCAATAACAGTGAAAAAGTTTACCTCTCAATGTTATATGGAGTGACAGTTTCTGGATATGTCAGGTTCAAAGCAATACTCCATGGCACACCTAATTCATCAATGCTAATGTTTGGATCTGGTGTGATAACAGTGCGGGCTGAGAAATCAACTCGCTTCCCCATCAAATTCCCTCTAACCCGGCCTTCTTTTGCTTTCAACCTGCTGCAAATTGATTTAATAGGCCTTCCAGAACGCTGTGTGGCCTGATCATTTGAAAGGAAAAACAGAAAACGATAACTTAGCATGATATCAAGGTAACATGAAGTGTGAAATTGTAACAGCTAAGCATTTGATTTAAGTAATGACATGCAAATGATTTTTTATTCCTCACCCTTGGTTGGCCAGGAAGGTCATTATCGAAGTACGTAGCAATGTGAAATTGCAACAACTAAGCGAACTCTGTTAAAATGTGAGCTGGAGCTCCGTTTCTCTCTTGCCTCCTCAAGTTCTCATTGTGCCGAATTATCATAGCTAATTGATGAGTCAAATCATCCTGTAAGAAGCAGATGAAAGGCCAAGAAGAATAACAATGATATACAACTACAAAGGTGCATTTGCAATCCACCCATGCATTATACTGGACACAATCTGATTAGTTAGTGGTATTAAGCTCACCTCACTTCTGGAAGAAGTATCCATCATGACAGATGGTCTAACAGGAGGTGGAGGAATTGGAAGAACCTGGAGTATCATCCAATCTGGACGGACAAATTTGGGATTGAGGCCCAACAGAAGACAGTCCTCGTCACTTATGCGCTTGAGAACGTCAAGGACCTGGCCAACAATCCTTGTAAGAAAAACATATGATAGTAACTCTCAAAACAACTTGTTAAATTGACTGATTATATAGATACCCTCTCAGCGGAGAGAATCTGCTTTCGTTCCACTGGCTCAGGGAGTTGCCCATTATCGTCATTTTTCTTCTTTGGTGCCTTGAACTCCACAACCATCTTCATACCTTCAACTGTAATATTTGGCTGCTGAGCACCACAACCGCCACTTTTCTTCACAAGCTCATCAGTACCTTGCTGCTCCTGAATACACAGGTCATCACCCCCACCACAGAATTTCTTCGTCTTGCAAGCATCATATATCCTCCTCAACCTATTCTTTGGGTTCCTGATTTTCAGAGCCTGCTTAAACTTGTAACTTTCCTGCAGCACGAGCATTCAAATAAAATAACATGGAAAAAAGAGATATGATGAGAATGCAGAGTGGCTAAACATGGGACGACAGCTAAATAAAATCTCTGTGAAAAGCTCCAGAGTTTGGCTCATATGATGAGAATGGTCACGTTTAGTTATTCTGATTGTTTTATGCAAAATACCAGATATTGTGTGTAGGACGACTGTAAAATATATTAAAGGATGGCCTGCTTGTAAGCTTTGTATCAGTCTCATATTAGACCAACACTAGTCTGCCTACATATGCATATTACGGGAGGTCTTAGTGAATATCTAAAATAAAGTCAGTCTGTGTCGTGTTCAGCATCATAATGTCTTTACACTTTTTTTGTTAGACATTACTACTCTGGGTAAAAGCAAACCATGAACGGATCTTAATGAGGCACAAACATAAAAAACAATTTGATTCATTAATGTCATGTTCAGGATACAGAAGGATCTTATAAGTTCAGCGAGATTCAAATTAACTTTAGTCAGGTAGCACGCGCGTGCACATGATATGCAGTAATCAAACAAAGGAGTACCTCATCAGCGAGAATCTTGGAGCAGTTGAAGCAGACACAGCGCATAATGGAAAGTACAGTCTTGATGAAGCCAATGTGGAACATCGGCTTGGCCAGCTCAAGGTGACCGAAGTGGCCAGGGCACTCTGCCATCCCAGCCATGCATGTCTCGCACTTGATTTTCCGGTCGATAGTCCCCATTCGAGGGTCACTAAGCCCACCGATCTTTGGCTTCCCCTTCTCCATAGTCTCTGCATGTTCTATTTGAACCACTGACATTTGCCTCTGCAAAGACAGATGCAATTTCACCATTAGATAACACGCCCATGAATTTGTCCAGTCACTGCAAATGTGCAAGCATTTCTTTTCTTGAAGCAATACAGCCGAGCCTAGTAAGGCAAACTATTAAACCCATCGGCGGGAACCCAATAAGGAAAACAACTAAACCGAGCACTTTACCGTTGAGTGACATTAATACTGTGTTCAAGCTGTATCTGTGCAGTTATAACCAAACATAACCGTTCTTCTGTACTTTCCAGTTCAGATCTCCACTTGCAATTAAATTTTAGTCAAACTAATTCAAGGCAGTTCTCATCACCATACCCATATACAGATATATGCACAAAACCAAAGTCTAACATCATGTAACAAATCAGAACAGTACAATTATTCTCTCAATTTGTGTACATTCTGCAGGACAGAGTATTACAAAATGCCATTGAATTTGAGTACATGTGCAAAGTTCAAACTCCACCATCCATCCACACTACATGCCGAAGCATAGTCCTCCACAGTAACGGAAATAGTAGAATACTTCTCAATTTGCACAAACTCTTCTAGACTCCACCAAAACACCAGGTGCCCATCAGTTCAAACAAACAGATAAAACTCCACGGTTACAGCAACGGTACACCAGTTGTTCGATTCGATCAAATTTTAGGGTAGGCGAGTTCGTTCAGCTCTACACATTCCAGGTTCAAATTTACCAGAGTACCAACCGAACCAAAGCAAGCAAACCCGTCAAGCCTGAACCCCCCTCAAACCCCTCACGGATTACATTCGAAGTGCCCAATTAGCCTCCTCCCATCCAATCCAAGCTCATAGCGCGGACTCGCCAAGCTACAACCCGCCCACGAGCCCACCCCAATCCCTCCAAACCACCCAGCCCGGTAGAATTCGAAAACCAAATTCAAGCAGAGAGGGGGGGCGAGCGAGCGAGGGGGGGCATTACGATCTCGTCGGGGCTGAGCACGCCGAACTGCACGAGCTCCACCTTGGCCGTCTCGACCGGCGAGTAGGCGAACCTCGTGTCCATCCCGCCCGCCTCCTCGTCTTCACCACCCCCCACGCGAAGCGCGGCGGCGACCCCGAGCAAGCAGATCGGTTTCGCCTGCGTCGGCGGATTGGGGAAGGGGAAAAGAAGGGAGGGGGGGAGCGTCTCCCGAGACGGCAGGGGGTTGGGTTGTATTTATAGGCCTAGCGTGAGCCGGCGGGAGTCTCTGCGGCCGCTGTGGACCCGTGGGAGCGGTGCACGGGGTAAAGATGGTGCGGCAAGGCGTGGTGCTCGTGGACTGCGTGCAGGGAGGTGGGACGGGGCCGGAGGGAAACGGCCTTTGGTGAGGGATCGTGCGCCGTTGGATGTGGAATGGACGGCGGATATGGGGTCCGGCGGGTCCGCGCGGGGTTAACGCGGGAAGCGGGAGGAGCTGCTGTGTGTGGTTGGAGTGGTGAAGCAGTTGGGTTCGCGGGCCGAAACTCAATGGGCCGTTGATAGAAATAACACTTTGCCAAAAAAAAATTAGGTCGTTGAATTTTCTTTTTGTTTTGCCGTTGGATATTCGTTTTCGTTAATACTAAGTCGGCTACTTATTCCGGCAGATTCGTCTCTGCCAAGAGAAAATTAAGAAGAACAAAAAAAAAGACCCCATGCAAAACCTTTTCCGATCGATCGATGGGTGCATGCATCGATCATCCTAGCAGGACACCAGGGAGTAGACAGGGCGGAACCCGAACTGCGAGCTCGAGGCGTAGGCGAACGTGACGTCCCGGCCCTGCACGACCGGTGCGCCGCCGTTGACGAGGCAGCGCTCGCCGCCGGTGGGCCTGAGCTTGGAGGGGTCGACGGCGAGGTCGCTGTCGAAGCCGACGCAGTCGACCTCGACGTCGGACTGGGCGCAGGCGCACGTGTTGCGCACCGTCACCGCGCGCACCGGCTGCCCGTGGGCCCACTCGCCGGTGGCGGCCTGCGTCACCGTGATGCTCGCCAGCGAGCAGCCGGCGCCGCCCGCGGCCTCGCCGGAGGTGATGCCCGTGGTGAGCAGCAGGCAGGCCACGAGGATCATCGCCGCCGCTGGCGTCGCGTCCATCCTTGATCTCTTTGTAGCTTTGAGGTCGATGCTCGATCGATTGATCTGTGTGCAAACGAAACAACCAAACAGTACGTGTGTGTGCGTGATTTGAGTGTGGCGGGGCGAATAGACTCGTGTTCTTGTGCATCGTATCGTAGTGGTTGCTCTTTGGGGCTATTTATAGGGCAAAATGATTTGCGCGTGAGTAAATGGGGTAGTTAATTGTTTTTATTAAAGAGGGAATTGATGTGCTCCGAAAATTATGTAATCGGTTTCCAAAAGTGAATATTAACTATTGAGCAATAAATTTATTCGCAGGAGTCAATGAGATGAAATTTGGTGTGCACCAAATACTTCCGTTGCTGCGGTGGCCGTGTCGCCACTGGCGTAGAGCGGCAAGGTTGGATGCCAATTCGACAACGTCCCTTTTCAGCAGTATGGGCCGTCCGCTGGAATAATTTTTAGCCCATTTGGAGGAGTCTGGCCTTTTAATAAATTGAGAAGGCCAACTCCGTTTCATGATGATGTGTCTGAGGGTGGCATGCAAGGTGGTTGCTTGCTTTAGCTCTTCCTCTCCTGATGTCCCTAAAAAAAAAAAAATCTTCCTCCTCTACTCATCCGGCCGCTGTACGTCGCGCCTTCGGGCGACTGGATTTGAGCGTTCGATTCGCTGGTCAATAAATGGGAAGCTCTCGTGCGACAACTAGTGAGATAATAGCGATGCATTGTGGTTACACATGGCAAGGCGATGGGGGTAGTCGTATCTCATTCAGATTGTTATATCTTCCAGCCCAATTTTATTAAGGTCACCCCCTGAGTCTTTAGGCCAATCCTACAAAGAAAACTTGAAGTCTTTAGGCCAATCCTGCACAAAGAACATTTTAAAGTGTCTTTTTATATTGTGTTTACTTATTATAAGTTTGTTGTTATTAGATCGTGGACTAAAATTTCGAAATGTAACTTCGTTTAAAAATCCAACAAATAAAAAAAACAACACAACCTGCACATTTACAGTTATAACATCACAAAAATTCTAGACAGTCCAAAGTCCAGCACCAAGCTGTACAAGAACAGCAACGGCATTGATCTCTTGGACAGGCGCCTGATCTGATCATCATCTGCTGAACGGAGTAGTGCAGGTAATGAACACTGATTAGCAGTGTGATACTACCATCGAGCTAGCCGTGTCTACCCCCCAACCATTATGGCTCAAAAATCCCCGGCACAGCGCGAGGCACGAACTGAACGGAATCCAGCAGCAGTAGCAGGAGGCAGCAGGGGAGAGTTTTAACTGGAAAGGTACAGAACAGGAGCCACAACGGTGGGAGCAGTTGTACGCCGCTGCTGCTGGCCTGTATGCTGTAGCAGGCTAGCAGCACAAGCAGCTTTGTGTTGTTCCGGTACAGCGCAGTACGTCGAGCCACGGTCCAAGTCCGAACGCAAGGTGGGAGCTGAGGTTGCGATTTTACAAAGCTGAAAAGTTATCTTTGTATCTTAGCCCTTTGGACTGAATAGCATGTCTGTATGTGATATGGTACCGTGCATAAAAGGCACTTTTAAAACAGATTTTGTTTTCATCTTTAGGTCACTGACAGACTATGACCAGGCCAGAAGCCAAAGGCAAAGGCATGCCATGCAGGTCATGCAAGCAAGACTCAATGCAGATGACACGAGGTGAATTTGATCTTCATATTTTACTACGTATGATGAAATGGGTACAAGCAAACAACAACGGTACAGTTGCTCATTTTCAAAAAGGAAAAAAAAATAAAAGAAACACAAGGGATGGATCCAGATTCCAGAGGTGCACTGGACGTCTGCATGCACGGCCAGTGTGCACGCAAATTCTTGTACTGCTACGGTAACTGCACAGTATACAATGTACACACATGGACGACACATGGTTACCAATCCATCGATCGTCCTCTCCGGTCTGTCGGTCGGTAGAAGAGTGTGTAGTGCTGGTTAGCCGGCCTTTAATACAAGATCCAACTTTTATGAGCCCTTGCTTGGTATGGTAGATCTGTCACGGGAACCTTGACGCCGATCGATCCCGGCCCGGACCCACCATACGCTCGATCGACCGGATCTCTATTTCATCTCTTTGTCGTCTCTCCATGCATGCATGCATGGAGATTCATGTATATCTTGGCATTCAATCGCTCACGTACGAGAAAATCAATCTACGTGTAAACGGCTCTCGTCTAGGAACAGTGAGTGAATACGATACGTTTTTTTGAGGGGAGGAGTGAATACGATACGTGGTGTCGCGCATAGCGCAAGTATACGTGGATCGGCCCTATATGTTTTGTCCCCCGGCAACAGCTGCAGCCCACCGCGGCCCACAAAAGGTGTCGTACCCCAGCCCCTGTAGGGCCTACAGGGCGGAACCATTACACTGGAGTTGCCCCACCGTTGGCCTCTCGCTTGCCGCCACGTCATGTGTTTATTTTGCAGTTTGCTCCCCTGTTAACTGGCAATTCAGCTTGCCGGCACTTGCCTTCAAACTACTCTACCCGGCTAACACCAACCTATGAGAAGAGAACGTGTGTTTGGTTGCCCATACTAGGGCAGCTAGCACAGGTGGATCCGTATAAAGTATAAACTGTTAGAGAAGGGTGTTTGGATGCATAAGCAGATGCAAAAATACCCCCTTCGCGCCCCTAGTGAATACACCCCAATTCGAATGAGCCATCTCTGCTCATGCACGATGGGTGGATGCATTAGCCTAGAGCCCACTTGTCAATCTCACATGCAGAGTCACATCTGCTCGTGCAATCAACCAAATAATTTCACATGGTTCACTTCAATCCGCTCATGCAACCAACCAAACATATTACTTTTCACACGCATTGCATCCACTCAGCATGCTTCCTCCCATCCACGCTATATGATACAACTATACATGCCTACAAAAGCTCATACAAGCAACCAAACACACTCTAAGCTGCCACAGCATGCAATTGATTTGGGTCAAGGTTCTCAAGGTCACGAAACAAAATAAACCACACAGCGTACCTCTTGACTGTATAAAAACACGCTAAAAAACAAGCTACAATTGGTAGAATCCAACAGCAACGGCTCCTAAGTGGGGTTGGTTTTTTATTTTTGTTTACTCATAAGGACCACTAAACACAAAACTCCTAGATCCATGTCTTTAATATGATCGAAAATATTTTCCATGTCTCTTTATTCCTACTATAATAGGGGTATATATTACTGGGTACACCCCAAAGTGACTTCGGACAATGAGATCACCAAAGTATGTTATACTTTTTAATTATAAAATATTTGGTACCAATTTACTATAGTTTTAGTGAAAGTGCATTTGGCCCCCTATGTGGGTTTTGGTGTTGATGACATAAGCAATTAAGGAGCTAATGAGATTATTTGAGATGGTGAAAGATTTAGAGCTACAAGAGATATATTTTGGAGAAAGGAAGTCCCTCTTTGAAAAGGATAGAAGGTGATATGCTTTGTTGAAGATCTTTTATCATTTTCTATTTTGAAATTGAGTATAGGAAAATTCGTACTATTAAGAGGGATGTGGAGAATTACTTGGAGATGCTCAAAAGTGCTTAGTAGAGATGCTAACAACCTATGAGAGATACAAAGGCTAACACACTTCACTTATCCTGAAAATCAGCCTTCTGTCGGAAGTTCCTAAGACCTTCGGAAGTTCCGACAGGCACCTTCGGAAGTTTGGGAATACTTCCGCCAGGGTCGCTCAGTCCTTTCCCAAATTGAATAAATTTATTCTTCGGAACTTCCTAAGCTCATCGAAAGTTCCGGCAGGCACCTTCGGAAGTTTGGGAATACTTCCGCCAGGGTCGCTCAGCCCTTTCCCAACTTGAATTAATTTATTCTTCGGAACTTCCTAAGCTCATCGGAAGTTCCGACAGACACTTAGACAGCACATAACGGCTAGTTTTTGGATGAGCGAGTATAAATACCCCCTCACCCCTCCTTCACTTGCTGCTGACCCCATTCGAACTGCACACTTGCTCAAGCTTTCTCCTCTCTTCCCAAACCCTCTCTTGGGCCATTCCTTCATCTGAGCTAGGGCTTGGGATAAAGCAAGATTGAGTTGAGAGCTTTAAGATTTGAGTTGGGGAAAGCAAACCTTTGGTCTCTTGAGCACTTGAAGCATCTCCGGTGATTGATTCGCGTTCATTACTCTTGGAGCTTGCTCCTAGACGGTTTGGCGTCGCCCGTGGAGTGCTCAACGGATTGTGAGCTCCCCAGGAAGTTTGTATTACCCATTCCTTCGTGGAAAATCTAGTAAGTGACTCAAACTTCCTTTGTGGTTGATTTGAGGGAGGAAAAGGTTAGTTGACAACCTTGCTCTTTGTGAGCTCCTCAACGGAGACGTAGCTTCCTTAGTGGGAGTGAACTTCGGGAACAAATACTTGTCTCTTGTCCATTTACTTATTTGTTCTTATTGTTCATACATGTTCATCTAGGTCTAGACCTTTACTTTACCTGATCTATCTTTACAAGTTGTTCCACTTGATAAGATCATATTGCATCATCTCCTGACATCATTGCGCAACTTTTGATTCATACAGAATTTCTGATTTCGCTTTAGATTTTGAATTTCGTGAAGAACACACCCATTATCGGAAGTTCCTAAGAGCTTCGGAAGTTCCGTTCCTTCGGAACTTCCTAAGACCTTCGGAAGTTCCGAAGAACTTTACCGCTGCTAAGTATTTTTCAGGAAATTTGAAGAAACGCCTATTCACCCCCCCCCCTCTAGGCATCACAGCGGTCCTTTCATTTAGTCAAAACTATTTTCTTCCTTTCTCCTCTCTCTCTTTTCTTTTATCAAACATCTACCCGTTCTTCAAAACCAAAGTATTTAAAAAATAGAGTAATTTTACAAGTTTAAGAAATTTGTGTAAAAAAAATAGCCATAACTTCTGCCAAACTTGGCTTATGCATAAATCTATCCGTCTAAACCATGTAATCCAGCGTTCTTAGCCATGGCGGATGGCTAAAATATAATATCCAAGAGCAAATCCAAAAGTGCCTAATAAAAATGCCCAATACTGAGTTTAGGGACTAAAGATAGAAGCAACATTATCTAATCTAGTTTCTAAATTTTCAACATGTCCAATAATAACTCCATCTGGGGTCAAATTTGTCCCTACCTCCCGAGCTCCCAACACTACATGTCATTTTTTTTTAAACTGTTGGGTGAAGGGGTGTTTTTGCCTCCCAATAATTGATGCAAAGTCCCAAACTCAGGTTTTTAGCACTTTATTTTTTTAGTCACTCTTGGAGATGCTCTTACCATGACATATGCTTGACAGTGAGAGTTGCAAGTAACCGTTCATAGACCTTACTTATCACTACTTATTAATTGTTAGAGAGTCCTTTGCTGTCCGTGTAGAATGCCAACATTTTCCCTTTTTTATTTTCCTTTTTGCGGGATAGGGAATTGTAATATTGAAAGAATAGAGTATAAAAAAATAGTTTTCGAGATAAAAACATGTACAGCCATGGTATGGTATAGGGAAAAAAGTATTTCCTCTAAAATATTATGAAAAAATTACAGTGTTAACAACACCGTAGTTATCAAAACTTGATATTTGTTTTTTTAGTTCAAGATAAATCGTGAACAAAGTTCTAGCTGAGTTGGTTAGTTGGCTCTAGTAACAATTCTCAAAGTCTTGGGTTTGACTTCCATGGAGCGAATTTGGGGCTGAGATTTAAAAAACTAATAAGGTATTTACAAAACCGTAATATTTTTTCATAATTTCAAAAAAAAATTACTCATAAAGAGCGGGGTTAGAATTGCAAGTGTGCGTGGTGAATTTCAAACATTACAATGGAGTTAAGTTTTATTTCACCCTGAAATAGGATTATAGGGTTGGTTATTCCAAATTCTACGCCGCAGGTCCCTGCAATTTGGACGAGATAGTGGCCCCGTTTAGTTCCTAAAAATTTCCCCAAAAAACACTATTCATCTAACTTTTTCCTATTCATCTCATCCCTCTCACTCACAGAACACTATTCATCTACAGCATTTTTTCGATGACAGTGTATTTTCGGGGAATCTTTCGGCTTTCTTACCGGAGCAAAACTATCAAATTATTATTCACTAGCTCAGTACCTAGGAACTAAAAGCCGTGAATGATATGGAAGATGCTTAACCTCGAATTCAACCAAATAATGTTACCGCAAAAAAAAAAAGAATTCAACCAAATGCAAAGCAAAATGAGCAACTCTCTGCCCTAGATTGTGCAATACAATTGTCGAAACTCTCGTTCGCTTACTAAGTTACTGTTCAGTTCACCTTGTTTAGATTGGGGGTGTAAATTTAGCGAAAGTTGGCGAGATGCCACATCCATCATTTTGACACTAATTAGGAGTACTAAATATAGACTAATTATAAAATCTAATTACACAGATGGACTCTTCATCTCAAGACGAATCTATTAAGCCTAATATGTGACGTCATTAGCGTATTTTTAATGATGGATTACTGTAGCATGATAGTGTCTAATGACGAATTAATTAGGCTTAATAAATTCTTCTCACGATGTGGAGTTCATCTATGTAATTAGTTTTTTTTACACCTATGTTTAACACTCCTAATTAGTGTCCAAACATTCGATATGACAAGTTGACAAAATAAGTTGGCGATCTAAACAAGTCCGGCTTCTTCCCAGTTACCTCGACCCCAATTTACGTCCACCTGTCCATAGCTGATCGATCTGTTAAAGTCAGTCATCTCAGTTGCACACTAGTAGCTTGGTAGGGACAAAGAAAGTTAATATTTGCGTGAATGCCACACCCAACGTATCACACCGCATGTATGCATCTACAGAGTTTGGTCGTAGCACCGTAGTGTATCTGTCGCCAACATTTCCTCGGAGGGATGATCTAGATCATTCTTCCACAACAAAAATGAAGCTGAATTGCTATGGATATACAACTGATGACCGATGAGAGAGAATTGTTATGTGCATTCATTTTTCTTTCTTTAACTTTGTTGTTATGTCGACCAAATGTGGTTTCGAGTGCATGGAATAAGTTTCTCATATGCTCGATATCATTGATTTCTCACAGACTGGTCTTTTCTTTTTATCTCACACTCACAGACATGTGGTCTTGGTCAGAGTCCAGACATATTCGTCTATCGTATTATAGATTTTTCTCCCAACTAGCTAGCTGAAAGAAATGCATAGGATTTGTATATGTATCTATTTGTCATATATCTAGCAGATGATAAGAACACGTGTCATATCCTTATCCCCTCTTCCTCTATCTCTCCTTTACATCAAAGCTCTTCGGTTTGTTACTGCTGTCACATGAACATGCTCCCTGACCTTTCATGATGTCACTACGTTGTAGCCCGTGGACCACTTGGTACATTCACAGCACACATTGTAATAGTAGAATCTCCTTACCAAAATTTAATAGCATCAATAAATACGGCATGACTAGAACAAGTGAATAACCATGGACCTTAGTGGTAAGTGGTAGCTGTAAAAAAGTAGAATCTTACATGTTACATCTAGCCATTGTCATTAGCAAAGATCCGGTTGGTAATTCAGTTCAGTATTTTAGTAGGTTAACAAAGAGATAATTGTCTATTTTACTACTGCTGCCATATACCCTATCATCTGTACAAATCCTCCATGAATCTAGCAATCCAAACAAATTTTACAGTTCCAGATTGAAGTTTTATTTATCGACTGTATGCAACATAGATGAGAGGTTATTGATGGAAGAAAACCACAAGTATAATCCATACAAATTTTGTAGCTTAATCCACACAAATCCATTAAGCATGCTAGACTATACAGTACGGATTATATTGCATTCAACAACATTGAAGTCTGACTTACTGAAAATGAAGAGAGGGAGAGATAGATATCCTGTTGTCAGGCAACCACAAGTTCTGGGAGCTGAAAGCCGGAGACTCAACACATTTAGCCAGTACTGTAGCTCGCTAGCCTTCAACCACCGGTCAAGTAGCTCCAAACACAGAGTGCTTAACTGCCTGCCACATGCATATGGTGTTACAAATCTAGCAGAGGACACATGCAAAGGCACAGTAGAGTAGAGTACCACTGTCTGCCCTATCTCCTCTCTCAAGCAGGGCATGGGGTATATGGCAGCAGTAGAAAAAATATGGAAGTGAAGAAAGATGGGAAGCAGAGCAAGAAAATGGGCATGCACACTGCAGGAGCGGCACCACAGAACGTCGCTTGGTCCGTCCTGAAATATCAGTCCCCTTAATCAACAATGCCGAATTTCATGAGCTCCACTGCTCCAGCCTGATGCCCTGATACGAGACTCAGAAAAATGGGGATCCAAGGGACTTCAGAATTGCTTCTTGCTCACCAACAGGAAATTAAAGACATATACGTAGCAGCTTGACAGTACATAACTTTGGGCGCGATTGGTTGCCTGGTTCTAAGTTTCTAACCGTGGCCAGGGCCGATGGATGCAAGGTCTCGTTGATGGGATGCATGTACTAGTTGGTAGCCTGGGCGTCGGGGTTAAAAAGGAGCGGCTGAGCCAGGCTCCCGGGAGACAAAAGCTACCGCCGTTTCCGGAGGGCTAGGCTCCCATGGTGAAGGGTTGAGCGTGTGGGCAGTTGTGCAGTGACACAAACTTGTGTACAGCAGGTGAGAGTCCATGCATCCAAACACCAAACAACTCTAGCAGGATATATGTATACAGTCATCCAAACCGAGGTTACAGAGCCAATATATGCATGTAGTCGGACAGGCCAGCGAGGGCCTGGTTCTTGGAAACGAGTCAGGCTCGGTAGAGAAACAAACCAATCAGGCCCATATGTGTCTCTGGTATGTGGGACCCATGTGTAGCCAATTGGAGCCAAATAGTTCAGGATGTTATATGATTTGGCAAGTTACGAATTTTGTATGAATTGTCATGTGTAAATGCTAGGCCTCTACTAATTGTTACTCCATCCGTGCTAAATTATAATTTATTCTAACTTTCTTGTAGAGTCAAAGCATTTCAAGTTTGATCAAATTTAAAAAACAAAGCACTAACACTCGTGGTACCAAAGTATCATAAGTTTCGTCATTAATATATTTTCTTAGTATATATTTGGTGATACATATCTTTGTGATCCCTCTATAATTTTGGTTAAATATAAAATGGTTTGCCTCTCCAAGAAAGTTGAAGTAACTTATAATTTAGAACTTAGAGAGTACTATACTGGGAGTAGTTGGATTGTTTATTATTAGTATTATACTCTGACAGCTTGCATGACTTATTTTTTTTCATATAGAAGTAGTTACAGTGGGAGGCTTCCTTATTGGTAGTTACGAAAATGAAAAATTAATCAAATAACAAAACTACTTCTAATCACCCATAGTACTACATAGCAGTAGTGCAATAAATGAATTCGCACATCCAATAATATACGCAAACAAAGGGCCTACGACTCAACATTTTTCAAGCATATATGAAGCAATTATATTGTAAAATTTTCCAAACGTGTATGATTTGGTACATTAAGTTTCTGTTCACATACATTGCTCGTAATTACAAAAAAAAACTATAAGTAACAACTAAGAAATTAACAAGAAGGTATGAGAAGAATATCTAAAAAGAACCAGCTATCTTGTCTGTCTCATTCAAGATTTGAACAGTGCACACATATAAAAGCACACATTCATAACATATTCATCATTAAACAGCAATTGTGTATTAATTAGTCAATCCCTTGCAAATTGAAAATTGCTAGTCTATCTGAGTATATTTGGCCATCCCTATACAAACAAATCAGTACAAATTCACATGTCTTTTTTTTATAAAATGAGACATGCTACAATTTTTCAAACTAAAAGTACACCATGATTTAGTTTTCCTTCATGATACTTTTTTTACCAAAGTATCCCTCATCGACCCCCTTAACTTATAACAAAAGGATACGAGCAATTCGGTCAAAATTCTTGGTATTACCCTAAACAGAACATCTTTGTTCTGATTTCATAATGTTTGTGAGTTTGTGTTTTAAAGGTGTATTTCTGATATTCACCTTTGAAATAAATTTGAGATCACATTCAATATGTTTGATAAAATGTGCACATGTCATTATGAAACTAATATATATCTGTTTATATACCAATAAAATGAGTGTTACTAGGAGGGAAAACAAGTTGAGTTAGAATTTCAAAATATATACAATAAATCACCTGTTATGAAATCTATTAAGGGATCCGTGTTATTATTACTTATGTTTTCAAGTGATGTTATTGTAGTATATATGAATTAAGTAGCAAGGTTGTAGCATAATATTAATGGCTTGTTTCTTCTTTCCTAGTTCCTACCATTGTATCCTTGCCAATACAAAGGTCAACACTTCAAAGTGGTAACATACATCACTATTAGCTTTATAACAACTATGACCAAGAAGAACAATGGAAACCAAATGAAGCACAAACTACAATACACAATTGTGCGTAATTTTGGATATTGCTGCATGAAAACTACAATCTTTGTTTTAATCCTTAAACTACCAGTGGCATAGGTTGAGTTAGCCACTCCTCTCTCAACTAAAGTCATGCCAAGATTTGTCATTTTATATTGAAAACTCATTTGCAGCTTGGATTTCTTAGATTATTATTACTCTTATGAATATATATGTGTTTTTTTATACAAACAATAAATATGCCATATCATCATGCTTGAATACCCTTTTTATTTCACACTTGATTACATCCCTTCCGACTAGCTAGCCAATACATAATTTCCAGACCACCCACAGATTGGCAATGTATTTTAGAAGGCCATGTATTTGAAGTTGTTATCTCATAATTTATGCCTGTGTTTTATGTAGTAATAGTTGATACTTCACTTCTAAAGTTATACATACATAGACGAGCAAATTTTGAAAGGTCATATATTCTTGCTAAAATTCACATTTCTTACTTATACACCATATGATATAACTTAATGTTCACTAATCGATACAACTTTGGCATAAGCTAGTACACATCGCCAATTCGGTATTGGGCAAATACAATGTACATGTCCAGAATTCGCAAGTTCTAATATTGAGAGAACGTGATGTACGTGTCCAATTTTATTCGAAAACGTACATCGTGCCATAATTTTCCCCTTTACACATCTCATCACTTATTTCCAAACCAGACATCTATCTCTAATGTTTTTACCGTTGGAAAGATACTGCGCTTCACTAAAAAGATATGCAGACAGAGACGAGAAATTGTTTGGAAGGCTATACATCTGTCTCTACTGTTTTTACCGTTGGAAAGATACGTCGCTTCACTGAAAAGATATGCAGACATAGCCGAGAAATTGTTTGGAAGGCTATACATCCCTGCTAAAATACATGCCTCCGTTATTTGTCAGTACTTAATACGGCTAATCAATATCGCGTCGTCATTAGCTGGCATACGTTTCTCTTCCGTGAGAATACCGGGCTAGTACGTTGCCACCACATAAACGCATCGGGACTCGATGAACAAGATGTATATCTACATTTTCCTTGAATAACATGGACCAAGTGCACCAAATGTTTTCCATTGTGCATATCCATGCCATTCTAGCCCTTAAAACAAAACTTGGCCGTTGATTTCTGAATCCAACGGTTGACATCACCAACAACCTTCCCCCGGTCCGTACACCGGCACCAACCTTCCCCCGGTCCGTACGCCGTCGACGGAGGGGTAGCGTGGTCATTTCAAACTTCTTCTCTCCCCACGGTGCCAGCCCAGTACACAGCACTTCGTCTCTCTCTCTCTCTCTCTCTCTCTCTACAAATACAGGCACTGCCGTGGCAGAGAGAGAACTCCGTTGCGGTCCTCTGCAGCCTCTGCCATCTGCGCCTGCTCTGCTCCCCCTCCCGGGCCATAACCATCCCCCAAGAAAGCGAGGAGCCCCTCGCGCTCGCGCCGCCATGCTCCCGCCGTTCGTCAACCCGCTCTGGGTGCCGGATGACACCGACACGCAGCAGGCGCCGCCGCCGACGCCGATGATGATGGGGTCGACGCAGTCGATGGAGCAGGAGCACCACCAGAACCTCCTGGCCCTGGCCGCCGCCGCCGACATGGGGGGCGGGGTCTTCGGCTCCACGTCCGTGCTCGACGACGAGTGGTTCTTCAGCACGGCGGCCGGCAACTCCGCTGCCGCGCAGGGCTCCCTGCTCCTACCGCCGCAGGGGCAGGGGGCCGCGGCGCTGTCGCTCGGAGCCGGGTCGTCGCAGATGTTCTCGCTCTTCAACAACATGGGTGGCGCCACGACGTTCGACCTCGGCCTCGCCGGCGTCGGCGGCGGAGGCGGAGGCGGCGTGTCCGGGGGCGAGCTGTCCTCGTTCGTCGGCGCCGGGAGCGCGTCGAATTCGGCGCCTTTGTCCGCGATCCCGGCGGGGAACGCCGGCTTCCTCGGCTCGTTCGGCGGCTTCGGCACCGCGCCCGCGCAAATGCCGGAGTTCGGCGGGTTCAACATGTTCACCAACGCCGCCGGCTCCTCCTCCGCGGCGGCGGCGGCGGCGCCCCCTGCCTCGGCATCCCTGACGGCGCCGTTCTCCGCGCGCGGGAAGGCGGCGGTGCTCCGCCCGCTGGAGATCTTCCCGCCCGTGGGCGCGCAGCCGACGCTGTTCCAGAAGCGCGCGCTTCGCCGCAACGCCGGCGAGGAGGAAGACGACAGGAAGCGCAAGGCGGAGGCCCTCGCCGCGGCCGCGGGGGCGTCCTCGGCTGGTGGCGGTGACGCGGTGCTGGACGACGACGACGACGGTGGGAGCATCGACGCGTCCGGGCTCAACTACGACTCGGAGGACGCGAGGGGCGTCGAGGAGAGCGGCAAGAAGGACGACAAGGACTCCAACGCCAACAGCACGGTGACCGCCGGCGGCGCGGGCGACGGGAAGGGCAAGAGAAAGGGGTTGCCGGCCAAGAACCTCATGGCGGAGCGCCGTCGCCGGAAAAAGCTCAATGACCGGCTCTACATGCTGCGGTCCGTCGTGCCCAAGATCAGCAAGGTGAGAATTCTGCTCCTGCATCAGTTGTTAGTCAGTAACTATGTCTTATTTGCGTGTGATTTTGATGAATTCTCTGCTTTTTGGTTGCAATGGACAGTGGAAAGGTGAGAATTATGTGGTTAGTATCTAGCATTGCTATGTATGTGCCTGTTATGTGGTTGGTTATGTTGCAATTGATTCTGTGAAGCTAGCTGCCATAGTACTACATGGTGTGGTAAATTGTCTGTCAAGATGGTGATATGCGCATCTCAGGTGCAATTGTTGCCGTTGAGTTCTAGATGCAATGTGAAAAGATGAGAATTGCGCGATTAGCATCTAGCAATGTTACATGCGTCTGTTTTCTTGGTGTGTTTTCATGCAATTGATTTTAGATGGATTGTTTGTCATAGATGGTTGGTACATGCAGCTTAGGTGCAAAGTTTTCCCCAGATATGCAAGTGGGATTCAGCCATTTGGTAGGTTTCTGTGTTCATCTAGGGATAGAGATAGATTTTTAGGTTCCGTCAGTTGCACATCCTTCACTTCAATAAAATATGTGGATTGGCAATTTAGTATCTACAGTTTCAGTTTTTCTGTTTAGTCTGAGGATGCTATGGCTACAGCCTACATCTTTGCTTATGGTCCCAACCTACATGGTGTGACTTCACTTCTTTTCTTTGTTTTTTCTTTTTTGTTTTTTTTTTCAGAACTGTGGGAATTGTTCTATGTCTTGCAGTTATTATTGCAATTTAGGATAGACCTTTGTCAATGAACATACTCTTCATACTCTTCATGATTACATGATCATCTTAAATAAGACGTCCATGATTTCTGTTCATAAGTTGTCCTGCATACAAATCACTATCCATCTGTGTCTTTGTCTGACTCACGGGGCCTGTTTCTCTGTTTGGAGTCAGTCAAGTATTAAACTCTTGTAGCAAAAACAATAAAATGTTTTCCTTACATCTCTACTGTTAAAGTTTTGTTCTGAAAAGGGGGATTTCTTAATTTATAATCATACAAAATAGAAAGCATCAGTAGTTGCGTAATATCACTTTTGTATGACACGTTTCAGTTATCTGTTTCTGTGTTGAACCTTACCTTTTGTGTTATTGGTACTTCTCTGATTATTATAATCATGCAATCAACCAGTGATACTTTCTCCTTGTGGCTGATGAACAAACTGACTATCTCTGTTTGCAACTGGTAGATGGACAGGGCTTCCATTCTTGGAGACGCAATCGAGTACCTGAAGGAGCTTCTGCAGAAGATCAATGATCTTCAGAATGAGCTTGAGTCGTCCCCTTCCACAGCCTCACTGCCTCCAACACCCACAAGCTTCCACCCTCTGACTCCGACGCTGCCTACTCTGCCGTCTCGTGTGAAGGAAGAGCTGTGCACAAACGCATTGCCAAGCCCTACTTCTCAGCAACCTAGGGTGAGTGTCCATTCTCTCAGAACGCCATTTGATAAGTAGTTTCCTTCAGATGAATGGTTCCTAACACTGTAACACAATATACCATTCTTTGGTTAGTTTTGTGCAAGAAATAGGCTGAAGTTAGATAAAGTTGTAATGTGCTGTTGTATGCACCAGTTTGTGACACTTTTACCATTCTGGTTTGAACATGTAGCTCACTTCTGCATTTTTTTCCCCCTACTCTTCCAATAGGTTGAGGTAAGGATGAGGGAAGGCCGAGCAGTCAACATCCACATGTTCTGCCCTCGCAGGCCTGGTCTTCTGCTTAATGCTATGAAGGCAATTGAAGGCCTTGGTCTGGATGTCCAGCAGGCTGTTGCCAGTTGCTTCAATGGATTTACCCTAGACGTCTTCAAGGCTGAGGTAATGTACAATTTCACATATCTTTTTCCTAATTGCCAGAAACTAGCATTTTGTCAGAAGAAAAAAAAACGCAGTAAAGATTATTATGAGCAAGCTTCCATGCTCCAACTGCTTAAAATTTGCACTAAGATATAACTTATTTCCGCATGAAAATTCACTGACAATCCTCACCGCAGCTGTGCAAGGATGGCCCTGGGCTCCTGCCAGAGGAAATCAAGAACGTCCTCCTCCAATCTGCCGGGTTCCAAGGCGTGGTCTAGAACAACAAGACCAACAAGGCAGCTCAATCAAACTCAGGACAAGAAAACAACTTAGCTAAGGAATTTACAAGCGCCGGCGTCTCCAGCTTCAGGCGTGATTTCGACAGAACCAGCTTCGTCTTTTGACAGTTTGAGAGACCTGCTCGTGGTTTCTCAGAACCATATTTATCCAGGCCACCAGTCTTTAACTAATTATTAGAGTCTATCTAGAGTAAAAAAAAAAATGTCAGTATTCCCCTAGTCTGTCGGTTCTAGTTTTTGGTACATGCTTTTGCCTTGTGTAGTGCTGCTGCAACTCTGAACCATAGTCTAGTCTGCGTCGATTGGGGAAAAAAAAGGTGGAGAATCCGTTCTTAAACAGGTTAAATCCTCTGTCTGATCTGACTTTTTTCCCTGTATGGTGAATGGCGCTTTTTCTGTTTGTTGTGGCCTTGTTGCCTGTTTGCTGGGTTCGCAAAAGCCCGAGGCAAAGCCGTTGCTGCATGATATATTGATATACTCCTATGCTGGGTACTAGTAACAGATTCAGAGATTCAGGCCACTTGTTGGGAGCCGGTGGTCCATGGCACATGCTGGGCCTGGCGCGGCGGCTACCTCGCTGCGGCCGGCCACTGGCTGGCAGCCAGTGTGCCTGGATCTTGCCGGTCTCCGGCGAGAGCAGTAGGGTGAAGAGTGTTTGTGTGCGGTTTTTTTTCCTGCTGTGTTGCTGTAGAAAAGCTTGCAGGTTTTTTGACGGTGGAACTCGATCCTCCGCAAGAGGATTCCTGAGCTGAAGAAAAGGAGTCGCTGAACGGTGGCTGCACGGCCGTATGAGATTTTCCCTCCCGGCGGCGAGCCTGCGATGACAGTGGCAGCGAGCGTGCGCGCATGCAGCGCAGAGCGGCTCGATCGTTTGCGTTCGGTGTGGAGTCGCGATGAGATGCAAGGCATTGAATACGGTTCACTCCCTTCCTGTGTGTCTATGTCTATGGTTCTCTCTCATACACTCGAACCATATTTGCTACCATGTGGCAAATTTTGTAGCACGACGTCTAGTGATAGCTACTTACTATGCATGGTAGTACTAGGCTCGAACGGTCGCCGGTAAATATTGTGAAATTGCAGTAACTAGTTTACGATGCAATGAATTCGCTCGGGCGCGTGTGCACTTGCGATGGATCGATGGGTGGAGTTGGGCGTGCTGTGACCCGTGTCAGGCAGGCAGGCAGGCAGGCCACAATCACTGCGAGCCGAAGCTGCCCCCGCCTTGAATGAATAAAGATCGAATCGAAGGCCGTCGTGCATGTGCGGCTGGATCTACCCCCGGCCAGCCGCAGCCGCCGGCCGTTGCAGCGCAGCCTTTGGAAGCTTTACCGCAGTTGAAAAAGGCTTCGGAGCTCAGACAGAGTCAGAGCGCATGCATGCACCCACTGTCCAAGCTGTCTGTCCGATCGAAGGAGAGACGCCTGCTGGCAGCTGCTCCTCCAGGCGTTTCGAGCCGGGAAACGGCCAAACGGGCGCGGGCCGGCGGCGCTCCGGCGGCTCGTCGACGCGCGCGGGGAGGGAACCGTCGTCCGAGTCTCGGTGCTGGCCGGTGTACGGTCTCCTTTCCGTTTCTGGCTGTGTGCAATGTTGGCTGGTGGTGACACAGGCCAAGGCCAACACCAACAGCCCAGCCCAACATGCACTGTCTTTGAATGGGTTCATGGTTTGGTTACCTGCAAAATCTCACAAGGGCGCCAGCTATTCCAGACGGACCAAGACCGCGCAATCACACGACCAGTACATGCACAACATTTCAAGCACACGGCGTGGTTTTCAAATTTTAGAAATTTATGAATGGCACTAAATACTTTTAGACCAGCAAGCATTATGATATATTTGGGTCAATGTATAATTTATTATGTGGTTTAGAAGACAGCGACTACATTTCTAGTCTTAATATGTCGCTAAAAGATATCCCGAGAGGAGGATGGACAGCGGTTGAATTTTGATAAAATGTAAGGGCTTATTTACAAGATCACCGGTCTCAGGGAGGCTGGACAACATGTTATATTTTAAGAAAACTCGAGGGTTCATTTGAGAGGAGGGAAAACAGGTGCGTTCTATTCCATCAAAGTATAAGGGTTTATTTGCAAAATGGTCATACAAGATAATCTAGGACATCCACATGGCCGACTGAACGACGAAGGTTTTGTTGATGACGTGTCTAGGTTCTCTACCCGAGGTTCCGTCCAAGTATGTTATTAGGAGACGTTAGACAAACACCATGCATCTTTTCGATCCACAATATGTCTGGCCTTCAATCTAGCCCGTTTCAACATTTTTCATCAATCCCTCTAACCTGGCTACCCTAAAGCACCTACAATGCAATGAAAATAAAAGTGAACTAGAGTGTGTAGGAATTCTGCTATTAGATATGTGGACAAAGCCCATATAAATACTTTCTATGTTTCAAATTGTAGGTCATTTTGATATATTTATTTATTAGGTACATAATTAGTATTACAGGCCCATTAGCATTACATACTATAAACTAAATATGCTAAATATATGAAAAACAACTTACGATCTGGAAGGAAGTAATTCATGGCCCTGTTCAGATTACCTAACAAAACACTATTCATTCAAACTTTTTCATCAACTTTTCACTATTCACCTCCCTCACAAAACACGCTTTCCCGCAAGTACTATAGTGTTTCTACATTGTTTTTTACCCTAATCTGAACATAGCTCATTACAGGTCAATTAGCATTAGAGAGGTACACAGTATGTCCATATATGTCACATATTGCTAATTAGCATTAGAGATACACCATATGTCCCATACTGCTAACAGACGTGGGTATAGGAGGCTTTCTCCCTATAAAACGAACCAACTCCCTGATGGGGAAACTGCACCATCACACTTTTACCTCAATCTATGTTGTTTACGGAGAGTCCTCCAATCGCCAACTTTCCAGTCACATTGAGTCACATCTTCTCTCACAGACACATTTACCAATGCACTATTTACATCTCCAACTTTCTCCAACTTCCTTTTTAACTAAACAAGGCCTAAACCTGATCGGTGTGCGCCGGTTGCCAACCCTGGATGGAAGGCTGGAACTGGAACTGGAAAGGAAAACGCCAAGCACGCGGCAAACCGGCAAAGATATTCTAGAGTCCGTGCAGCGAGGTGACGAGCTGCCGTGCAAAGGGATCGGAGCACCGGCCGAGCACGACACGATCGAGCGCCGGAGGAGCCACCCGTATAAAGACCCCCAGACCCGTGAGGCCCTCGAGGGAGAGAGCGCTGCCATGCAGACGCATCGGCACACCAACATATCAACAGCTGCCGCTGCTCCGATTCTGCAACCGCGAGTCCGTTCCTGCTTCTTCATCGAGTCCCCAACATGACACAGTACCAGGATCACAACGCCATGATAGGATCCAACAACTCAATCCACCCGCTACGGCCAAGACTGGACCAAGCCACACAACAAACCTGAACATTGAGCAGAAAGAGAACATGATTGATCAGGCAGCCACAGGGCCACACCAGGAGAAAAGAGATGGAGCTCACAAATCTGCAGGTGCACACCATACTCAAGACTACAACCAAAACATGAAGCGCAGGCGCTCATTTCGGACTATGGCATAGAGAAGCGCTCCACCGAACAGCAAAGCACAGTGAAACCTTAAGCAGGAGATCACGGTGAGTGTCAATTACGCAGATAATATATTAAACCTGGAGCAGGGGCTGGCTATGTACAACGCTTACTCGCTTAGCACCGAGGGAAAGTGCAGGAGTGCCTCGCTTAGTTGTTCTGCGCATAAATTAGGTGGTAGGACAAGCGACTGACTAACTTACCTCACCAAAAGAGAAACCAAAACTGCGGCGAATGAGGGTTGAACTTAGACCACCAGGACGAGCACCAGCTATAAATACTAGGGTACTTTGGGCTCATCCAATTACATATAAAAAGCATTCAGCTTCACTACCAGAACTAGGGATACACCGCCTTCCGTCCTCTGATGTTGCTCCAAAAGACCTGCCAAAAGCACAGCAAGCAGGCAAGGATTAGTGAAAGTTTAGTGCTTCATCGACTAACATTTTGTTTGGAATTATCAACAAGGCTGGGTCCAGCTGCTACTGAAGTGGATAGTATTACCAGCTGCAAAGGCATTAGCAGTTCTCAGAGTTAAGGGACGAGGTTGACAGGCAGCCATGCATCTCCTTGGCAGCAGAGCTCCTCTCCACTGAAGTAGCAGGGCTGTCCTCAGACCTCGAGTTCAGGGTGCCTGGATTCATCCGCTGGACCTCCTCCCTTGTGTAGATGAAGATCTTATTCACCATGTCGCAGAACTCTCTGTCCAGACAAACGAGGGAAATCAAGATTTTGGCTTCCGTGGATCGACCAAGCAATCTAGGGAAATATTCAAACAGTAGCTCACTTCCAGGGATCATCGCCGACTAGCATCATGTCACCTTCGTTGTCAGTGTAAACAACCATCCATTCCTTGTTAGAACTTTTTAACTCACCATTGAAGTCAAACATCTCATCCAGCTCAGCGACCAATTCCGTGTAACCATTGAACTTTGTAAGATCCACAGACCTCCCAAGTGCAATTCCTTGCTTGTGGACCTGAAATGAAGAGTCACTCCAGCAGCCATCATGGTGGACAGTTGCAATGCTAAAAATATGCTTATGTAAAAAAAGGTACACCCTCCGTTCTTAAATATATGGCGTCCTATACACCATATATTTGAGAACGGAGGTGGTATATACTTGCTATAGAAGTTCCGATGGCACCTACCATGCTTTTCAAACAAGTAATATGCATGTAAGGTGGAGACTAAATTGTGTATCCATAGCTATATTAGCAAATTAGCAGGCTTTAGAAAGCGTGCCTAGTGCAGACTTGGAACATTGCAAACAAACATACCCAAGGGTGCTTCAGAAGCAATCTTTACTAGACATGCCCACAGTAGAAAACTAAAGAGAATAATCGGAGCACCATGTGAAAAGCATTCATACAGAACTATAGTTCTATGCTTCTAGTTGCATCCGACGGATTTCAAAGAATGAGAGAGCTTGGTAACTATGACAAGAAAAACACACCTTCTTGCAGCTTCTGGATTTCACAGATTTACACTGTGTGCTTCTTGAGGCTTGTGGGCATGAAAGATGTTTCTCTGGGACAGGATATGCCTGCGTAGCATCAAGTAGCTTTGGCGTCATAGGTGGATCAGAACATCTCTCTCCTTCAGTTGCATCCACCCTTCGCCATTCAGCTGCAGCTGGAGTTGGGGGCATCCCGTCATATGCAACACTTGGTGGAGACTTCAAAGGTTCAGATTTGGCTGGGCTGTCAAGGTGAATTCCGAAAAGCTTGCATGCATTTCCTTTCATTTTCTGAGCTTCACCATGAGCAAGGACCAAAGGTTGAGGTTTAATCACACGTGGCTGTGCATAATCCATGTGAGAACCAGGTAACATATGGCCAAACCATCCAGCTGAGTACTGATCGATGCCGCGGCCAGGCAGTGCAGCATAAGCCCCATTCCCAAACTTGGTGTTTGCAGAACTCTGAGACAACCCACCAATTTCCTGCATCACTGGGTAATTCTGTCTGCTCGACCCAAAACCAGTACTCGAAGGCATCATGGACCATGAACCAGGGAACATATTGTGATTGCCTTGCTGCTCCTGATAATGGGCATTTACGGTGTGCCAGAAGTTAGGACGACCAGCGGCAAGCTGATCAGGTAAAGAACAGAAACCCTGTGGATTTTGTAGGTCTTTAGGTTGCTGATATCCAGATAATATCTCATTATAACTCTCAGGCCTGTTCATCTGCATCCAACTATCTGAACCCAGCTTCCTCTGTGTACCAATGGTGCTCTTTTCCTGATCAAATCCTGAGTGTCGCAGGATCGACTGTTGAGCAGCATTCATCTCGCTTTTGTCACCAAATCCACTTTTTGGGATTGCATTATCGTGGGTATGCAAGGCCCTTTGTAAGGCATTTGGTTGAGACTCCACGATGACCTTAGGAGCGGCTAGAATGAGGTAAAACACATGCATTAGCCCGATTCACAACTACGCTACAAGTTTTGATGTGTGACAAGGTCGAACCTTCTTTTGTTGGAACTGAAGAATCAGGCAGGGAGGCTACCGCATTAGAGCGAGGCCTCTTGGGTCTATGCACTGGAAGCGGATTGATAGGGGGAAGGCTTACAGCAGGTTCTATTTGCCAAGGAGAAACCCTTTCAGGACGTGGAATGGAGGAAGCCTCGTCCCACCTCACCTGGATAACAAAGTACATCACAACAATGTTCCACAAAACAAGTCTTCTACTGGAAAGGGAGGAAAGCAGTAATACCTTAAGGTAACGCCATTTAGATTCAGCCCATCCAGCTTGATCAGGATCCACAGTTCCAACAATGGTCCCAGTGAACCTAATTGTACAGGAAGAAATGTCTCATGTCACTTCATTATAATAGTGTGAGGAACCAACGATGTGAAACCAAAGGCCCATTGCACCAGTAAATTGCTTACCTCTGTTCTGGAGCCTCTTCACCTTCAAACCTCATTTTAAATCTCATCCCTATTGGGTAATTTTGTTTCAGTGATTCCATATAGCGATCACAGGGGACCACAAACTCAGCTGGACTCGTCCTGAGAGCAGTTATTAAGAATATAATTCAATTAAATGGAAGAACTACATATCAAATCAGAAAAAAATGCTAGCACAAAGCTTAGTTGAATTCAGGAATTGTCAAATATAAAACCTAGAGAGCATTTAGCACCAACCTAGGTTTGTAGTAGACAATGAACATGGTCCCAGTGTTAACAGCATGCCACGCTGTAGCAAGAACACCAAGATGCATGCTGTGGCTTGATATTACAGAGGACGGAACATTTGCTTGCTGCCTCATTGCACGCCTAACTCCTACACGCAGCTCCCCATTCTCACCTCTGTGTGCATCATACATGAACATACTTATTATGTGGTGAAGGGGGCAAGCATAAACAGCAACAAAAGCTGATCAAAAGCTCAAACCGAAAGTTTTTTTTTTTTTTGAGAATTAGCTCAAACCAAAAGTTGATCAGTGTAGCATACCTAAGAAAGATGAAGGCATCCCCAGCAACAAGTCGTTTGGTGCTCACAAAAACACTCCAGCCACTCTGCAGGAGATGCCTACGTGGTTGACCTGAAGTAACAAAAATGAACATGAGAAACTTAAAAGAGAACATAGCTAAATTATAACAACCTAATGTTGAAACATGGGGCAAACACAAAACAATTAGCTGATGGAACTCTTAAATCAAAAGGATGTATGGTGACATGAATTGTTGTCCTAAAAAAAATAAAACTGTAAGATGAAACATTAAGTGCACTAGTGCAGGCACATGCAAAGAAACTACTCATGTTGGAAACACAAGTTGGTCCCAATGAAGAAAATGTAGGATACATATTGTGCCTGGAAGCACATTTAAATCAATTTAATATCAAGTTAAGGAGTCATTAATGCGAGCAAGAACTATTTTTTACACGGTACAAAAAAACTAAATAATATGTAGGCAACTCTTTCATACAGGTGCAAGTGAGCAAAGAGCACTACACGTTGGAACATGGTCAAATAACAAAGATGTTGAGTGATCACCTCTAAATATGTGGCGAAATCGCCATACCATGCCATGCAGATCCTTGGCCACAAGCTCTTGCGTTGGAGGTTGACGGCTCATATCCTGACCAAAAAGCCAAAGCAAAGATCATCACTACCACTCAAGCAACAAATAGAGCAAACCTACACTTGCAGCAATGGCGACATCACCAAGTCAAAAGATCCAGAAAGCTAACCAGTGGCGGGAGACACTCGTCAGCGTGGCGCCGCAGCACCGAGAAGCCACCATGTGTGCTGGTGTCCGAGGCTGTCAATGTCTTGCAGAACGAGTGCACACGTGGCCTCACAGGTGCAGCAGGGGGTGCAGCAGGCATCTCCTCACTAGATCCATTCTGTTCTGGCTGTTGCATACAAAACAGATGATCAAATGATGCCAGCTTAAACACTTGGGAGTTGAGAGTTCGGACCAAGATCCTCACATGGAGCACAGTGTGAAAGCTAAAAGAATCACTCACCTTCGATTCAGGGAGCAGAGTAAGCTGAGCGTAAACCTCATCAGTGTCCGGCTCGGCCTACGCATAAATCGGCATCAAACACACACCACTGAAATGCAAAGCGCTCATTTGCAAGAAGAGAGGGTGCAAGTACCTTCAATTCAACGTTCATGACCTCACATGGGATCTTCCATGGGAGATTGTATAGTTGCATGTGCTGCTCAGCCACCTGGTTGGTCGATGCCTCCACCTGAAATCCACATGAACATCTTAACGTTCAAATTCCACCCACAGAACCACAAGAACCCTGACATAAGTCACTTACTTATCACAAGCGAGTACAAAACCCAGGGATTTCTGAAGTGAAAAGCGATAAACTTAAACAAAAAAAACCCCTACAATAGCACGCATGGAAAGAAAGTTGCCACAGAAGTTAAAAAAAAAACACCGGGCGACGCGCAGAAGGCACATTATGAGCTGAAATAGTCCCAGACTAATCAGAATTGGTGGAGCAGTTGAAAGTAAAATCCAATTGAGAAGAACGAATTACAAGGGACTACAGCCCCCAAGGCTTCCAAGGGTACAGTTCAGATTGCACTAGACCACCAAATTCTCCAATTTTTTTGGGAAACCAAGAAAAAGAACGGTACCACCAAATTCGGACGCCATAGTCAGATTTTTTCCATGAGCGCAAGTTAAACCGCGCTCGTTCCCTAGCGAATCCCAAAATTGAGCAGCGCAGGGACCAAAACCCGAGGAAATGGAGCAAAACCCGGCTCGCTTCGACGAGAGCAGCTCGCGCGAACAGAATTCGGACTGTTACAGGTGGAATTCACAAAACACTGAGCTGGAGCACTCAGCCAAACTGACTCCCGAAGCTAAGCCACAGAGAAAACGAGAGCGTTCGAATTGGGAGGGTGCACCTGCTCGATATGTCCCTGAGGAAAGTAGTAGACCTTGTCCCCGACCTTGGGCATCGTCACCAGCGGGCCGGCGCAGAGGTTCCAAAGCTCCGTGTACATCCCGTCCTCCGCCGCGCCTCCGCCGGCGGCGCCGCCGCTACCACCACCTGCACGCACAGGCCCAAACCAAACCCACGTCAAAAACCCGCCAAACCCAAACATACGCACGCACCCACCGCGAGAAGAGAACCCCGGCTCACCTCGCGCCGGCGCGGCACCATCCCCCTCGCCCCCGCCTCCCGCGGCAGTAGCACCCGCCGCCGCCGCCGAAGAAGGCATGTCGAGAACCAGATCTTCACATCCGCGGCGTCCCCCGCGCGCGCGCTCACTCGGCGTCCCCTCCGCCGCGCCGGAATCGCGCGAATTCCCGGCCGGGCTGAGCTCCTCCCCGCGAATTGCTCTCCAATTTCGCGGCCGGCGTCGTTCCCCTCTCCTGTCTTCTCAGAAGTCCGCCCCTCTCCTCTCCTGCTCCCCTCTCTTCACCTCCCACGATTTTTTTACTGCTGGGCTCGGGTAGAGAGAGAGAGGAGAGAGGATTTATGTGAGAGAGGGGGAGCGCGACGTCACCTCGCTCGCGGCCTGGTGGTGGTGGAGTGGTCTCCTCGCCTTCCCTCTCCTGCGAGTGCGTTCAGCGTGAGAGGGCTCCGCTCGCTCGCGTGCTCGGTGAGGTTACCGTGAGGAAGAAAGGGGGGGGGTGAGGCGACCGCGGGGAGAGGGAGAGAAGGGCGCAATAATTTCACCACGCGGGCTGGGTTTCTGTGGGTATGGGCCTGGGCCGGGGAAGGCGCGGGGGAAAGGGGGTGTATGGGCTGGGTGGGGCTGTCTGGCTCCTGCAGGCAAGGGGTGGGCGCAATAAATATTCGTGTTGGGGTATTGGAGGCGGGGCGGATCCTCTCTGCTGCCTCCCGCGGGGGGAGGGTGTCATGCTCCTGGCTGTGGCCGGTTTTTTAATGGCACGTTGGGTGGCGTGAGTGGCTGAGCTTGGTTGGTCAGAAGAGTCGGCTGGGGAGTGTACACTGTAATATGAGGCCATCTTCACGTTACGAACTAAACACTGTTTAGGAGTTTTTTTTATGCTAGAGATTTACTATTCCTCCCATCATATTAATCCTATGATTTCTCATCCTTTCCTCACTATTTATTGCTGCAGTGTATATCTGCTACAGTAAATCTCCACCAATCTCTACCAACTAAACACCCCCTTATTATAACTTTTCCATATTCATACTATTCTTCTCACTTACAGAACACGCGTCCCAGGATTTTCTACAGTGTTTTTTTGCTAAAGCTACAGTGAATATTTGGAAATCTGAACACACCCTGAGATCAAAATTATAATTTATAATTAGCTATGTAGAATATGCACTTCTCTGTAATGCATTGTCTGTACTGTGAAATAATAGTATGTGACTATAATATTTTTACAAGCCATAATTAAAATAAGTTTAATGGTGCATTTTGGAGTATGTATTTGTTTTCTACATAGTAATACGTACTCGACTACTTTTACGAAAATCGGATGCATGGTTGTCAAAAATATATATCTTTGAGGCGTAGGAGACTAGTATTTTTTTGTTTTTGAAAAATTAGTGCCATGTCATATAAGAAGAAGCAGCAGACGAGTTTTTACATAGGAGTATACAAAAGCACCAGCGCGCGCTCACTCGAAGAGTATACAACAGCACTGACTAGTATTTTACAAAGTGCATACAAAAGCAGAAGCGTTTGTATATACATTCTTAAACAAAAGGAGTGCTAATATAGTGTTTTCCTTACTACTGATGCTTCAAATCGCGTCTTAATTTTGCCAACACGCATGTATAGTTAATACAAATGCAAATTTGTCATTAGCCTGCATATATATTTCATGGATACAGTTAAGAAATTAACCATGATACTATTACCATGGTAAGACAAAAGAAACTAATCACCAGTTTAACGTCGCGTGAGCACGTAATGCCCGCCATTACTCTACCTAGAAATACTAACGGCAATTGCCGTCTTGACAGTCTTCCGGCTCGATATCGACGTGTGGCGATATCTAAAGTCTCCATGATGGTTTTCTAAATTCCAAAGGTCAAATTTTCACACCGCATCAACAATAAAACTCTACAATCTTCTTCTAACGAGAGAGCTACATGAGCTGACTTACGTTCCGAGTGCCCTGGACCAGAACCAGTTTAACCTTTCACATATGGCGGGATATCATGAGCAATTTAGCACCAGTAGTGGGGAAGACATGCCCATCGGGCCAGAAGATCCGGCGAGATCCGAAACTCGCCACCGTCAATGCATTGAGGCCAAGAAAATACCGCGCTCGTATTTTTTTCAAAAAAAATTTTTGTACAGGGTTGGGTGTGCTGTGTTTAGATACAGGGTATAGGACACGCTTTAAAAAATTATCTTTCCAATAAATTTTTTTTATTTATCTCACTTAGAGAACATATTTTTTGAAGTGATCTTATTCATCTGGAAAAGCTGGTGGCGACATGGGATGTCTGCGTCAGAGAGGCGCAGAGAGTGGCTGCAGCAGCGGCCGGACGCAGCGGGCTTCGTGGGCTCGCGGGACGTGTCGAGGAATCAGAGGCCAGGTGGGGCCCGCGTGTCGCGCGTCGCCGTCAGCAGCAGCAGTAGCAGTGCTCTCCCACGCCGCGCAGGCTCTCCGTGGACCGTGTGCGCGCAGGCGCAGCGCGCCGGGCGTGGGAGGACACGCCCGACCCCAACCTCCCAACGCTGGCTTTAAATTCACTGTAGCGATCGACGTGTTGTGCTTGTGCCTGCGATCTGTTGTAGTCGACACGAATACAGTTTATATGTATACGCGCGTGGGTACAACTAATCGGCAGCCGTACGTATTGCTAAAGAGTTACGGTTTGCATGTTCCCCTGTGCCCTGTTGCCAGTACTAGAGTGCCATCGAAGCAGCAGACGTACAGTACTTGTGTCGAAACAGCGCGGCTTGAAGCGAACATGGAAAGAGATTTTAAAGTTGGTACTGCCAAATTAGCTCACGGTAATTTTCAAAAAAAAAAAATAGCTCACGGTGTTATTAAAAAAAACGTAAAATTCTAGTATATACACTCCAAGTGGCACGCTAGCTTGATTTTAAGTCTGATATTAAAGATCATCTAACTATTGAAACATATAATTGGTTTTTTATTTTATTTTCTAAAAACATTGTAGTTTGATCTAAAAATTACATAACTAAACTGTTTTAATAAAAATATATAAAATCCTATCAAACGCTTTCTATGTATTGTGACATCCCATGCCAAGAACATGATGAGTGCCATGGTTTGGTTGGAGAGATGAGTAACTAAAAGAAAAGGAAAAAGAGACAATTAAGAATGACATTTGACTAAAGTCAAAAATATGACAAAAGTGGTTGGAAGCCAAGAGTTTCTAAATTTAGTTCATAAGCTAAGGAACTTGGTTGTCCAAAAATTTTGGGTAAACTTCTTGTGATGATGCCTCAATTTAATAAAAGAAAGAAAAAAGAAATGGCACTATTCATGATACGAAAATAGGACTTGATGATATTCAGGTTTGAGCTGTTTGGGCATAACGAACAGACGACTTTGAGGAAACATTGTGGCCGATCTGTTGGTTTTTTGAGCTGGGTGTTAAAAAGGAAGTTGTTTAGGGAAGTGTTTGTGACAACGTTTGTTTTTGGACCAGACCCAAATCGCGAGTTAATTTGGTTCAGGAAATGGTTTCTGTGAAATTCAGAGAATTTCAGCTGAACTGAATTTGTGAGATTTGAACTTGAATTTGAAGTTTTCTGTAAAAACTTACAATAAGGAAGTTGTACTTCCAAATGTGAATTTCAATCTTGTTTTTGACACCTGATGCATGTTCCGTTCAAGTTTTGAGAGTAATATGAGAAATTCAGTTAGCGGTTCTGAAATTGGGAAGTGTTGAGGCTGATACTTTGAGGCTCAAATTCGACCTCAATCTTTGCTCAAATGGATCAAGTGCCAACAGAAGAAATGAAATCCAATGTTTCAGCTCCAAGTTTGTTTTTGGGAGTTTTGAATGTTGCAATGTGAATTTCGGAGAAAAAAGGAGCTAAAATCTCGGTTGTTGAAGGTAAAAATGGGGAAAAGATGAGGTGGGCAGCTGCTAGGCAGCTTGCCGCCGGCGGTGGCAGGTCGGTTCGCCGGCCACGCGTCGTCTTCGCTCGGAGCCAGCTCGAGAGAAGGCGCAGCAGGAGGTGGCAAGCGACGGCTACATCGACCCGCGGTTAAAGACGTCGTCGTCGACCTTCTATCCTCTCTTTCACATCGCCGTCATTTCTTTACCACCATGGTTGCCGGCATGCCGTAGCTCGGCCGCCGCCGTCCGCGCCGTTCCATCCGGTTCCTCTCCACCAAGAGCTTTGCCTTCACTTCCTCTTTCGTTCCCGCTAGCTCTCGTCCTCCATCCATCTCCACAGCTCGGCGCAACCTCTTCTTCAACCTCCTCGACGTCGTCTTGTTGGGTAAAGCTCGGGTCACCATGGATGATGGTGTTGCCGTGGTTTTGTTCGGGTTTGAGAGTGTAGAAGGGTTGCTCTTGTGCTGTAGAGCGTGTTGGTGGGGGTTGTTGGCCGGGAAAGTGTTTGTGTCGGCTGGGAACGCCGTTCGCCGCCGTGGCGCTCGTCCGCCATGGCCGGCGCACGTGGCCAGCCTTGCTCGGGCCTTCTCCGGCCGAGCTGATGCGCGTGCTAGGTGTAGTAGAGCCTTTTGTTGCTCGTAGGGGGGTCGTTAATCGTGTTTATGCCGTGTCGGCTCCGCTTAGCGTTCGCCGCAGCGTGCGCCAGGCGCGCTCCCGCCATGGCTATCGCCTGGAGCTTTCGCGCTTCGCGGCACCTTGTGATGAGTTATCGTGCGCGCGAGCTGTTCCTTGCTTCCTTGTTGCTCGCAAGCCAGTTTGGGTGCTTGCTATCGTAGTGGGGTCGCCGGAGTTCATCACGCCACCTTGCGCCGCCGCTGGGGTCGTCGTGGTGCTAGGGTTAGCGTCTTGCCGCGGGGCGCTGGGTCTAGATGGGTGCGCGGTCGTGAGGGGTAGCCGTAGGATTAATCCTCGTTGTCGGAGGACCTCGCTGATGCTCTGTTCTGGCGTGGGCAGGGACTCCGGGGTAGAAGAAATAGAAGTTCAGGGCGGTTTTTGCAAGAAAGCCAAATAGGTTTTTAGATTTAGATTTAAATTTATGTTTTCTACTGTTTTATTTATAAAAAATCATAGAAAATTCAGAAAAATGTAAAACCAGTTTTTATAGCTTTCTTAGATTATTCTTGCTTTGCTAAAAATGTTAAACCTTTTAGTTGGTGTTGTTTAGAATTTAATAAAAACTTCATCTTTTGGAATTTAATAGTAAAAATTTAGGATGTTTATAAAAATAACTAAAAATATGATCTATGCTTTTATAATCACAAATAAAAGTAAAAAAGGGTTTTATGCCTTTGGTAGTTGTTTTTGGAACCCTTAATAATTCTTCTTCAACAAATGTAAAGGAAATAAGGACTAGTTCACTCAAGAAAAATGCAAGGTTTTCTTTGAAAATGGGTAGGTTTGTTGTGTTGGCTTGCAACTTTATCGAGAGATAAAGTTTTGTGTATTTTGTTTTAAAAATTTGTAGCATCTCTAATCTCTGACTTGCATTTCATGTAAGAACCCAAAGCATCGGAAGTGGAGTTCACCCGAAGAACAAGTCCAGTACGAGGAAGTTCTGGTGGTAGCTCTGGAGTTTGAAGAAATCATTGACACTACTAACCTTTTCGGGACTCAAGGCAAGCCCCGGAGCATCTCTACCTATTTTATTTCATAATGCACATGAGTCCATACATTATGCTTCTATGTTGCATTAGGTTAGGAATTGATTGAAACCCTTCATGCATGATAAAATTCTTGGTAGAAGTAATCCTACCTAGTAAAGAAACTTGCTTACTACTATCTACCTTGCTATGCTTAGAAAGGTTAACTAAGAATGATAATCTAGGCTACATTATTCTCTCATGTTTCAAAACAAGAAGTAAGATGGAAGTTGTGGGTAGAAGTTAGAAAGAAAGATTGAGGAAGCTCGATCCAGTAGTTCTGCCTACTTGCTTAAATGATTAAGGACCGATTCGTTGTTTAATTGATTGATCAAGTGATTCTACCTGGTTTCTTACTGGGTTATGGGACCAGTAAAGCCAACAAGGTTGGTTGGTTTAGTGGTTGGAAATATTGCTTACCCGTGCTTGCTGGGCCGGAGAAAGGCGGGGCCGTTGCCAGTAACTGACGGGGTGGTCGCCAGACGTGGGGCCCACGTGGGGGTGCGTTCCCGGGTTCGAGTAAGGATATTTCCGGTCTTTGGCCCAGCTGATCGAAAGGTTGTCGCGTGCAGCTGGCGCAGCTGTACGTGACTGGGGCTAGGTATCTCCTGCAGGATGTAAATTGATCCGAATCGCCACAACTCTTGGTTATGAGTGCACTTGATCAGGTGTTAAACATCGTACAGGAAATAAGTTGAACAAGATGAGGTTGATTCAAAAATGTTGTTTGAGCCTAGAACCACCTGTATGAAAAGCACTTTATAACGTAGTTGGATAAGTAACTACTCAGATGAGCTAAAAGCCGTCAATTAAGGATCAACGGTTAGTAAGCCTTTTTGCAAAAAGGATTGAGTCAGCCAAACCACTCAAAGGCCTATTCATATCCCCTTGAGAGCCTTTTCTTTGGTAAGGCGGGTAAGTCTTGCTGAGTACCTTCGTACTTAGGATTCTCTTCTTGTTGTTTTCCAGAGGATGCTCCGCAGCAGGAGGGCGAGGAGGAGAACCAGAAGCCCTAGAGCATCAATTGGTCCCGGATGTCTCTAGACGAATAAAGTTAGCTCGTGTTGTAATATAACTTAATAGTTGCCTAAACCACTTTGTATTAAGCTCTTAGTACCTTGACTTGCATCTAAGGTTGTTTCAAACTCGGTTTGTAATATTTCGTACATTTCCGTATTTATGTAAAAAGGTAATGCCTGTTGTATTTCCCATCGTGGAATTGATCCTGAGCTATGGTTGAATGAAGTGGCAGTGGATGATTCGGGATGTCCCGAGGACACTCGACAGACTACCGGGTTTAAACTGTCTGAAGTGCGTTTGCGGATATTGTCCTTATTGGGCAATTAGACGCACTTGAGGCAGTTTAAATTGGGCGGTTCTGCCACATGTATTGGGCTTTATTTAAACGTATCTACATCTCAGTTGCTCATTCCTAGTGTTATATTGAATCAGTTCACGTTTGTTATTTACTTTGATTTTTTCATTTTCTTTAAATAGAGCGTCCCTAGATAGGGTATATTTTAAAATATTAAGGGTAATACTTTTCGTATTGTTCTGATTTCGAATCAATTATTATGAATTTCCAAGTTAAATTATTTTTAATTTTGAAAATAGAAAGACACCTTTGAAACCACATAGAAGACCAAATTTATCCTATTTCAACAGACAAATGGCTCCCAACGTCTGTTTTTATACTTGTGGGTTGAAGTTAGACTTGTGAGGGTGCAAATTGTACTGTTTTTTCCTTTTAAATGCTAAAGCTAAAGAAAACCACGCATATGTTCTTGGTGATACTTCTTTGCACACTACCGGTGTTAGGAACATCATGCAAGATTGTCGCTGCCACGACCACGAGCATTGCTACACTGCTTGAAATGCGGGCTGAAGAAGAAAATAGCAATTATACTGAAAGAAATAATATTCCAAAAGTAAAGCAACATGAATGTTAATCGCTTGAATATGGGAAAGTTGATCAACTCCTCTACAGTATACATTAAAAATCTTAATTTTGAGCCGCATTGGTTAAGGGCAATCTTAACGTTAATTTTGAGCTTGTACTCCATTTTGCTTCTCCTCGCACACAGATTTGTGCCCAATAAAGGTACTTCCTAGCTCTTTTCTTGTGAGATGGTGGTAAGAATTTGCCATTTCATATGGGTTATTTGGGATAGCGGTATTGGGGGTCAACGGCGACATTGCAACCCGCAGCTATGGCAATTATGGTAAGACGGTGGATGACCATGGCTACATAAAGTAGGTGGCCATTGGTTGCGTATAATAGAGTTGGAGTGAAAATAATAACTATGGCAAAGGTGAGATGCCAAGAGGCTACCTTACCACTACAGGTGATAAAGAGCAATCGGGGCGACAACAAGACTGATGAGAAGGAAAATCTTGGTAGTAGTTGTTAGGTTGCAGGCATTGGCAAATCCGTCATCCATTCCGAAATGTAAGTTGTTGCACTTTTGTCTTAAACCAACGTTTTCCAATCCTGGCCAGTTCCATGGAAAATTTTGCCCACATCCACAACATCAACTACTTTTACTAAATCAGCTATGGAATATAACATGTTAATACATGTGTTTATTTGGGATTATAATATAGATATTAATTTACTATAAGTTTGTTAAGTTAAAAGAAGTATGATTTAACATGAAACAAAAAAATGGCAATAGTATTTGGTAAGGTAGTGATAGGTACCTCAAATAAACATGACATGATTAGAGCTAAGGTATCAGCATAGCCTTACCTATTGTTGCAAAAAAAAAAAGAAATCCGAGGAGTTCAAAAACCTCTCGTTTGAACGTGATCTGCATTAGAATCCGCATCCTGGATCATGACGACCTACACAAACAACATGCACATCAAATAAAACTCACGTATGATGGTACTACTCGCTTGTACTCAACTCCAATTTTTAAAGAAGAAAAATCGTGAGCGATCATAACAAAGTACGAGCACATTGGTGCTGGGTACATAAAAAACAACAACTCCAAGTGACAAAAGGAGCCACGCAGGAATACAAACATGTTGGGGTGTTTGGTGGCATAGAGACAACGCATAGCAAAGGGAACATATCGTTTGACGTTGTAAACATGGCATAACCAGATCCACGACACCGACAAGTTCGATCCGTATATTCAAGAGCCATTTGCTCTTCTTTGACAAGAGGCAGCACATCAGCTGCTGGTCTACTGGAATGACATCCGCAAATGCTGGACACTTGATTTGAAAACATTTGGGAAAAAAAAAACGATGGAATAATAAAAACAACGAAATCCGTTCTCACCAAGGAAATGGAAGAGCGCACAGATGAAATATAAAAAGATTTTACTTGTAACACAACGAAATCCGCTCTCACCACCACGGAGCCATTTTTGCGCAGGCAGAAACAAAAACAACATGGCCAGAAACAAACAATAAAGAAACACAGAAAAGAAAAGGGGCAGGCTTTTCGCCTGCACGCCCACGCACCGACCAGCCGACCCCACCCAGACGTCACCGGCGGCCCCACCCGTCGCTGATCCGCCTCCACGACGCGACGATGCGGCGACGGATCAGAGCGAAGACGGTGACTCGACCTCGCCTCGCGGCTGGCTCACCGTCTGCCCGACCCCGCGCGCGAATGCGTGGGGAGGACCGGGTGGGACCCACCCTCACGCTGCCCTCTGACGTGTAGGCCCGCCCTCTCGCCCACGCGACTGGTAGCGCCACCCCCCTCTCTCTCTGCCGCGATCCGCTGCGGCGCGGTCGAACAGCGGGCGGGCGCTGCGGCCGTGGCTCGTGACGCGGCAAAGTGGGATTGGACGGCAGCCGCGGCGCGCGCCACGCGGCGGGTGGAGAGGAGCCCGTCGGGGTCTGGTGTTTCGTGCCCCGCGCTGTGTGCGGGCGGTGGGGTCGAGGCAGCAGGCAGGGAGGTACGGGGCGGGGGGACGCTGGCGCGGAGCACGTGACGAGGCGGGGCCCGCCTGTCTGTCGCAGCGGTGGGGTCGGCTGGTAAGTCTCGCGTCTCGCGCGTGTGTGTGCTTGGGCGCGGCAAACGGCGTGTGCGTGCGTTTTCCGAGGGAGGTGGGAAGCGGAGGCCTATGGACTTTGCGCTGGGTTTTTTCCATTGCTTTTGGGTTTCAACCTGTGTGGTGGTGTGTGTGTGGTTAGGAAGACTGTCCGTGTACGTGGCATTTTTCTCAGGCTCAAACGCGCAGCAAGTTCTTCAGAATTTCAGCTCGACTTCTAGTATAGTGTAGCATGCGCGCGAGGCGATTCAAAACAGATCAAGAATAGTATACGCGGCTCTAAAGCATTGTATCGGCTTTTAAAAAAAAAGAGCATTGTACCGGAAAGATTGGGTAAGGCCCCGTTTAGTTCCCACAAAAATACACTATTCATCCAACTTTTCACTATTCATCCTATCCCTTCTACTCACAGAACACTATTCATCTACAGTGTTTTTTTGGTAAACAATGTATTTTCGGGGAATCTTTCCCCAATCTATACGCACCCTAAATGCTGATGAACTTTATAAGTTGGAATTGCTTGGACTTTGGGACAGCGTTTGCCTATAAGTAGGCAATGGCCCGTGCAGTTAAAGTTCAGGGAATCATTCACAGTATGCTGTCCCATGTCCGAACAAAGGCGCTGCGCCCTGGGAGGCAGGCACGCGCGCCGCGCGACCGGACAGAATCGATTTTCCAAAGGCACCATCGATGATCGAGAGAGAACAGAGGTGGTGGTAGGAGATCGGGGAAGCTTGGACTTGGACGGCACCCGACGAGGTGGTGCCCATATCGGACGACGAGGACAGCATGTGGACCGGCGGACGCTGTAGCAGAGCTGCTCGCGTACGCTCTCATCACAGCCTTTGATCGATCCATTCCCCTGCCCGCGGAGCACGACACGACCCACCCAACCGTTCCGTCGCCGTTCGTGCACCGCTCGGTCACAACGAACTGGCTCCACGCCTGCACCACTACGAGCAGGGAGTCGCACTCAGGCAGGGGTCGGGGGTCACACGACATTTTAAGTCAAATATGACGCGAACCTAGTTTTTGTGCGTTTACTAGTCCATCTTATTACATCAATCAACAAGGTTACAAGGGGGATTTTGTCACTGCAATTCGTTTCGTCTTATATGAGCCAGCCAACAATACGACGCAAACCTAGTTTAATTTATCTCCGTTGGCCTCCACTTGCAATTTTTCTTTCTTAAAGTTTGTGCAGTATGTAAGTGAAGTGCGTAAAAGAATGAGCGCTTGCGAGACATCAACTGTCAGGATGTAGTTGCGAAAGCGAGGGTTGAGGCCACAGATCATGTTCTGCACGAGATCGTCAATGGTGATGGCCTGATGGGGTGTCGAGGCCGTCGAGTCGATCTGCCAGTGCCATGGCCTTCATGCGGGTGCAGTAGGCCAGCACAAAGAGATCGCCCAGTGTTAAGGTTGATGGCACGAAACATTTCGCGCACACCACGCCACAATGGGTAGGAAGTGACAGCAGTTCATAGTCATTCCGAACCCCATTAGAACCTCCTTGAGGAGCAACGGAGCCATCCACGTGGTTGCCGAGGCCATACCATCTAAGAGTATGTTTAGATTGGTGAAAAAGATAGTGTATATAAAAAAAACACCGTAGCACTTGCTAGAAAGCGTGTTTTGTGAGGGAGTTGAATAGTAAAAAGTTCATAAATAGTGAACGAATAGTATTTTCTTAGGGCCTAAAAATAACGGAGAAGATGCTAATCTTGGAGGACTGGCGGTGTAGTTGGCCTCGTTCAGATCGAGAACGATAGAAAGTCGAGACATATTGTTTCCCGAAATATTTTCTTAATATTGCATCTATAGATGTTAGATATGTTGCAGAAATTGGACATTTATCGTCTCGGATATCTGGGCAGCGCTACCAAAAATAATATGCAGCAGACGAGTAGAACCGGCCCCGATACTAAAACTGCAGTGCTAATCAGCGGGGTGACGCCGCCGATGATCGTGTTCCTGGAGGCGAGGACGGCGCGTACACTAGCTCGTTGCTTTGATCCTGAAGTTTCATCTGAGACTCAATTAATCAAAGACATTGGATAGCATGGGGGTTAGTTGATTCGGCACATGACGATGATATTTCTAATAGCGAGGTTCTTCCAGGTCAACATTTGTAGTAAGTGATTTTCAACCCACAAGGTTGTAAGTAAGAAAAACACACAAGGTTGTAGTTGTTGATGTTCCTCCGGAAAAACAGATTTCTCTAAACGACAGTTTTGGCAAGAAAGGCCTATCACTGTAACAAAAAAAAGAAAAGCCTATCACACAAACTCGGCCCGTTATGCCAAGTGGGCTAGAGAGTTCTACACTCAAATTCGGCTCGTCATGGAAAGTGGGCTAGAGAAAGTGGTACTGTACTGATATTGGGCCATAATATGCAGCCAATAGTTCATGCAAATTTGCTACTTCCTCTCAAAAAGTACAAATTTGCTACGGGTTTAACAGCCAAGATTTCATTTTAGGTCTTGATGACCTATTTTTTACACCTATCCCGATAAGACATTGGATGTCTCAACCCCAATTTCATGATTTATTGAGTATCTAAATCACAGCCACTAGCAACTCCCGTGTTGAGAAAGACACTGTTTTTTGGAGAGAGTTGGGTGAAGTATTGGTTCATCCTAATAATTTGTAGAAAAAAAATATCTGGACTATGATGTAGCATTATTGTTTCATCGGTTCGTCTAATATGGTAATTGGATTGGAGAAAATTGAAAAACTGTAGACGCTCAAATCTGTAATACATGTATGCCTATCGACCAGATCAACCTAAAAGTTTGTAAATATGTATTATTTTGATATAGAAGGCAGACAATATGAGTTACTATCACACTTGTCCTTCCAGAAAATACTTATGCACACTCAAGAAACCAAACTGAAAAGGGCACCCACCGGAATTTGATTATTTCTCCGCCATGGAGTAGTTTTGTTTTTTTCCTTCTGAACCCAAGGCGTCCGCAGACCACAGAAAAAACATCGCCATTTCCCCCAAATCACTCTTGACCCCCCTCAAAAGCCGCGAATTTCCTCTCCGGGCTCCTCTTCCTCCTCCCAGCCGAAGTCCCCACCTCATCCCGTCTCGGCTTCTGCCCCCCGCGCGTCCGCCGTGGAAAAGCCCCCGGCGATGGGCTCCGGCGAGGAGGACACAGGCGGCGGCGGCGGCGGCGGGGCTGTCCGCGGCGCAGTGCTGAAAGCTCTCGTGGTCGTCGGCGGCGTTCTGCTGCTCCGCCGCCTGCGCCGTTCTACCACCCGGTGGGACCACGCGCGCGCCGTCGCGGACGCGCTCTCCGGCGAGAAGGTGATCCCCCCGCGCTCTTCCCTGGAGAAGTGTGCGGCTCCCTGGGCATTCCGGTGGGGCCGAACTGAGAATTCGTTCCGAAAAAAAATCCGTCCTTTTTAAAAATGTTTTTCAAGGACAAAGAATCCCAATTTTAAACAGAAATTGAACAGAGAGGAATTAAATGTTTGTTTCTTGGCGATGCTTTGCTTGCTGTTTACTGCCACTTGACTGGTTCGCTTGTTTGCTGTTTCTTGTGTAGTTCTCGAGGGAGCAGGCGAGGAAGGACCCTGACAACTACTTCAACTTGAGGTCAGACATTTTGGGCTACACAAGAGCTTGCATTCTTTTATCACGCACTAGTGTTTCTGCTGTCCTTTTCACTAGGGTTCATGTTTTCGGTCTTGTGTTTGGGACATTGAGAGGTATCTGTGTACTAATAGTAACCTTGTTTTGGGAGGAAGCACGTGCACAAAAACAAACAGGGATTGTTCCCCATAAAAGCTGTATTGATCATTGCAATTCACATTGTTGATAGGCATAATTGTTGCTGACTGTGGGTTAGGAGAGGTTATGACAAGTTGCTGGCAATCACTAAGGTGATTTGAAAATGCAATAATTGTCTAACACAGCTGATCTGAACACTGCAAACTGTTTTGACTGGATTGTTTTTCTTGGACATAAATCTTCTCTGGGATAATCTGGTGGTATCAGACTATCAGTTTAGTGATGTATTAGTTGATTATGGGCAGCCAATCTTTCCAAATGATTTAAATTCTGTACTTTCTGGTTGCCGGATGTGTCAACCAAGATGTTCTATTAAAGCACCATACTATATCTTATAACAAATATGCAATGGAGCTGCACTAACATTAGAACTTGATGAATCATTGATGGTTAATGGACCTTTTGTTTTGTACTCTTGTTGGATGCTTCCTTCATACCCCCTCTGTCCCAAAAAGGATGCAACTATGGGTTGCGTGCCAACTAAAGTGTTTCATGTTTGACCAAGTTTGTAAAAAACTATGTTCATACTTATGACTCAAATGAACTTATTGTGAAAATACATTTTGTGATTAATCTAATGATGTTTATTTCATATCATAAGTATTGATACTTTTTAATTTATAATTGATCAAACTTAAGCTACTAACACATGGCATTGTGCTAGAATTGCATTCTTTTTGGGATGGAGGGAGTAGCTATTAGGATACACGTGTGAAAGTGATGTCTGTCAGTCTGTCCTCTTGTACTACCACGTTGGGCAAATTGTTTATTAAGCTATATGTGATTAAAAGGATCCATATTTATTAGATCATAAAATTGATCCAGTTTTATGATATTTTGCCCCCCAAGAAAAGAGAACTGAAAAGGATAAAACAACTTTTTTTTTTGGTCTGTTCCCATGGATTAGTGGCTGAATGGTTAGACTGACCTGTTATTGTCTAACTGCATCGTTGTAAATGTTTGCTCTTCCTAAGCTTCTGTATTAACTCATCATTGCTATTCATTTTCACATTTTCAGGTTTGTGAATATTTTTCTTGGATGTAGCACCTTGGGTAGAAGTGACAATGCACTTATGACACAGAAAAAATGTTGTTTACTGCACTTAACGAGGAGAGGTGCCTATTATATTAAAAAAGAAGAAAGCCCTGATAGGGAAAGGGAAACAAACAACGACAATCCTTTACATGCTCGCAAGTAGTGACTGTCTATCACGCAAAAACATTTTTTTTTTGCACACCTAGAATCACATGGATTTGCAGTTGTTTGAAATCCTTTTCAACTCATTGCGGGGAAATGAGATAAATATTGTTTTAAGGAAAAAGTCTATTTTTAGCCATCCAACTCTTGTCTTAGTTTGGTTTTGGTCATCGAACTCCAAAACCAGGTATCTTTGACCATCTAACTATCAAAACCGTTCAAATTTGGCCATCGGGCTGTTTTGATGAGTGGTTTTAACTTTTTTATTTACGATTTAGTCCTTAGATCTTAAAATGATTATTACCTTTTGCTCGTACCTCTGATTTAGGTGATTCTTGTGGTCACGTGTTACTAACAGTGAGCACTATATTTTAAAGTGATGTTTATACTATTTTATCACTATTTGTTATATTATTTTTTTGGTCGTTTGCAGAAAAAATAATATAAGAAATTGAACAAACAATTATAAAATAATACAATCAATATTTTAAAATGTAAAACTCATCGTTACGAATGCATGACCATTAGAATCAATTAAAACGGAGACGCAAGAAAAAAAATAGTAATCATTTTAACATCCAAGGACTAAAAAGCACTAAATTAGTCCATTTTAATCCTTGGATCTTAAAATGATTATTTTTTCTCCTATCTCTGGTTTAAGTGATTCTAGTGGTCATGCATTCATAACGATGAACTTTATCTTTTAAAATGTTGATTATTTTATTTTATAATTGTTTGTTTTACTTTTCTTATATTGTTGTTTATACACAATGACAAAAAAATAATATAAAAAATAGTGATAAAATAGTATAAAGATCACTTTAAAATATAGTTCTCACCGTTAGTAACACGTGACCACAAGAATCACCTAAATCGGAGGTACGAGCAAAAAGTAATAATCATTTTAAGATCTAAGGACTAAATTGTAAATAAAAAAGTTAAAACCACTCATCAAAACAGCCTGATGTCCAAATTTGAACGGTTTTGATAGTTAGATGGCCAAAGATACCCGGTTTTGGAGTTCGATGGCCAAAATCAAACCGAGGTAAGAGTTGGATGGCCAAAAATGGACTTTTTTCTTGTTTTAATCATGTGCTAGTATGTTTGTAGTCGTACAGATATCCTGTGTTACCAATCAGTCTTCTTTTATTTTCAGAATGCTCACTTGCCCTGCAACTGAGATGGTGGATGGTTCTAGATTGCTTTATTTTGAGCAAGTATGATGACTATTTCTATACACATTCCTTATTATTACAGTGCCCTTTAGTTATTTGAATTCCATGCATTCCTTTCCAGGCATTTTGGAGAACTCCAGAAAAGCCTTTTAGACAAGTAAGTAGCTCCTAAACTGTAGCGATCGCCGACCACTCTTACATCTCTCCTTGCCCTTACGAATTCATATGTAAGATTTATTTCGGTATTTCCTAATTCCTAGAATTCCTGAAGTGTTCCGACGCAAACTTATATAACCTTTATGCTAATTAATAGTTTAAACAAGATGATATTATCTCATCTGACATTGTACGCGCTTAAGAATATCCCCATGAAGCGATTTTTGTGATCAACTGCTGTGTTTTATGCATGCACTATTTCGATGAACATTCAATACACGAATATAACTATTTTATGTTTCTTTAAAGCCCTGTCTTCCTGATTAATCTAACCAGATCAAAACTTTGTTAGTCATTCATTTTTGAATTTTGCCGTTTGTTCGTTATTTTACATTCTATATTCTTGCAATATGTATTACTTTTGTCTGGTAACTGTGGATGATCGGGTAATGCCATTAGCTTCGAGTATTGAGAATGTGATTCCTTTACTCTGCAAAAAAGGGTACCCCAAATGCCTTTTGATTAGTTAGTATTCAGATTAAAGTTGGATTTCTGTTCTACTGTGTTCATTATGTATGTATGATATCTTGTGTGCTCTTCATATGTTCAAATAATGATAAGTGCTGCTCCCTCCAGAGATTCTACATGGTAAAGCCCTGTCCAAAGGAGATGAAATGTGATGTTGAGGTATGTCAAATTTGACATACCTGTTTTTAATTATTGAATTTACAGAATATATGCGTATATATATGACATATTTCCTCTGAGATCCTGCAATGTCGCGAGGTTGATGCAAGGAAAAATTAATGCATCCAGAATAATAATTCTCAGAGGTTACAAGCAGTATTCACTTTCTCCTGCTCTGCTTTGGCCTTGTAAAAAATCAGACCATCTGAGCCAATGGGATCTCCTATTCATCTGTAAAAGGACGCATCACACATGAGGTCATTCCCACAGTTACATTTCCCATGTGGCCCTGTTCAAAACACAAATAGTAGGGAGCACAGAATGGTGAGATGTAACCTGTCCGTAGTAGGGAGCATAGAATGGTCTAATTAGAGTTACGCATAGAGTGGTATAATAGAGTTACACACATTCGCTACAGTGCTACTTATATTTTTACTGTTGTAACAACAAATTTCTTTCTTCTTGTCAGTTGTCACAATAACTGTTAAGTGCATCTGTTAATATCTAGCTTTTATTAGCTGGTGTTAACAAAGGCACTAAATTTGTGGTTGAAGCAATGTAGCTTTGATTCGTCCATGTTCCTGCTTCTAAAAAAGCTTTAAATGAATTATGCAGGCAAAGCTGACTAAATAACATTTTTAATTGTTTTCAATGGACAGTTGAGTTCTTATGCAATTAGAGATGCGGAAGAGTACAAGAATTTCTGTGACCGTCCAAAGGATCAGAGGCCACAGCCAGAAGAAGTAATTGCGGTGAGTCATGTGTGAACACAATCTTACTTTTCAGAATTCAAGATTGTTGTTGGCTTAAACTCTTGACAAACAGCTTGAATTGAAATGGAGGAAACGGTATACAATAGTTAGACAATTCTAGTATACCTAACAATCATTCTAAATCTCCCTGTGCATGTTATTGTGGGCACAGAGATTTAGGAAGCAGTTGGGGGTTGCCAATGAATGAATAATTAAAGCCACATAAAATAGATATGCACTTGTATTATCAAGGGGAGTGTCCCATCTCAGACTAAAGATTATATAGGTTCTTTCATTGGGTTCGCTGTGAGTGATGTTGACAAAACCATAGATTCACCATTTCATTTTTTTTAGCACACGGGATTTCATTTACTCATAAGCAAGGTTACAATCGGCTTCGACTTTCCTCAACAACTCTGTTGGGAAAGCCTCAGACCAGACACTCTCCATGGACGACATCGAAGACAACTTTCCACTCACATGAGCTGCTTCGTCCTTCCCGGTTAACAAAGGAAAAAGCAAACAAGCTAAACACCTTGCTAAGATCTCTAATCTCATGCCAGAGTCCTGCAATTGGACTCCAATCACCTGCCTCCGAGCGGGGAGATTTCACCATTTCATTTTTATGATTCATTGTTAACCCTTGATATTTCAAGTATGGTTGAATGCTGTTATATGTGCTGCTGCTGACCTAAACTCAGTCCATTATATGCGTCACTTAGTGTATTACTAGGAAAAGTGCATGGTTGAATGCTGTTATATGCGCCACATGGAAAAGTGCACTGGCTTCAATTTTTGATGTGGTATAATCACTTAATCGTTTAACTGTAAACAATATATAGTAGTTTGTTCATGTCATCTGCAATGTAACTCCATATGGAATCATGCATTGACCGGTAGTTCGCATAGTATATTCCTAGTGAAAACTGTATACAGTTCGTGATTCTGAGTTTTGTTCACACAAAGTATTTTGTAAGTTCATGATTCTGAGTTTTGTTCACACAAAGTATTGTGTAATATCAGCGCTAAATATAAGCTTTTTATATCTCCCTAACATTTAAGTTTACATGCGGTGTTCAGGATGTTGCAGAGCATCTGACCACCATACACTTGTCACGATGTGGACGTGGAAAGCGCTGTTTATATGAAGGATCTACCCCACCTGAAGGTTTTCCCAACAATTGGGTGAGCTATTTGCTCTTCTCTCAATAAGCATACTCACTTCTCTTTTTGGCAGAATAATTTGCAATTTAATACATCAGAACCACCAGTGGTAATGCTTTTCTGTAATGTTTTGCTTGTTCCGAAATCAATATTGGTATTTTAGCAGAGTGGTGCATCATATTGTACATCGGATTTGTCCATCCACAAGAACGGTGAAGTACATATCTGGGACAAAGGTTTTGATGAGGAAGGCAACCAGGTGATTTTCGTATATGTTTTACGCTAGTGTGCCAGTTGGCTTTACAACCTTGAGTAAATAATAGCCTCTCTCTTTTTCACATTGTGGTAACTGAATCTCAGGTTTGGGGAACCAAAGCTGGCCCTTACGAGTTCAAGCCTGCTCCCAAATCCAAATATGATGACATGTTCTCGCCATTAAATTTCTCTGCCCCTTTGTCACTAGAGAAGAAGCTGGATAAAGCATATGTAATTGATGACCAGTAGAGCCGGAGCCCTAATTTTGTTTGTAGGAATGCAATAAGTGAATAGCGTGTATGTATATATTGCACTGAGTTCTAATGCATTCGTTTTTGACCAACCTGTGCATCTGCTTGCCCATGATCAGTATGGTGGGGGATGTCCAAGTACAAAACAATTTAAATCAGTGCACAAGATGATCAGATCGCTTTGTATCACATGGCATATTTTGCCATGCCTCAAAAGGATTGTTCTAATCGCAGTGTCAAATGGTATATCATGACACTAGCATTATTATGGTTTATCATGAAGGTGGAATTCATTGGAACCCTACAGGGGTAGGGGTAGTTGACAGCTGGGCCTCCAAAGTGTATTATGATGGTCAGTAACACAGCTACAAAACCAGTGGCAATTTACGAGTGGTTAATTCTTTCTTGGAGTTCATGCAGTTTTGTTCTTTGAAGTCTTTCTTGTTATCATGTTGTTCTTGTTTGGAGCTGTAGCATTGAATTCAACATCCAGCAAGACCAGTCACAAGTACTTGGCACCAAATCTGTTCATGTCCCTGTTGAGGCTGTATTCATATTGGAATAAGTAAAAAGTAGTTTTAGATGAATAGTACACTGGGAAGCGTGTTCTGTGAGTGGGTCAATAGGAAAAACTTGTTGGAGAAGTACTTTTTCCTGAATCTGAACACAGACTGTGTGTTTGTTACATGTCCCCAAACTTAGGCCCCATTTAGTTTCCCAAAGATTCCCCAAAAATCCACTATTCATCCAACTTTTTCCTATTCATCCCACCTCTTCTACTCACATATCACTATTCATCTACAGTATTTTTTGGTGAACAGTGTATTTTCGGGGAATCTTTCCCCAATCTAAACACACCCTTAACGACTTGAACCAAACCAAATGATCAAACTATAAACATACCATCTGGTTTGAGAACCAAACTGTCGGGACCCTGGAAAAGGGGTACCCTAACTTGGGCCCTAAACTACTTAGAAACAAGGCCTACGACGACGTCGGCCCGGCTCTGCAGCCCGGCAAAGGCCCGTCACGACGACTTCTTCCTTGGAACCCATCCCGCTCGAGGTAGACGACCACCCTCGAGCAGGGATGTCCGTGACGATCGAGCCTAACCGAGCTCGAGGTTTACAACGACCCTCGAGCAGGGATCTCCGTCTCGTACGAGGGTCGGCTAGCTCGAGCACGCGGTCCATGCTCGAGCCCGCCACGCCGGGAACGACGCCCTCGCTCTGCGATCTATCACTTCAAGACATGATGTCGTCCCTCCACGGTCAAAAAGCGGGGAAATCGCTGCGTCATGTCACCGCCCATGCCACGGAGAAGACATCGGTCAAATCCAATCGCACAGTGGACTTCTGAGCGCCACGCCGCACGGCAAACCTAACCTGGCAGTAACACTGTGCCAACCACTCCTTTGACTCCGCCCGCCTCGGATGCGCCACTGCCCTCGAAAGCAACCCTCGAGGGAAGCTACCGAACCCCGACCCAGGCGGCCGTACGAAGACCTCTACCCTCGAAGTCGTGGACCGTCACTCGAGGACGTTGCGTCAACTGTCGCCATGCCGTCAGCCGGAGTAGGAAGGCGCGATTCCCGCCCGCGTGGTACACGGCATGGGCAGCACAGTGCACCAAACGACGTCAGCGCCACGACCACGTCACGACACGACCACGTCACGACACGAACGCATGTATCCGTTCCCTCCTCCTTGGTCTATAAAAAGGGGAGGGAAGCTCATGCAAAGGGGGGAGGAAGGAGAAGAGCACGAGTTCATACCCACTCTAGAACGCACCCACACACCATAGCCTGGGACTTAGGAGCTTATCTCCTTCTCCCACCTTGCTTGTAAACCCCTACTACAAGCAACACGTAACCAGGTGCATCGCACCACTGCTGGACGTACGGCCCCGTGGCCGGAACCAGGATAAACCCTTGTCTCTCACTCTCGCCATCGGGAAAACGAGTGGTTAGCACCGCAATCACTCGTCGGTGCCGGTGCGACCAAATCAGGCACCGACAGTTGGCGCGCCAGGTAGGGGACCAGCGCTGCGCTACTCTCTTTCCCGATGGCGAACTCCGACGAAGGACGGCCTCCGCTGGGCGAGAGCGATCTGCTCCCAGCGGGGCAGGAGATCCGGTTCGGGAGCCTGCGGTTCCAAACATGTGGCGACGATTACCACATGCGCATCCTCCAAGAGGATCCCAGCGACCAACCGGAGCCTCGTCACCAGCTTCCGACGGCACCACGACGACGGAGTCGTCCAGGACCTCGTGCACGACGAGCACGCGCCGCGAGGCGCGCCGCCGACGTCGGCAACCCCCATCCCACGAGGGAAGGGGACGCCCTGCGGTCAGGGTCACAGGAGAGGGCTGCTCCCTTCCTCCCAGGGCCCATGACTCCACCACGCGCTACGACGGCGCATTTCTATCCCTACAGGCTACGCAACTCCGCGGATGCGTATGCCCCCTCCATCCGCACTACTATGAGTGCGTATGGCGACCAACCTGGTTGCCACCCCGTCTCCGAGGAAGACTTCGCCGACCCATTACCCGTCGTTTCCCGCATAGAGTCCGATGATAGACACGCATTTACGCGTACACACCTTGGTTGGGACTACTCGGGTCTCCGCGACCCAGAGGCCTTTATTGCCTTTCAAACAGCGGCGGATTACTGCTTCGGGTATTCCGATGATGAGTACGACCCAACCAAGGAGTGTTTCGTCATCAACGACGGACAGCTCAGCGAAGGATCGACGTCCGACGACGACGGCGGAGGTGACGGCCAGGGGGACAACGATGGCGTAGATCTGACAGGCGCGCAGCCGTCGGACCCATCGGATCACTCTCCTTCCGAGGACGAGCGGGATCCGCGCCATCGGCCACGAGCTAGTGGTGACGTTTCGCCACCAGCGCGCTCCGACCGCGAACCAGCCAAGCAAGACGACGAACGCGACACGGACGCCCGACACGCGGGACGAGTGGCTCAGGCCCGCATCCTCGCCGAGGGCAAAGACGACGATCTCGCCCCCAGAACGAGCCAGAAGCTCATCGCGGCGGCCGCGCTGCTCCGAGCCATGCCGGAGGCAGCCACCCCCGAAGGGCGAAAACTGCACCTCGAGGCTCAAAAGCTGGTCGAGCATGCTGCCCGACAGCATGCCGAGAGCTCGGCCTCCCCCCTTCGACGCTCCTCAGCCTCGAAGGGCGAACGGGGAGGGGAATCCTCGGTACGCTCACCCCGACCCAACGGCAGGGCGCGAGCACAATCCCGGGGCAACTCCCGCCGCGACACGGCGCGACGCCACGCCAGCGAGCCACGTGCGCTCGAAACACGAACGTTTCCAGCAAGGGAACCCGCGAGGTCACGCCTCCGGGACACCCGTGGCACGGACGATGATGGCGACGCTCGCAATACCCTGAACGAAATCAGGCGGCGAGAGGGAGCCTGGACCCACGAGTGCGGGCGCACCGACGTAGGGCGGAACCGGGATGCGGCCCCAGAGCCAGCAGGCACGCGGGTGTTCAGCTGCAACATCCGCACTGCCCCGATTCCCCCCCGTTTCCGACAGCCTACAACCATCACCAAGTACTCTGGGGAAACGGACCCCAGGGTATGGCTCAACGACTACCGCCTAGCGTGCCAGCTCGGCGGCGCCACAGACGACGCCATGATTATCCGCAATCTGCCACTCCACCTGGCAGATTCCGCGCGGACATGGCTCGAGCACCTGCCCCCAAACCGGATCCGCGACTGGGATGACCTGGTCGAGACCTTCGTGGGAAATTTCCAGGGCACCTACGTGCGCCCCGGAAACACGTGGGACCTTCGGGGGTGCAGGCAAAAACCTGGCGAGTCGTTGAGGGATTTCATCCGGCGCTTCTCCAAGCGCTGCACCGAGCTCCCCAACATCTCCGACCACCAAATCATCCACTCTTTCCTCGAAAGCACCACCTGCTATAGCTTGGTGTGCAAGTTGGGGAGGAGCCCACCCCCCGACGCGAACCGGCTATTCGAGATAGCCTCGAAGTACGCCTCGGGGGAAGAGGCGGCCAACGCCATCTTCAACGACAAAAAGGGGAAACGCCCCGAGGAAGCGTCCGCGGAGGACGATAAGGCGAAGGGCCCCTCGAAAAAACGAAAACACGGCAAGAAGGGAAAGAAGCCCCGGGCCCCCCGCGGGACGGGCGACGTCGAGGACGAGGCCCTCGCGGTCGACCCTAACCACAAGGGACCTCGAGGTCCCCCGCGTGGTGGGGGTGTTTTCGACGACCTCCTCAAGAAGCCGTGCCCTTACCACAAGACCGCAGTCGCTCACACCCTCGAACAGTGTGAGATGCTGCGGAAGTTCTACAACCGCATCCCTCGAAAGGATGGCGGTCCGCCCAAGGATGGTGGAGCCAAGGTTGACGACGGATATCCCGAGGTGGAACACGTGTTCTTCATCACGGGAGGTCCAGCGGCTAACTTGAAGCCTCGGCAGCGGAGGAGGGAACGCCGAGAGGTCATGCTGGTCCGCCCAGCGACCCCCTCGTACCTCGACTGGTCATCGGAGACCATCTCGTTCGGTCGCGAAGACCATCCCGACCATATCCCGAACCCCGGGCAGTATCCTCTCGTCGTCGACCCCGTCATCGGCAACACGCGCTTCTCCAAGGTGCTCATGGATGGCGGCAGCAGCCTCAACATCCTGTACGCTCCAACTTTGGAGCTTATGGGGATCAGCACCAACGAGCTGCGGCCCAACAAATCCTCCTTCCACGGGGTCGCGCCCGGAAAGCGCGTCCAAACCCTCGGGCAGATCGACCTGCCCGTCTGCTTCGGAACCCCGGCAAACTTTCGCAAGGAAGTGCTCACCTTCGAGGTCGTGGGCTTCAAGGGAGCCTACCACGCCATTTTGGGAAGGCCGTGCTACGCTAAGTTCATGGCCATCCCCAACTACACCTACCTCAAGATGAAGATGCCAGGGCCTCACGGAGTCATCACGGTCGGTCCGACGGTCGAGCACGCCTACGTGTGCGACATCGAGAGCATTGAGCTCGCAGAGGCTCTTGCCCTCGATGAGACCCTCGTGGCAGATCTCGAAGCAATCGTCAACACGCTCCCTGATGCCAACGAACGGCAGCAGGGGAGCTTCGCGCCCGCTGAGGACACCAAGACTGTTCCCCTCGACCCCGATAGCTCCGACGGCAGGGTGTTGAGGATCAGCTCTTCCCTCAGCGACAAATAGGAAGTGGTGCTCGTCGACTGTCTCCGCGCTCACGCAGACATCTTCGCGTGGAGCCCCTCGGACATGCCAGGCATTCCGAGGGAGGTCGCCGAGCACTCTCTTGATATCCGCCCCCACTCCAAGCCGGTCAAGCAACGTCTCCGTCGTTTCGACGAAGCGAAACGGCGGGCGATCGGTGAGGAGGTACGCAAGCTTTTGGAGGCCGGATTCATCAAGGAGGTGTTTTACCCCGAGTGGTTAGCAAATCCTGTGCTAGTAAAAAAGAAAAGTGGAAAGTGGAGAATGTGTGTAGACTACACCAGCTTGAATAAAGCGTGCCCAAAAGTCCCATTTCCCTTACCACGCATAGACCAAATTGTGGATTCCACGACGGGATGCGAACTTTTATGTTTCCTTGATGCGTATTCCGGTTACCATCAGATCAAGATGAAGGAGTCCGACCAGCTCGCGACTTCCTTCATCACTCCTTTCGGCATGTACTGCTACGTTATGATGCCCTTCGGCCTTCGAAACGCCGGGGCCACGTATCAACGCTGTATGCTCCACGTCTTCGGGGATCATATAGGTCGTATCGTAGAAGCGTATGTCGACGACGTTGTCGTAAAAACCAGGAAGGCGGACGTCCTGGTGCGCGACCTCGAGGTCGTCTTTGGCTGCCTCAGGGCGCACGAAGTAAGACTCAACCCCGAGAAGTGCGTCTTCGGTGTGCCTCGAGGCATGCTCCTGGGTTTCATTGTCTCCGAACGAGGCATCGAGCCCAACCCCGAGAAAGTCACGGCCATCCAACAGATGGAACCGATCCGTGACCTGAAGGGCGTACAGAGGGTGATGGGGTGCCTAGCGTCCCTAAGCCGCTTCATCTCTCGTCTCGGAGAGAAGGGGTTGCCTCTGTATCGACTTTTGAGGAAGTCAGAGCACTTCACCTGGACTGCGGAGGCTCAGGAAGCTCTTGACCGACTCAAAACTGCGTTAACAAACACGCCGATCCTTACCTCACCAAAAGAGGGCGAACCTCTCCTCCTCTATGTCGCAGCAACGACTCAAGTCGTCAGCGCGGTCATAGTAGTAGAAAGGAACGAGGAAGGACACTCTCTGCCAGTCCAGCGACCGGTCTACTACATTAGCGAGGTCCTATCTGAGACCAAAACGAGGTATCCCCACATCCAGAAGCTGGTCTACGCCATCGTGCTGGCTCGACGCAAGCTGCGACACTATTTCGAGGCCCACCCGGTGACCGTCGTGTCGTCCTTTCCGCTGGGCGAAATCATCCGGAACCGCGAGGTCTCTGGGCGAATCTCGAAATGGTCGACGGAGCTGATGGGGGAAACCCTCGCTTACGCACCGAGGAAAGCCATCAAGTCCCAGACTTTGGCTGACTTCGTGGCTGAGTGGACCGACACCCAGCTCCCTCCCTCGAAGTCCAGCCTCGACTGCTGGGAAATGTACTTCGATGGGTCGGTGATGAAGACCGGCGCTGGCGCCGGCCTACTCTTCATCTCACCCCGCGGGGAGCACGTTCGATACGTTGTGCGGCTCAACTTCCCTGCGTCCAACAACATGGCCGAATATGAAGCGCTTCTTGCTGGCTTGAAAATCGCACTCGAGCTCGGCATTAAGCGCCTCGACATTCGCGGCGACTCGCAACTGGTCGTCGATCAAGTGATGAAGGAATCGAGCTGCCACGACGAAAAAATGGCGGCGTACTGCCAGGCGGTACGTAAGCTCGAAGACAGGTTCGACGGCCTCGAGCTTCACCACATCGCACGAAGGTACAACGAGGAAGCCGATGAATTGGCGAAGATCGCGTCGGGGCGAGCCCCCGTTCCCCCGAACGTCTTTGCCAAGGACATCGACGTACCCTCGATTACCCTCACCGCCTCGACCCAAGCCTCGACCGTACCCGACGCTCAACCGTCCGCCCTCGACCCCACGAGCGCGGAGCTCTGGGCGGACGAGGACGAGCCTATGGGATACGAAGCCTGCTCAGGAGATGAGGACGAGGCGGAGGCAATGGAAATCGACGAGGTTTCGGCACCTCGAGATTGGCGGAGCCCGTACCTCGATTGGCTCGACGGAGGCGTCTTGCCTAGCGATCGAACGGAGGCAAGGCGCGTAGCGAGGAAAGCCAAGCGGTTCCTTATCATCGAGGGGGAGCTGTACCGACGGGGAGCCTCGGGGGTCCTGCAACGCTGCATCCCGATACCCGAAGGAAAAGAGCTTATCCTTGACATTCACGCGGGCGTATGCGGGCATCACGCCGCTCCACGAACGCTCGTGGGTAACGCCTTTCGACAAGGCTTCTACTGGCCCACTGCCGTGGCGCACGCCACGGAGGTGGTACGGACCTGCGAAGGGTGCCAGTTCTACGCGCGCAAGACGTACCTACCCGCTCAGGCGTTGCAAACCATCCCCATTACGTGGCCTTTTGCCGTATGGGGCCTCGACCTTGTCGGGCCAATGGCGAAGGCACCCGGGGGCTTCACGCACCTGCTGGTGGCCATCGACAAATTCTCCAAATGGATCGAGGCTCGACCCATCAGCAGGATCAAGTCTGAGCAGGCGGTGCTCTTCTTCACCGATATAATCCATCGGTTCGGGGTTCCCAACTCCATCATCACCGACAATGGTACGCAATTCACAGGAAAGAAGTTCTTAAAGTTCTGCGACGATTTCCATATCCGAGTGGATTGGTCAGCAGTGGCTCACCCACAGACGAATGGCCAAGTAGAACGTGCCAATGGCATGATTCTACAAGGCCTAAAGCCCAGAATTCACAACAAACTGAAGAAGTTTGGACACAAGTGGGTGCAAGAGCTACCATCGGTGATTTGGAGTCTGAGAACGACCCCAAGCAGAGCAACAGGATTCTCCCCATACTTCCTCGTCTTTGGGGCAGAGGCCATCCTCCCTACGGATCTGGAATATGGGTCCCCTAGGCTCCGAGCGTACCAAGAGCAGCGAAATTGCCAAGCTCGAGAGGACTCGCTCGACCAGGTCGACGAGGCTCGAGACGTGGCTTTACTCCACTCGGCAAGGTACCAGCAGAGCCTACGTCGACAACAGGCTCGAAGGATCCGGCACCGAGATCTCTGCAAAGGAGACCTCGTATTGAGGCTTCGACAGGACAACCGAGGGCGACACAAGCTCTCACCCCCGTGGGAGGGGCCATACATCGTCGCCGAAGTTCTCAAGCCCGGAACGTACAAGCTAGCTGACGAGGGCGGGCACGTCTTCACGAACGCCTGGAACATCCAACAGCTACGTCGTTTCTATCCCTAGAGTGGCCCCGCGGCCCTCGAAATCTTTGTACATACTCTAGTTTTGTGCTTTTGAATTAAGTATCGACGCTGTTACCCCCACAGTTTGGAAGAAATTAAAACGAACTTTTATTCTTTTCAAGCTTCGAGGGAGGTTTGGCTCTACCCTCGGTAGAGCCATCCCTCCCTCGGGGGCTACATGGGGGCTAACCCTCGAAAAAATCGTCGCTTTTCAAAAGAAAAATCCTTTGCGAAACCTCGAAGGAGACACGCTAGGCGTGAAACGGACAAGGGCAGGGTCGCCTGAGCCGAGTGTTCGCTTACGCCTCGAGGCTACGGCAACACTTCACTTCCCTCCGCCCAAGTCATTCACGTACGAACGATCCTAGCAACGCTCTCCCCTCGAGGCACAAGCATCGGACTAATGCATGTCGCGAAGGCACCGCATAAAAATAACATCACGTTTAAAGCAAAATAAACGATGTTCAGTAAGATACGAGCAAATCAGTCTTACAAAAAAGGAGTTCGAAATCCTAATCTACTTCTTTACAATCGGGCTCGATGGCCCGAGATTTTCAGGGATCGCCCCCACCGCCAAGGTCGTCCCAGCCGCCGCCGTCCTCGCCAGGAAAGAGGGCGCCCTCGAAGTAGCCGGCAAGCACTCGCGCCGTCCCGTCAGCAGCAGCATCGGCCTCGTCCATCGCCGCCACCGCCTCCTCATCGTTGAGGTTGTCGGCGACGACGTACCCAGCGGCGAGCTTCGAGAGGTCCGCTTGGTAGTGGGTCGTAACCACTCCAAGCGCCTTCCGAACTCCGAGCAGAAGGGCTTCCTTCACGCGCGAAGTGAAGTGGCCCCCAAGCGCTCGAACGCGGCTTGCGAGGGTGCTCCCAAACTGCAGGCCGGGACCAGCAATCTTGTTGCAGGCGGCCGAGGCCGCCTGCACCAGCTCATCGAGCTCGCGCTGGGTCTCCGTCTGCGCCACCAGCACGGCCTCCTTCGACTCGGTCTCGGCCTGAAGCGCCTGCTTCAATGCTGCACCAACAAGAGTCAGCCAAAAAGCAACAAAACGAAAGGGTCAGAGCTCGAGCCAAATCAGCTTACCCTCGACCTGTCCCTGAGCAGCCTCGAGGGCCCTCTCCGCCTCCTGGGCCCGCTGCTCCACCTCTCGCGCCTGCCGCTCCGCCGTGGCCCGAGCAGTCTGCTCCCGCTCGAGCCGGTCTCGAGCCTCGACCGCGAGACGCCGCTCCTCCGCGACCGCCAGCTCCGCCGCGCGACGCGCAGCCCGCTCGTTCTCCAGCCAGTCATTGCGGGTCGCGAGCTGCTCGCGGAGGGCGCTGGCCGAGCCTTCGAGGCAAGCGATGACCTCGCCCTTCTCCCGACCCTGGGCAAGGGCCTGGTCCCGAGCACCTCGAAGGGCGTCCAGCTGGCGGTCTCGAGCCTCGAGCGCCCCGGACAAGCGACGGAGCTCCAGCGATAACTCCGCAATCTGGTCGTTCTTCGCGAGCGCCTGTTTGCGGAGTTCCTGCGGAAAGAAAAAGAGATAAGCCTTCTTTGAAAAAATAAGGCATGGCAAAAACATCACTTACACCGAGACGTACCCGGTGGACCTTGCCGACATCGTCGTGAAGACGGAGGATGTCCTGCAGCGCCCTGCGAACGTCCAAGCCGTGTGACGACTGGACCTCCCACAGAGTCTCCTCTGCCACGGCTTCGTCGACGAACCGCTGGGGAAGCACGCTGCGGGCTTGCCACGTCTCCGCGTTTCCACGGGCATGCGCCTCGTAGGACCAGGCCGCCGATGGCCCTGGCTGAACCGTGATGAGAGTCGACGGCGCGGCCCCGCCACTCTCGCGCCCTTGCGTCACGGGGGCCCCAACCCCCAGGGCCTCTGCCAGCTCCGTCAAGTGGGGGAACCCGCCGCCATGGGTTCGCCTCTCGCCCCCCTCATGCGGAGGGACCACCACGGCGTCCGCCTCCACGGGCGCCGCAGACGGCTCCTCGACGCGAAGAGCCTCCCCAGGCGCGGGGTTGGCTTCCTCGGGCCGAGCTGCCTCGACGTGGGGCTCGACCGCGCCCTCGAGGAGCTGAGGCGGCCTTGGCCCCTCGAGGACCGGAGGCGCCTCCTCGCGCGGCTGCTGCTGGGCCTGTAGTTCCGCCTGGGTGTCAAAAAACGTAACAAAGTCCTCCACGACTTCGTTCATCGGGCCCAGGAGCTGCGAGGACGGGTGCGGCGACGAGCTAGACCCGATCTTGAGGGCCTTGGTTGGCGCGAGGGAAGGCGTGCTCCGCCCCCCAGAGCGACTGTGACACGAAAAGAAACTCGGTTAGAGGCAAAAAACGAAACACCAACGACAAGCAAGCGACAAGGAAAACTTACCGCACGAAGGGGAGTTTCCGTTTTGGCCTCGAGGCCGGAACGGGAGCTGCCCCCGGGACCTCGCCTCCCGTGGCCGCGACGGTTTCCCCTTGAGGAGCCGTCCTCGAGGCCTCGTCTCCCGCGGAGACGACGGTTCCCCCCTGGGGGGTTACCCTCGAGGCCTCCTCACCCCTCGTAGAGTCGACGGGCTCTACTTGGGGGACTTCCGCTTCCGCCCCACGGGCCGGGGCCTCCTCGACGGCGCTCGGCCGCTCGAGGACCTCGCCTCCACCTCGAGGTTCCTCGAGGGCAGCCGGTGCTGCCCCCGATGGACCCTCAGAGGAAGGCCCCGCGGTCGACGGAGGGGCCTCATCTTGGCCCTGGGTTCCCTCGGGACGCTCGACGTAAGGCACCGCGGTCGACGGCGGTGTCCCGAGGTCGATGACCTCCTCACCACCGCCCCCAGACGCCGCAGCAGGGGCGGGCCCACCGATGGGAAGCTCGAACGGGGACGGGCTCCTCGCCCCGCCGTCTTCGTCAGATCCATCACGGTCGGTGGAGGATTCTGGCGCGGAAAGCGGTGAGAGCCCCCGCCTCGCCCGCTCGCGGTTCTCCGCCTCGAGCTTCTGCCTCTTCCGCTCCTTCCGCTGCAATCGAGCCTCCCTCCGAGCCTTGGCCTCCTTCGCCCTCTCGGCGAGGGCGCGGTTGACGGCCTTGTCCTCGGGGACGGGAGGCTTGGAGTAGTGGCCACGCGATACGCCCTGCAAGGCACCATTCGTAAGGTCGGAAACACGAGAACAAAACCCAAAAAAGCAAAAGCAAAGATCGAGGATCACTTACGAGGCTCACATAGCCATCCTCGGGCCGCATCGGCACTGCCCAAGGGTCGTCCGGCAGTTTGTCGACGGCGCGCCGCGCCCGCTGCACGGCGGTGGCGACGGGCAATGGCTCCGCCGCCATCACCGTGCCGGTGAGGTCGGCATCGGGAGTCATCTCGTACAACGAGAGCCTCCGCCGCATAAGGGGAAGCACCCGCCGCCGGTGGAAGTGGGCGATGACCCCGCCAGCGGTGAGGCCGAGCCTCGATAGCCGCTGGAGCGCGTCCACCAGCGGGTCGAGCTTCTTCTTCCGCGACGGCGGCGACACGCCAAAGTGCCAGTCGGGCTGCTTCTCCGTCAGTAGCAGGCCGGTGTAGGGCGGCAGATGTCCTCCGTCGTTGCGGAGGTAGAACCATCCCTTATCCCAGTCCTGGTTGTTGGAAACCATGGAGCTCGGGATATAGAGGTCTTTGCGCCCCTTCCGAACTTGGAGCACCAAGCCGCCGGCGCGAGCAGGGCGACGAACCCCCTTGGAGACGTACTCCAAGAAAAGCTCGCCGACGAAGAGGTGGCACCAAAGGTCCCAATGGGCCTCGATGCCGAGATAACCCTCGCAGACGGCGACGAAGACCGCCGCCTGCGAGATCGCGTTCGGCGAGAAGTTGTGCAGCTCCACCTTGTAGTGGAAGCACAACGCTCGCATGAACCTCCCCACCGGAACTCCAAAGCCCCGCTCATGGAAACGAGCGAAGCTGACGACGTAGCCCCTCGGCGGATCAGGCTCCGTAGCGGCCCCCGGCGAGATCCAGACGGGCGGCTCGCCGTCGACGTTGGGCGGCAGCACCCCGACCTCCACCAAGCTGTCCAAACAATGCTTGGTGGCGTTGGATGGCTTCCATGGCACGGGATCGGCGAACTGGGCCATGACGGAGGAGGGAGAGCTCGGACGAAGGAAGAAGATGAAGGCGAAAGCTAGGGCGAAGGGAACTGAAGGCTAAGGCGAAAACGCAAAGGGAAGCGTACCCTTGGCATGGGCACTGCCGTGCTATTTATACTCCCCCCACGGAGCTAAGCACGGCAGGACTCCAGCCTTGGCACGACAGTCCCTAGACTGACAGCCAGGCCTGCCCCGGGAGACGTAACGGCACGGGCCGCGTCAACCGCGCAATCGAGTAACTACGCCGTAAATTTCGAGGAGTCTGGCGCGGCAGACGTGCGGTCGTGTCAAACTGCGCCCGCACGCCTCACCCGAGAAAGCGCGCCCACTTCTCCCACGATCGCACGAAACCGCGAAGTTTTCGCTACGGGTCATCATGACTCGCGCAGAACGAGGGCGCATTCAAGGCGCCCACCCTCAAAGGAGGGACCTCGAAGCTCGAAGGCTCGACGATGCCCCCTCGAGGGAAAGAGGTCTCGAAAACCTCGAAAACCCGCGCGGAGCGGAACCATGAAATCACGCTCGATGGTTTCTTCCTCGAATTGAAGAAGCCATCGTGCTACTGATCAGGGGTTCGAACCTTGGGCCTACGAAGGGTTTCGACAAGGGCCTCAGATCAACCGAGTCAGGGATAATCGACGGTACCCTCGAAGCTCGAACGCTCGAGGGAGCCAGCCGATTATGTTCGAGGCAGGGCAAAGTGCCTAGATCAAGGGACCCCTCGAGGGGGAGCATCGAGCCCTCGACCTCTATCGAATGAGGTCGAGTCCCATCTAGCATACTTTGCGAAAGGCTTCTACGGGCGTGACCTGTGACCACGAGCCTACCCCTATCGGATGGGGTATGGACGTCCGCTCGAACCACCCGTTAACAGCTCAACCAGGCACCCGTGGCTCGATCCCACCGAGGGAAGCATGGGTCGCCTCCTCCTCAGCACCCTCAAACAGGGGCTCGAGGCACGTAGAAAGCTCGAAATCCCCCCTACTTCAGGCACAGTGGACGAACCCACACTGGAGGAAGCAGCAAATGCTCTGTGCATCAGGCTGAGACCTTGAGAGAGTGTCAACCACTCTCCCAAGGCCTCGGGGGCTACACCCGCGGGTGCGCTAGCGCGCCCCCACGGACTCCCGGAACCCACGAAGAAACGAAGGCCTCGAAAGCCTCGGCGAACTCCAGCCTTCGCAGGATGAAAACCTCATCCCTGCGAAGGCTCGGGGGCTACTGTCGGGACCCTGGAAAAGGGGTACCCTAACTTGGGCCCTAAACTACTTAGAAACAAGGCCTACGACGACGTCGGCCCGGCTCTGCAGCCCGGCAAAGGCCCGTCACGACGACTTCTTCCTTGGAACCCATCCCGCTCGAGGTAGACGACCACCCTCGAGCAGGGATGTCCGTGACGATCGAGCCTAACCGAGCTCGAGGTTTACAACGACCCTCGAGCAGGGATCTCCGTCTCGTACGAGGGTCGGCTAGCTCGAGCACGCGGTCCATGCTCGAGCCCGCCACGCCGGGAACGACGCCCTCGCTCTGCGATCTATCACTTCAAGACATGATGTCGTCCCTCCACGGTCAAAAAGCGGGGAAATCGCTGCGTCATGTCACCGCCCATGCCACGGAGAAGACATCGGTCAAATCCAATCGCACAGTGGACTTCTGAGCGCCACGCCGCACGGCAAACCTAACCTGGCAGTAACACTGTGCCAACCACTCCTTTGACTCCGCCCGCCTCGGATGCGCCACTGCCCTCGAAAGCAACCCTCGAGGGAAGCTACCGAACCCTGACCCAGGCGGCCGTACGAAGACCTCTACCCTCGAAGCCGTGGACCGTCACTCGAGGACGTTGCGTCAACTGTCGCCATGCCGTCAGCCGGAGTAGGAAGGCGCGATTCCCGCCCGCGTGGTACACGGCATGGGCAGCACAGTGCACCAAACGACGTCAGCGCCACGACCACGTCACGACACGACCACGTCACGACACGAACGCATGTATCCGTTCCCTCCTCCTTGGTCTATAAAAAGGGGAGGGAAGCTCATGCAAAGGGGGGAGGAAGGAGAAGAGCACGAGTTCATACCCACTCTAGAACGCACCCACACACCATAGCCTGGGACTTAGGAGCTTATCTCCTTCTCCCACCTTGCTTGTAAACCCCTACTACAAGCAACACGTAACCAGGTGCATCGCACCACTGCTGGACGTACGGCCCCGTGGCCGGAACCAGGATAAACCCTTGTCTCTCACTCTCGCCATCGGGAAAACGAGTGGTTAGCACCGCAATCACTCGTCGGTGCCGGTGCGACCAAATCAGGCACCGACACAAACCGTTGGCACCTGTGGTATTCTGCTTTACAAACCTTGATGGCCATGTTAACCCCCGCTGTATTCTAGCAGTTTATTGCCTGTTAATCTGGATTGGAGTGGGCAGTGGACCCTGGATCTACTGGAGCTCTTTTGCGGCCTGGTCATGGAGAGGTACTGCCCACTGGCTGGATATTTGGATCTTCTAGGGCTAGGCGTAGCAGCCTGGCAGTGGCAGGGGATACTATAGGGGCCAAGATCATGTCATGTGCCACTCACTTGGAAGGCCGCTGGCCATTAGCTTATCGGTTTTGTTTTCTCTCTCTCTCTCTTTTAAACTGATCATGGGGACCAAATGCATAATGACAGATTAAGAAGATTAATGGAGGAAAAGCATGTCCATATCGCACGGCCTAACTGAAGTCGACGTGAGGATTTTTCCATCATCCCTTTATTTTGGCATGAGTATGAAATCCTTTGTTACTCCATCAGGTCCAATAATTAGAGGCCAGAGAGTAGACTAGCCTCCTGCCACCCGAGGAACGTGGCATGGAGCCAGGTTTGAATGACTATGAATTATGATTTTTCATACGCAATCACATAACTGATAAAATGCTATAACATGAGTTTATGGCAAAAAAAAGAACCAACATTAGCAACTATAAAGGGAGAATCAAGAGTCAGCAATAACTCCATGTCTTGTACTCTTGTTTTCTCCCGGGAGAAGAGGACAAGCTGAAACTGAAATGCAGCTCCAGGCTCCATCCCTGCACGCACAGTCGCACACGGTTCGTGTTCAATGCTTGACCACAGGTGCTCCCACACCACCACACCCGCATAGGATCCTCGGCAGCCGGTCGCCATCGCCGTGCATGTGCTCTCCACGTGTGGTGCGTGAGCGAGCATGCGACAAAGCGGAGCAGGCGCGAGAAATAGAGATGGGCCGGTGGGCCCCCCGAGAGGCCTCTAGCGCTCCACCTAGGGGTGGAAGTGGTAAAATGGTTATCCGAATTTTTTGCATCCGTATTCGTATCCGTACCTAATATGGATATCCGTATCCGCATTCGTTTTAAATGTGGTAGGAAAGTGGAAGTATCCGCATCCGTTTTCTCTTCTTTTTCTCTATCCGCTTTACCATCCGTATCCGTAAATATCCGCAACATCCGTATTGGAATAGGAATAGACATATCTAAAATTATTTGAAAATTATCTATATAATAACTAATGGTTAGTGATATTAGTTTAATATAATAATAAAGTATTTAGTGAAACTAGCTAAGAGTGATCAAGAATAAATGCCATGTGCTATTATGTTTAATGTTACTAATGATGTATAAATAATAATGGTAATAATAATGTTTTAAGTAAAATTATTTAAAGTGATCATGAAAACGATCGGTGCTACTTGTTTTAATTGTTTTAACCTTATTACAAATGATACACACATATTATGTTTAATTAATTTAAATATGGTTAACTATATTTTGATATGGCTTAATCAAATTTATTGTTAACAATATAATTAACCAAAGTTTATCTATTTATTTTTAAAATTACATATACACTATATTTTATTTATTCATGATAACTATTGATATTTCTATTAAAATAATTATTCATTTGCATTTTGTATTTTTATTATTAAATATTTAAATTTTGTGATATATACATGTTTCGATAAGATGTTTTTTCCTAACGTTTATACAATCATACTTGAATATCTTATTGTATGATGACTTAGTGACATTTTGAAAACATGTTTATAATAAATAAAACAAATAAATATAACTATTTTTCTAATCAAGTAAATATCCGCGTTTATATCCGCATCCAGACTATCCGTTTTACACTCGTATCCGCAGGTATCCGAATTCGTATCCGCATCCGCATTAAAATGTGGTAAAAGGTGCTATCCGCCATCCGGATGCGATCCGCTTCCACCCCTAGCTCCACCACCTCTTCCCCCCCTCCATGATTCCCATCTCCGCTCGTCCTCTTCTTCCTCTCTCCCCCTCCTCGGCTCCCCACCCGCCGGCCCGCCCCCGGTAAACCCCATCGGCCATCGCTAATCCCCTCACCTCCAACATCGGAATCTCACTCCCCCTTGCCACTCCATAGTGCCACTGCCAGTGCCACCTATATAAACCCCGTCGTCCGCCCCTCCACACCCACCGCACAACCCCACATCCCATCTCTGCTTCGACCAACGGGCGGCGCGGATCAAAGGTGAGATCCCTCCTCCCCCCTACCTACCTACCTACCTCTCCCGATCCGACATCGGGTCCTCGGCGAGCACGCGTCGCGGCATTTCCCGGCGCTCTTCCCTCGCCCTGGGGCCGAGGAGAGCGGGTTGTTTGGGCATCTGAGTGGGGGTGCGGCGGTGGACCGGCCCACGCTGCTGTGCTGCGGTCGGCCGCCGAAGGCACCGCGGGGGCGCGTCCGTCGGCGTTCCGTGACTGCCGGGGCCTGGCGTTTCTGCATCTAGGCTTAGACATGTGACTGGCGGCGTGCGCCGCGCCGCCATGATTTCTCTCGCCTGCTTTCTGCGCTACTAGACTGTAGGCTCTGCTCCGATCTAGAACCCTATAGCTTTTTATTTCCCCTTTTACCCTGTCGGGTTGGTGTGGAGTGGATTGCCCCGTGCGGGAGGAATCTTTCTGCCTGGTCGACCGAGATTGCATCCTCTACTGCTCAGCACGTAGTGCCAGTGCCAATTTTTTTAAAAAAATTGCCGTCGATACAATCAAAGCTCTCTTGTCTTCCTCTGTCATTGTGCTGTGATTTAATCCCCAGAAATGCCAACTTTCACGAACCAGGAGGGAACGATGGATCTCGCGGACAGCCAGCAGCGGCTCATCGCCGGGGCGGCGCTGCTGCTCGCCACCGTCGCCTTCGTCAAGCTCCTGCTGGCCTCCCGCACCCGCGGCAAGCGCCTCCCGCCGACCATCCCGGGGGCGCCGGTCGTCGGCGGGCTCATCAAGTTCATGCGCGGGCCGATCCCGATGATCCGGGAGCAGTACGCCCGCCTCGGCAGCGTCTTCACCGTCCCCATCCTCAGCCGCAGGATCACCTTCCTCATCGGGCCGGAGGTGTCCGGGCACTTCTTCAAGGGCAACGAGGCTGAGATGAGCCAGCAGGAGGTGTACAGGTTCAACGTGCCCACGTTTGGGCCGGGGGTTGTGTTCGACGTCGACTACTCTGTCAGGCAGGAGCAGTTCCGGTTCTTCACCGAAGCCCTGCGGGCTAACAAGCTCCGCAGCTATGTCGATCAGATGGTTGCTGAGGCTGAGGTGAGAATTCGCTTCGGCTTTCTTCATTTGTTTTTAAATTCGTAGTGCTGTATATTACTGTATGGTCAATGTGGTGATTCAATAATTGTGAGGTGGATGCTCGCTCTGCATAGATTCAGATTTCTGGATCTGCAAGTGTTCATTTTTGTGAGCGCTTCTACACAAAAATGTGATATGCTTCTGGAGCATTACCACGTCACCTGAATCATGTAGTGGCAACAGTCTCATTTCTTCTATGAATAGCCTTTTTAACATCTGAGGTATTTGTACTTTTGCTACCAATATAGATATGGTGCTCTAGTTTTGGTCCAATTTCACTTGAGTCCAGCATATTCTTCTGCAATGGGCTATCTAGTCCCTTCTGAAAGTTACACTATGCTTTTTCTTTGAGGAAAGGAAGTTACAATATGACTAATTGTTGACTTCTGGAATGGCCACCTCACATGAACTTGAACCTTTTTGGGCTGATGTTTCCAGACCTTAACTCTTAGGCTTAGGACGTCTTGCATGCTCTGCTTCTTTTCAAGTGGGCATATTGTGTCCCTTCCGTTTGATGCTTTTTATACCACTTTGTTAGTTCTTTATATGTTTGCTACTTTTCTAGATTAAAGTTACTTTTATGTGTCCTTATGATCTGTTTGCGTTTGTGCTGTTTCCACCTTTTCTCAAATGTCACCCAACCATACAAGGAAACAGTGTAAAGCGGATCTCTGCAATACATATTTATTTGCTAATTCTCAAATGCGTCTGAACTTTGAAGCATGGACACAGTTTTCAATTTCATGTATAGTGGAGTCGGGGAGAATGTCGTGCCTTGTTGATTCAAAATAATATTTGTAATCATAAACATAAAAAATGCTAGGTATGTAAATTATGAAGAGCTGCGGTTATATTTCCTTGTCAATTGAGAATATGTACCGCCTTCTCGTCCTTATCTAGATGATTGTGAAATTTAAATAGCATGACTTCGTAATACAGCCAGCACTCTTGTAAACCTGCCCTGACTAGCTGCATTTGAATATCAATTTTAGGTTTTTGATTAGGCTTTGTGCAGAATTTGCACTGAAGGACTCTGTCTGAACTTGTTTTTTTTTTTTAAACTTGAGTTGATCTGATTGCAAACACTAGAAATGACAAGATAAACTGCTGTAGTCCTATACTTGTTTGTCAATCCATTTTGCATGTGGGCACATAGCACAAGAACATGAGCAGTGAGCACCTTGTCTGCCTGGCAAATTCAGTTTCATGACACTAACATTTTTTGACCAAGTACATCTCATCACCTTTTTTATAATAACAAGTTTGCTATCTCTGCAGTGTGTCTCTTACCAATAACCTCCGTCGAACCAGCACAAGTCTATTCATATTTTCTGTTCTTTTACCATTAATATTTAATATGAAGCCAATGATTTAATGAATATGCATTTCTGATTTGGCATAATAATAACACTGATTGCTCTTCTGATTGTTAATAATAACAGAGGATTTAATTAGCATATCAAGTTGAAATGACAAATCCTGTCTGTCCTCCTAGTATAAATTCTTTGTTTTTTTGTTTGCTTGTCAAAATACCCCTTTTTTTCTGCACATAAGTTTGATGATTAACCTCCTACGCAAATTTGACCTTCCCTGCAGGAGTACTTCTCAAAGTGGGGAGAAAGTGGTACCGTGGATTTGAAGTATGAGTTGGAGCACCTAATCATCCTGACAGCCAGCCGTTGCTTGCTGGGAAGGGAGGTGCGAGAGAAGCTCTTTGACGATGTTTCTGCTCTCTTTCATGACCTTGACAACGGGATGCAGCCCGTCAGTGTCATCTTCCCCTACCTCCCTATCCCTGCACATAAGCGCCGAGACAGAGCACGGGCACGTCTGGCAGAAATCTTTGCCACAATCATTAAGTCCCGCAAGGCCTCTGGACAGGCGGAGGAAGACATGCTGCAGTGCTTTATTGATTCCAAATACAAGAATGGACGGTCCACCACTGAGGGCGAGGTAACAGGGCTACTTATTGCGGCACTCTTTGCCGGACAACACACCAGCTCTATCACCTCGACCTGGACAGGAGCCTACCTCCTCCGTTTCAAGCAGTACTTTGCAGAGGCTGTAGAGGAGCAGAAGGAGGTCATGAAGCGGCATGGGAACAAGATTGATCACGACATCTTGGCGGAGATGGATGTTCTATACCGGTGCATCAAGGAGGCTCTCCGTCTCCACCCACCGCTCATCATGTTGCTCCGCCAGTCACACAGTGACTTCACCGTGACAACCAAGGAAGGCAAGGAGTACGACATCCCCAAGGGCCACATCGTTGCGACATCCCCATCCTTTGCCAACAGGCTGCCTCACATCTACAAGAACCCAGACTCGTACGACCCTGACCGGTTCGGTCCTGGCAGGGAGGAGGACAAGGCTGCGGGTGCCTTCTCCTACATCTCCTTCGGTGGTGGTAGGCACGGTTGTCTAGGCGAGCCCTTTGCCTACCTGCAGATCAAGGCGATCTGGACACACCTGCTGAGGAACTTTGAGTTCGAGCTGGTCTCGCCGTTCCCAGAGAATGACTGGAACGCGATGGTTGTGGGCATCAAGGGCGAGGTAATGGTTAACTACAAGAGGCGGAAGCTCGTTGTTGACAACTAAGATCATGGTTCTCCTAGGAAGTTTGCCTCTTGGCAGTTGATCTTGCTGTTTGTTTGTCATTTGGTGTATGTTCTCTTGTGTCCACGCCAGCTGTTTAGGTGTCTTCCCATTGTTTTGGATTCTGTAATTTGCTTCCCTGTGGATCGATCAAGATTTGCAAGACTGCAACTTTCACCTGTGAGCCACATCCACCTGAGCAATACCTTTAGCATCTGGGCATGCGGCTCCCTTCTCAAAAATTCCGCTGATACTCTTCTGTTAGATGGATAAAACTGAGAAAATAATCCTTTGTAATGAATGAACACTAGGGTTGTTTGTTAATATGCTTGATTCATTACAGAGGATCACTGCTCGTCCTTGACAAATAAGATCACTGCCCGTCTCCTAGGATGTTTGCTGCCTGTGAGTTGGTTTTTTCACATGGTTGTTGCTGCTTGCACGCAAGCTCTGTAGGAGGCTTCAAAGTTTGCTTAGGATCCTGTAATTTGCTTCCGTGACGATCGCCATGATCTGCTACGACTTTTCGCCTGCTATCTGCCTGAGCGTTATCTGTAGCTTTTAGCATCTGGGTATGTGGCTTCCCTGTTGAAATTCTGTTGTTGATCGATCTAGTAGATGGCTTCAGGTGTAGAACTGAACAAGTTACCTGTAACGAAGAAACTCTCTTCAGCGTGGATCTGTGGGGTGCAGCTTATGCCATCAGAGCCAGTTATCCACCACTATATCTTGTTGCATATGATGATATGATGTTGGTTGCTGGGATGTTACTGTTGATCACATATCATTTTTTCCCCATCTCTTTGTAGTTTCCTCTGTTAGTAACAGAATGTTTTGCTCTAATTTTTTGTTACATTATGCACTGCATAAACTTTGCATTGAACATCACATCTGTCTCGCAAAATCACTGAACCGCTTTTTACCTTTCATATCTTATCATAACCTGTCAACGTGTTACGTTTATTCCGTGTGACGTTTGCTTCTCGATCATCTGTGACTGTGAGCGTTTGTTCGGTGCGAGTTGCTAGCGCTCGTGCCTGTGTCTACACCTGGAACAGACCATTTCTGCAATATTGCAGTCCGACATTCCCCTAGGTCTGTCTTTGAATTCCTTTTTTTTTCCCAATGATGTGCACAGTATTTGTGAATACTTCCATGCTAGCCTGCTCTTTTTTTTTCGGAACTCTGTTCTGTTTTAATGTTGGAAATCTCAACGTTTTCTCATATCTTTGCTGCAATCTTTCCATAGAAAAGAACACAGTGAACCACCTCCTGGTGGAACTTTTAAGTTGATGGTTCCAGTGTCGCTCAGCATGTAAATTAATCAGAACTCGAATTATTATATACTCTTCATGCACTACTGCACTAGGCAGGATTCGATCTTAGCTTTCGTCAATGCAGGATGACCCCCATTCTTTTGGATTGTCAATGTTAAAAAATAGATTGAATTAAATGATTTCGATTCTTCAGCTCTACGACAGTCAACAGGCACATTTGGACGGAGGTATGTTCATGCTTGTTTTTTTTTTTGGGTACCGATTTGCTTCGTTCCCAGCTATGTGCACTACAAATAAAGACCTGTTAGGCCATTAGAGCATCTCCAAAGGCCCCATGAAAGTTGTTATACTGGAGCCCAAACAATATTTTCAGCATTTAGGGAACCACTACAGCCAAACACTCATCCAAAAACTTTCTGACACATGTAAGGAGTATGGGACCAATCTGTAATCGGGTTAGTCATTTTTTTTAGTTACGAAATCTTGTTACAATGCTTTATATTGTTTTCATAAAAAAACTTCTGTTAACAGTAAAAAATGATCATAGGTGAAATCGACCTGCCTATTCTGTATCAATATCACATGCATTCAATTTTTTTTTCTGAAGATTGTATGACAATGTATGGAGGCCCTTGGTTCTAATTCAGACAAAACGAACCAAGATACTCTATTTTCTCCTCAGTATGGAGAAAATAAATACTTCAATCAAACCTTTCCTTTTGAGCAAAAAAGAGAATGAAACCTTTCCTGCTTTTGCATAACTATTCAGCTTCCTGCAGCTCAACTATCCTGGGTTCGAAGTAAACCTACTGTTTATCTCGTGTCTTGTTTTAACGAAAGGATTCATGGCAAGAGCTTGAAAAGATCCAGCAGGGACTAGTCAGCTGCACCATCCACTATGTAAGAAACTGTTAAAAAAGACACCTTATAAGAGACACGAAAATAAACCGCGTCTCTAATGACATGAAAGGAGACGCGTGTCAACAATCCACGTCTCCTATGTATCTGTCTAAAACTCTCATATAAGAACCTGCTTCTCTTATGTATCAACATAGGAGACGCGTATTGTAAATTCGCGTCTCTTTTAAGTTCGACAGTAATAGAAGACGTGGATAATAAGTACGCATCTCCTTTGTGGAGTGAAAAAGGAGACGCGGAAAACGCGTCTCCTATGTCGTGTGAGAGCAAAACTTAGACAAAATTACCCATCATGCCACCCGTTATGTTTGCCTACCAATTCAATTTTCCTTTTTTTTCCCGTCATCCCTCCACCCCGTGAATTCCCACCTCGTTCCCCCACACGCACGCCCTCCCACCGTCGCGAACTCGCGATCCTCTAGGCGAGCCGCAACCGAGGCTTCGGCGCCGCCGCCAGAGCCCCTCCCTGCGCCTCCCTCCGGCGGTCCGGCCTCCTCTTGCCGGCGGCAGCGGCTTCCTCCTCCTCCGGCCTCCCTCTGCCCTCTTCCCACGCGCAGCAGCAGGCAGCGAGTGGGGCGCGGCGGGCTAGGGTTTGGCGGTGCTGCGGCGGCGGCGGCGCGGGCGGAGAGGCGGCGACCGGCGACGGCGGCTACAGCCTATGGTGCGGCTCGACTCTCTCCATTGTCTCTCCCTCCCCTCCTCAATCTCAATCCAGCTCCTCAGATCCACCCGCCGCTCCCCTCTCCCACACACCACCACCTGCGTGGCGACAGAACCCAAACGTTGGTCTTGCGGCCATGGGGGACGGAGCACTTCACTCCCTCACAGCCTCGCTGTTGGCCATGGGCCTAGCGCCGCACACCTCAGTCTCGTCCCTCACCAGGTCATCACGCTTCTATAATTTTTTTAATCTGATTCTGCATCAGTGGTTGATTGACCTCGGTTCATTTGTCTCCCAGAATAACATTGCCAATGTATCAACTGAGTCCTGGATGTGATGAGATGAATGCTTCTTCAATGGTATGTTCATAGTTATTATTTTTAGTAATTCCACGAGATGTTTTTCACTACTAGTTCCAGAAGGATTATTTTTTGATGGTGATGTACATGGCTGTTTTAAAACTTACACACAAGAAAGAGTTACCTTGGCGTGGCCAAACTTTTGCCCAATAACAATGTCACATAAATATAAAATATTTACTATGAATCGGAGTGGAACTGTATAAATATTACAAAAAGTATTTTACACAAGTGATTTCAGATTCAAACCTGTAGGAGAGTTAAGTTATGGGATGGCCAGATGTTTGAACTAGTAGCATCATTATTCTAACACGAGGTTGACCTTTAAAATTCCCAACATACATGACAGTAAGAAATTGGAATATGTTGGGTCGATACATGAGCTAAGATGTTGTCAAGTAAAAGCAGTACAATTAGAATATGTTGCTATCCCGATGGAACTTGTATTTGTACTCCTAATGTCATCCTCATAGTCCTTGTTTGTTTCATTGTTGCATGTTGCAGCAGCGCCTGTAGATGCTCCAGCATTTAGTTCATTGACTATTACTGCAACATCTGCAACTCCCATTATTATTGGCACCTCTTATTAGACCTTATGAAAGCTGCCGGCCACGGCGGCCAGCCAGGTGGTCCACGTCGGCCGCGATTCCCGGCCGCCGGATCGGCCGGGCGGACGGCCGAGATCGTGCCTTTTCCTGTAACTTTATAAAAAAGCCCTCGTGTTTCACCAAAATATAACCCGCAGTCCAACCTTCTCTCACAGAAAATTTTTCGAAAAAGCCCTCCAGTTTTCGAAAAAACTCCTAAACTTCCTTAGAATCAACCCGCTGACCTTTTCCCTCCCCCAAAAATATTCTTAAAGAACCCTCAAATTTTACTAAAATTATGTAACAACCCATTCTATTAATTACTTCCCTACAACCAATACTATATGTAAAATTCAACCACCAAAACGCGAACTCCTAAAGTTCCTTAGAATCAACCCGCCGGCTTTTCCCTCCCTCATAAATATTCTTAAATAACCCTCAAATTTTACTGAAATTACGCAACAACCCATTCTATTAATTACTTCCCTAAAACTTTATTATATAACATATTTTTAAACCCAAAAGCACCTTCCACATTCATTCACGCAGACATTTATCTACGACCCATCGTATCTACGATTCATATACCAAAACGTCATCAAATTAAGAAGTGTTCAATACAAAAACAATCAAAATTCAAAAACATAAACCTTCGGACCGTACCAAAATTTTAAATTCAAAGTGCCTCAGTAATTAGTTCTTGTAAATGATTATATAAGATCCGTAGGTCGATCCTTTATAATATATATTCATTTTCCTCACCTACACAAAACTATACGTTACTTAATATTGTCAATCTTTGGTTTGTAAATAAATTGTGAACAACCAAATAATCTAAGGATTCTCATAACATATAACCCTCTATTAGACAGCTGCATAATAAACACCTTAGAACATCTGTATAATAGGAATGTACAATATATGCACCTACCCTCATGAATAGACTTTAGCTGCCAAGTCATGCACAGAGAATGCAATTACTGTGTCACACAAGGAATTAGTTCTACGAGTTAATCTATGTATTTAAATGATTCCAACTATGATGCTCTTCTACTATATGATAATATGATATATATGATTACTACTAGATATCGTGCACTCTGTTATTCAAATGCCGATTGTATATCATCAGTAAAGGCAAATAGGCAATTACTAAGGATCGACTTGGTTTTTGCTCGAGAATAAAAAGCAATACGAGGAGAGTCTTTTTTACTGATATGTTGCCAAAAGACATGGAGTGATGGCCTCTTGATTGTTGGATCTCAACCAAAAGAAGTCATATATTTTATTTTATTTTATTTATTTAGTCAAAGATTAAGCCGCGCGCCAAGGCGCGCGCAAATCACTAGTTTCTTTTCATTGACTGTTACTGCAACATCTATAGCTCCTCCCATTAGTATATCTTGGTGCGTTTTAGGTCAGTACAATATTTTCCCTTTTTCAGTGGAAAATGGATGTTCTGTTACTCCCTTTTTCTTTCTTTTAAGTCGTGATTCTCTTTGCAGGAATGGTTATGGGACAAATCTTGGCTTCTGGATCAAACAATGAGGTGATCCTCATCCAGTAAGTAGTACTCACCAACATAGTTCAAAGTGAAAAGTTAAGGTGTAGTTCTTGGAGAATGCCATTAGATTCAGCTTGTCATAATTTAAATCAGTGGCTTAGGAATCACTGAAAATAAGGTAGGAGATTGAAGGAAGTCCTTCCAAACCATGAAAGAGAAAGCAGCACACGGAACTTAGTAATTATGTCAGCTATAGGTCTTACAATAGATTCTCCACTGATTTTTTGACTTGTTTATTTCGTTTACAGGAGATGGTGATTGCAATGTGCTTAGAGCCTAGTAGGAAACTGCAACTTTGGGCTTTCTGGTCATATGTGCATGTCAGCATGTGTGTATTGTGATGTCTTTTGTAAATCCGGTATATGACTTCTTGATATGATTGATGGTGTTGTATCATTTTAACCATGAAATTTGTGAGCATCTTAGTATTTTGTTTCAAAGACTAACATCTGGGTATTATCTTTTCTAAGCATTTGTCATCTAAACAGTCATCTATGCTTGTCTAATGACCTGTGTCATGTGTGGCTATTTCCCTTATATTCATGGAGTCCATTCAGCAAGGCTAAATTCATGGTACTGACTTATATTGTATAGCTTTGCAGACTATGCCTAATCATTTTCTACCTTGATTTGGCCGTTCACTTAGTAATTGATTAGCTTGTTCACTGATGGTCTTGAGCTTCTTTTCATTTCAGATTTCAAAGTCAAGCAGTCATGGCAGCCTTTGGTCAACCTTTTCTTCTATAGCATATCATTCTAGTTTCCCTTGAGAACATAGTAGTAGTTTGATATTTCACCTCACAAGAACATGAGATGTGCGATGTATATAAATATGTAATGGATAAAACATGTATATTTGTAATGTATCTAATAAATAAAACGTGTATTTGTCCCCATTTTCTTTTTTTTGTTTCTTTAATTTATCATTGGAGACACTTGTTGGAAAAAGCACGTCTCTAATGACTCAGTCATTGGAGACGTAGTTGGCAAAATACGTCTCTAATAAGGGTAATTGGAGACACGGGTTACCTGGATGTGTCTCCAATTGGGTATAATAGGAGACGCGAGTCTACTGTTTACGCGTCTCCTTTAACACTTATTAGTGACACGGCCGATACGCGTCACCTATGTTACTCACATCAGTGACGAAAACTTAGAGACGCTGGTTTCTCGCGTCACCTATTACCCTAAATAAGTGTCTCCGATGAGGCTTTCTTACATAGTGATCTGACAGCCAACTCAAGGCAGTCTATACACAATTTCTGCCGAACTGGGTAACAAACACAAGCCTTCGGGTAATAAATGGTTGTCCATTACAACAAAGACAAAGGTATTTAAAAAATGGGTTCTTGGTACCCACACTGGCTGCAATTGTGTCCTTCGCACTCGCACTGGCTGCATGGCTCCAATACGTTGAAATTGGTAGAGGGCAGCACAATTCCCTCTATGTATCTCCTCACAGCCTCCATAGCTTTCCGGGCCTCTCTGAGCCCATCCTTGCACATATGCTGGCACTTGTCAGTCTTTGCTGATGTCCTACTGGCACAACCACCGGCAGTGTCCAGTGTCAGCCATTCGAGCGCTAATGCATTCTGAACAATGTGTCTTGTTAATTCAATCAGGCTCTTTGCAGAGGTAAATCTGCTGATCATCACGTTCTTCAGATTCTTATGCAAACATTCTGGCATCTGCCTCAAATGCAACTGAGGACCGTCAAGGTGTCTAAGGATTGAATCAGGTCTCAGCGAATCATCAGTTGCTACCTGCATAGGATTAACATCAATGCACTGTACACCACTGAATAACAAATATTAAAAAAGAATCCACATTTTCTCTGTCAAGTTGAATCACTAACAACAGTTCAATAGAGATTACCACAAACAGAGAAAAACTAACATTGCAAAATTTATCCTGTCACGAAGATGCATCAAATTACTTACTACATAGAGTGAAAGTCAAACTGAAGTAACTTGGTAAACTACTTGCTACAATACTTGCCAGTCATGCTAAGTGAGGCAGAATTACACAACAAGAGCACCAGGTCTCCAAATATACATAGAATTTTCACTCAGATAGCAAAGGCGTAATTTACACGTAAGACGAAAGTCTCCAAGGCAGGAGACGCATCCAGGAAGGAAACCAAACAAAAGTGATCATTACGGTAGAGTTCTGATCCATCCATAAGATAAATATCCAAATACTTGAGGTTGAGGAACTTGCTGGACATCATTGGGGTCTTTACCTTCTGAAGAAAGAGAATCCTAAATAATTAAGGATGCATGAAGTCATGCTATATATGTATGCTGCATATGGGCACTGGCCAATAATAGTGTGCATTTTTGGAGAAAAAAAGGTAATAGCATATATATAATATATCACATACCTCACAGTGTGATTCCACGGTAAGTGTTTCGACTGTGGGCATAAAAAACGGAAGCTTGGCACGAGCGTAACAAATCATGTTAGGCTTACTACCAATCATAGTAATATTTTTGACTGCCGCTCCAAGAGAGATCTGTTGTGGTAGGTCATCCCAACAGACAAAATTGGACAACTTTGGAGCATTGATATCTATAACTCGTAGTTTTTGACATTCTCTCACATTAAAGTGTTCAAGGTGCCACAAAATGCCTGGAACCCTGAAGCAAGTTATATAATTGCATACAGATATCACCAGCTGCACTAAAGCATCACAATTGGAAACAAAATGCCCGAGTTCCTCTCCAGTAATGTGCACGCCGCATAGATGCAAGCTTGTCAAGCTTTTGCAGCAACCAAGAGTGGTTATAGGATGAAAGGCACATGAAACAAGGCGAAGAGATTGCAATGCCCCCCTGTCTCATCTGACAAAAGCGAACATGGAAAGTTGTATTTGACCCTCCTTTTCAGGGAAGACATCTCGAACGCAAGCTCTTCGATGCCAGGTCTAAGAGCAAACTGAAGCCATTTATCAATATAAGATGCATCCATATTGGGACAAGGGTACAGGTGAAGTATGAACGCTTTCAACACAATATGAGAACGGTTTTTAAGAATATGGTCAATTTTGTTGACAAAATAGCTTTCTGTTACGTGTTCTCTATATCTCTTATCTGTTAAAGCCAGTGTGCCCTCCCTCAAAGCCTGCCGAAACCTGTACACACCCAGTGTTTTGTTATTCAATACAAGCCTGGGATAGCGCCTCCAGGAACGTAGAAACTCACGAGACACGCAGGCAGCGCGTGCAGCATCTTCCAGCGGCATGAGGGAGTATATGTGATCAAAGATATCCTGCGAAAACAACGGTGAAGGAGTTGAACATGCAAACTGAAGATATCAAAATCTACCAATACCTCCGGAAGTTTGCCAAGCTCAAATTGTTGTCCCATGGCTTGCACACCTTGCGAATGGTCACCTTGTTGGTAACTGCTAGGAGCCCTATCCTTTGTAATTGACAAAGTCCTTGTATGTTCCCTGGAGAGAAGGGAGAGAGGCGTGGGAGGCTGGGAGCTGTGGCCGGATCCGTCCGGCGTCACCGCCCGTAGCTGCTGCAGTCGCCGCCGAAGGATCGATCCGCGCCGTCGCCGCCCGCAGCAGCTGCTGCCGCCGCGCCCGAGCAGCCGAGCAGGGGATGAGGAACAGGGGAGGCGCGGAGGCGGGCCTGCGGGCTGGAGGAAACACAAATCGAGGGAGATGGCGGTGAATCGGCCCGGCACGGTGTCATGTACTGGGCCTTGCCCTTACTAGTTATTGGGCCGAGAGATAGTGGGTTATGGGGGCTTCTGGGCTCAAAAAATTTTGAGCCCAGACATGACACACTGTTAAATACCATTGTCTTCCTCCCTGCCTTATCCTAAAATGGTTTTATGCACGGTGTCATGTCTCGGCTTCTCCCTCCGTTGCTACTTGTTAGTCCTGAACCATCTAATCTTTCTTCAAATTATCTAGTAGGTTACTCTTGTATCTCATACTCTGGCATATGTTTACTATAGCGTAACATTATCAAATAATAAACTAATTAGGCTAAATAGATTTATTTCGTCAATTACAATTCATTTTTATAATTAGTTTTATAATTAGTCTATATTTAATATTTTAATTAGGGTATGACGAATAAAAAGTTTTCACCACGAGAGCACTCTGCTTTGGCGACGATGGGGCCTACCTACTTCAGTTCAAGCAGTAAATTTGCAGCTGCTGTGGGAGGAGCAGAGGGAGATCTTGAAGCGCTTCGTGCCATCTGGAGTTCTGCCCGTGGAGGTGGATTAGCAAGGGCATCAGGCGTTTGTGGTTATAGCTGTCACAAATTTTGTATTAATAGTGTGTACTTCAAATTTTACCAAAGCGCGGGCATTTGGTCTAGTGGTATGATTCTCGCTTAGGGTGCGAGAGGTCCCGAGTTCAATTCTCGGAATGCCCCAATTTTTGCCGCTAATATTTATTTTTATTTTTTGCTATGGTGAGCGGTGATCCCGATGGCCTGAACGCTGCCGTGTTTCGGGTTTCCACGGGAGCGGTAAATTAACGGAGTCGCCTGGACTTTTCACATTTTTTAGTTAAGTATGCCGCCAAATTTACTCCTACTTGCCGTGTGGAGGCTTGGTCCCTTCTTCCTTTCTCCTTGGAGCGTGCCATGTTGAGTGCGATCCTTGCTGGCCAACCGACCAGGACCAGGGGACAGTCGATCCCGATCCTACCGGACGGATCCATGATGCACACATTCACCTCACCTGATAAATCCTCCTCCAACTCGCCGTGTATGTACGCGACGCGGCCGTGCTCCCAGCGAGTGAGGCTGCTTGCTGTTGGAGGCAAGGTCTTTGGGACACGAGGAAGGAAGAAGCTCCCTCGTCCATCGATCGATCGCGCGTGCGTGACGACGCCATAAAAGGAAAAAAAAATCGATCGCGGAAATTAAAAGTGCCTTTTTTTCTCGTACAAAAAAGAAATAAAAAATGAACTGATACTGGAAAAAGCGCCCCAAAAAAGGTGCCACGTAGTCCATCCAACCGGTGCCGTGTTTGCCCAGGCTCGACGGCGACAAGCCAACAGGCGATTTGGCCCATACGCCACCGCTGAATCTGATATGGCGCCTGCAAGGGGATCCTCTTTGGGATTATGTTTTTTTTTTTTTTAGGAGGGGGGATTTTGGTTGGTTTTTCTGATGAAGCGGCGATTATATAGTATTTCGCAACCAGCTGTCTGTCAGTGTCACCCTCCTTATCCGATCCCATCTTGCACGCTGACCCTCGGACACTCACCGAATTACATGCGCACTCCTGACATGCACATGCGGCCAAAATAGACAGGCAGGCTTTTCCCACAAATTCGCATTCATGCGCACCAATGGATTTCTTTGTTAGGTCATTCTTTTCTATCATCACTAAAAGTTAAGCATCGTACTTTACCAAAGTTCCAATAAAGACACGCATTATTTGTGACAAAAGTAGTATATTAAACTTTCAGCTTTTTCATGGATATAATTTCGAAACACTTGGTTAACACACTTCTACACACAGGTAGGAAGAATCTACAACCATGCATGATGCCACCGCTGATGTGGCGCCTGCCAGCGGATCCTCGGGAGTTTTTTTTCTTTGGGATTTTGTTTGGTTTTCAATCAACTGTCTGTCAGTGTCACCCTCCTTATCCGATCCCATCTTGCACGCTGACCCTCGGACGCTCATCGAATTACATGTGTCGGTGCCTGATTCGGTCACACCGGCACAAACAAGTGATTGCGATGCTAACCACTCGATGCCCCGATGGCGGATGGAGAGTCGAGAGTTTTTATCCTGGTTCCGGCCACGGGGCCGTACGTCCAGCAGTGGTGCGGAGCACCGGTTTCGCGTTGCTCGTAGTAGGGGATTACAAGCAAGGTGGAAGAAGGAGATGAACTCCCAAGTCCCTGAGTTTTAGGTGTCGTTGGCTAAGTGTTTTCGTGTGTGTTTTGTTGTGCGTGTGCCCCCTTTGCCCTTTGCATGGGCTTCCCTTCCCCTTTTATAGGCCTAGGGGGGAGGGCGTGAGTACATGTGTTCGTGGTGCTGACGCTGCTAGGTGCACTGTGCCGCCCACGCCGCGCACGACGCGAGCGGGAATCGCGCCTTCCAACTCCAGCTGACGTCATGGCAGTGGTTGACGTGATGTTCTTCTCGTGACGGCTCACGACTTCGAGGGTGGCAACTTGAGCACGGCGTCCGGATCGAGCCTCTGTAGTCTCCTTCGAGGGTTGCCTTCGAGGGTGGTAGTGCATCCGAGGCGAGCAAAGTCAAGGAGTGGTTGGCATAGTATCGCTGCCAGGACCGACCTGTGCAGTGTCAGATCAGAATCCACTGTGCCAGGTGGATTTGACCGATGTCTTCTCCGCAGTGTGGGCGGTGGCGTGGCGCAGTGAATCCCTCCTTCTTTTTGACCACAGAGGAGAGTCATTATGATCGGTGGTGATGGTCGCAGAGCACCGGGCGCTGTTCCCGGCGTGGCAAGCTCGAGCTTGGTCAGCAAGCTCGAGCTTGCTGAGCCTCGAACGTGGCGGAAACGCCCGCTCGAGGGTGAACGTCCCCCTCGAGCTTGGCTGCTGAGCCTCGAACGTGGCGGAAACGCCAGCTCGAGGGTGAACGTCCCCCTCGAGCTTGGCTGGGCTTGATCGTCATGGACATCCCCGCTCGAGGGTCTTCAAGCGGGACGAACGCCGTGGCGAAGTTTGTCGTGATGGGCCTTTGCTGGGCTACGGAGCCAGGCCAACTTTGTTCGTGGGCCTTGTTACCGAGTAATTCTGGGCCCAAGTTAGGGTACCCCTATTATAGGTACCCGACAGTAGCCCCCGAGCCTCCGCAGGGGTAAGGTTCAATCCTGCGGGGGCTGGTATCTGTCGAGGCTTTCGAGCCTTTGTCCCTCGACGGGTCTTCCTCGAGCATTCGAACTTCGAGGCTTCCTTTCGAGGGTTGACGCCTTGAATGCACCCTTCCTCGTTTTGCATGGGTCATGATAACCACCGAGGAAGTTTTGCATGCGCGCCTTTTCAGGCGTGGCGTGCGGGCGCGACTCGACGCGACTGCACGTTTACCGTGCCAGGCTTGTCGAGTATTGCGGCGCAGCTAGCACGGTTAGCGCGGTTGACGCGGCTGGTGCCGTTACGTCTCCTGGGGTGGGCCTGACTGTCAGCCTAGGGGGGCTGGCGTTTCACGGCGTGTGTCCTGCCGCGCCTTGCTCCACTAGGGAGTATAAATAGCCCGGCAGGGTTCCTGCCAATGGTACGCCTCCCTTGCCTTCTCGCTCTTGCGTCGTCATCTTCTGCTTCGTCTTCTTCTTTCGCCTACGCTCCCACTTGTCGCCATAGTCCGACTCGTTGATCCCGCGCCGTGGAAGCCATCGACCGCCTCCAAATCCTGTCTGGAGGGGCTCGTAGAAGTCGGGGTGTTGCCGCCGAACGTCGACGGTGAACCCACGGTTTGGATTTCGCCGGGGGCTGCCACGGAGCCCGCTCCGCCGGCGGGCTACGTCGTCAGCCTCGTTCGCCTCCATGAGCGAGGCTTCGGCGTCCCGGCGGGGCGATTCATGCGGGCGCTGTGTTTCCACTACAAGGTGGAGCTGCACTACTTCTCACCGAACGCGATTTCCCAGGCGGCGGTATTCATCGCCGTCTGCGAGGGTTTCTTGGGCATCGAAGCCCACTGGGACTTGTGGCGCCACCTTTTCTACGGCGAGCTATTTTTAGAGGGCGTTTCCCAGGGGGTTCGTCGCCCTGTTCGCGTTGGTGGCCTCGTGCTCCAAGTCCGGAGGAGCCGTAAGGACCTCTACATCCCTTGCTCCATGGTTTCCAATAACCAAGATTGGGACAAGGGGTGGTTCTACCTTCGCAACGATGGGGGGCGTCTACCGTCCTACACCGGTAAGGTGCTGACGGAGAAGCTGGATTGCTGGAGTTACGGGGTGTCGCCGCCTGAGCAAAAGGACAAGCTCGGTCCTCTAATCGAGGCACTCCAGCGCCTATCGAGGCACGGCCTTACCGCCAGTGGAGTTATCGCAAACTTCCATCGGCGGCGGGTGCTTCCCCTTATGCAGAGGAGGCTCCCGTTGTTTGGGATGGTTCCAGATGCCGACGTCTCCGGCATAGTGATGGTGGTGGAACCGTTGTCTGACGCCGTCGCCGTTCAGCGGGCACGGCGTGCCGTCAACCGGCTGGCGGACAACCTGTGGACGGTGCCCATGCGGCCTGAGGACGGCTACCTGAGTTTCGTAAGTGTCTTTCAACCCTCGTATTTACTTCATGTTTCGCTTTCTCGTGTTTTTGACCTTGTGACTGGCGTTACGCAGGGGCTGTCCCGCGGCCATACTTCCAAACCTCCTGTCCCCGAGGACAGGGCCGCCAACCGCGCCCTTGCCGAGCGGGCGAAGCAGGAGAAGGATCTGAAGGAGGAGCGGCGGAAGCGGAAAGAGTGGAAGAAGAGGAAGCATATGGAGGAGAACCGCGAGCGGGAGAGGCAGGGGCTCTCACCGCTCCCGACGCCGGAGACTTCCCCGGATCCCGCTGGTGAGGGGTCCGAGGAGGACGGTGGGGCGAGGAGCCCGTCTCCTCTCGAGCTTCCCCCGGTGGGGTCGCCCTGGCTGCAGCGTCTAGGGGTGGCGGTGGAGAGCCTATTAACCTTGAGGCTTCGCCGTCGTCCACGGTGCCTGCTCTTGGGAGTCCGTCGGGGGCAGCGGCGGCTACCCTCGAGAGACCCCAAGATCGGGGCGAGGCACCCGAGCGGCCGGGTGCTGTCGAGGAGGCCCCAGCCCGTGGCCAGGTGCAGAGGCTTCCCAAGGGGAGGTCGGCGCCTCCTCAGGAGGCGAGGAGGTTTCGAGGGTGGCTCCTCAAGGGGAGGCCGGCGCCTCCACAGGAGGCGAGGTTTCGAGGGTGGCTCCTGTCTCAGCCTCGAGGCCGAAGCGGAAGCTGCCCATCGTTCGGTAAATTTCTTCGTCGCTTTACTTGTTCGTCGAGACTTCATTTTTGTTTCTGGCTGGATTCTTTCCTGGCGTAGTCGGTCTGGTGCACGGACCATACCTTCCCTTGCGCCGACCAAGGCCCTTAAAGTCGGGCCAAGCTCGTCGCCCCACCCATTCTCGCAGCTCCTGGGCCCGACGAACGAGGCGGTCCAGGACTTCGTCATCTTTTTTGACGCTCAGGCGGGGCTGTAGGACGAGCGGCAGACGTGTGAGGAGGCGCCCCTGGTCCTCGAGGAGCCAAGGCCGCCTCAATTCCTCGAGGGTGCCGTCGAGCCCCGCGCCGAGGTCGCTCGGACTGAGGATGCCACCTCCGCGCCACGGGGGGCTCCTCTCGTCGAGGAGCTGCCTGTGGCGCACATGGAGGCAGATATCGCGGTGGCCCCCCCCCCGCGTGAGGGGGGAGTGGAGCGAGCCCTTGGCGGTGGATTTCCCCATCTATCGGAGCTGGCCGAGGCGCTAGAGGTACGAGCCCCCGTGCCGCGGGAGCCTGAGAGTGGCGGGGCCACGCCATCGACCCTCGTCTCGCTTCCAACGGGGCCAGCGACGGTCGAGCTCAGCGGGGTGCCTGCCCGTGTCGACGGACATGGATCTCCCATGATGTGGCAATCCCGCAGCGAGCTTCCCGAGCAGTTTGTTCGTGAAGCCGCAGCGGAAGAGCGACTATGGGACTTCCAGTTGGCGCATGGTCAGGAAGTTGTCCGGGCGCTGCGAGACGTTCTCCGTCTTCATGAGGAGGCCGGCAAGGTCCACCAGGTGTGTTTCGCTGCAGCCGGTGTTTTGTCGCAATTGCTTTTCAGATGATGCTTAGCTCGTCTTACACAGGAACTCCGCAAGGACGCGTTCACAAAGAACGACCAAATTGCGGCGATGCTATTGGAGCAAAGCCGTTTATCGGGGGCGGTGGAAGTTCGAGACCGCCAACTGGCCGACCTTCAAGATGCTCGAGACCGGGCCGCCACCGAGTGTCGAGAGAAGGGCTAAGTTATCTCCCGCCTGGACAACACAGTCCGCACCATGCGCGATCAGCTCACGAACACCAACACTTGGCTGGATAGTGAGCGAGCCGTGCGTGAGACGGCCGAGTCGGCGCTTGGAGTGGAGCGGCGTCTCTTGGTGGAGGCTCGAGACCAGCTCGAGCTAGAGCAGGTGGCTCGGGCCACGGCGGAGCGACAAGCTCGAGAGAAGGAAACAGCCCTCGAGACTGCCCAGGGTCAAGTCGAGGGTAAGCCGATTTTGCTTAGGTTTCGATCTTTTTTGCCTTGTTCTTTTTTGTATCTGACAGCCTTGTTGGTGTAGCGCTGAGGCAGGCGCTCCAGGCCGAGACGGAGTCGAAGGAGGCTCTGCTGGTGGCATACTCGGCGACCCAGCGTGAGCTCGATGAGCTGGTGCAGGCTGCCTCAGCAGCCTGTAACGAAATTGCTGGTGCTGAAGTGCAGTCTGGCAGTTCCCTTGCCAGTCGCCTTCGAGCGCTTGGGGGCACTTCACCTCGCGTGTGAAGGAGGCCCTCTTGCTTGGTATTTGGAAGGCGAGGAGTGGTCACGACCCACTACCAAGCGGACCTCTCGAAGCTCGCCGCCGGGTACGTTGTTGCCGACAACCTCAACGACGAGGAGGCAGTGGCGGCGATCGAGGAAGCTGACACTGCTGCCGACGAGACGGCGCGTGTGCTGGCGGGCCACTTCGAGGGCGTCCTCTTCCCTGGCCAAGATGATGGCGGCTGAGATGACCTTGGCGGCGGGGGCAATCCCTGAAAGTCTCGGGCCATCGAGCCCAAGTGTAAAAAAGTAGTTTAGGAATTCGAGCTTCGTGATGTAAGATTTAATTCGCTTACTCTCATACATTCTACTTGTTTTCATTAAACATTGTCTGTCTCGTTTAAACGAGGCTTATTTTCATGCGATATCTTTGCGACGCGCATTGTGTCCGATGCATGTGCCTCGAAAGGAAGTCGCCGCTAGGATCAATTGTACGTGAATGACTTAGGCGGAGGGAAGTGAGGTGTTGCCGTAGCCTCGAGGCGTAGGCGAACACTTGGCTCAGGCGACCCTGCCCTTGTCCGTTTCACGCCTAGCGTGTTCCCTTCGAGGGTTTGCAAAGGAGTTTGAAAAAAGTGACGATTTTTTCGGGGGTCCTTCCCCATTTAGCCCGAGGGAGGGGTGGTTCTATCAAGGGTAGAACCATTCCTCCCTCGAAACGTGATGGAAAAAAGTTCGTTTTATTCATTCACAACCTGTGGGGGTTATAAGCCAACACTTAATCAAGAGATTTGTACAAGTCTAGTGTATGTACAAAAGTTTCGAGGGTTGCGGGCCACTCTAGGGATAGAAGCAACGTAGCTGTTGGATGTTCCAGGCGTTCACGAGGATCTGCCCCTCCTTGTTTGCCAGCTTGTATGTCCCGGGCTTGAGGACTTCGGCGACGATGTACGGCCCCTCCCATGGGGGTGTAAGGTTGTGCCGTCCTCGATTGTCCTGCCGAAGCCTCAAGACGAGATCTCCCTTGCAGAGGTCTCGGTGCCGGACTTTTCGGGCCTGTTGTCGACGCAGGCTTTGCTGGTATCTTGCCGAGTGGAGTAGGGCCACGTCTCGAGCCTCGTCGACCTGGTCCAGCGAGTCCTCTCGAGCTCGGCGGTTTCGCTGTTCCTGGTATGCTCGGAGCCTCGGGGACCCATACTCTAGATCCGTGGGGAGGATGGCCTCTGCCCCGTAGACGAGGAAGTACGGGGAGAACCCTGTTGCTCTGCTCGGGGTCGTTCTTAGGCTCCAAATCACCGATGGTAGTTCTTGCACCCACCTGTGCCCAAACTTCTTCAGCTTGTTGTGAATTCTAGGCTTCAGACCTTGCAGAATCATGCCATTGGCACGTTCTACTTGACCGTTTGTTTGTGGGTGGGCCACCGCCGACCAATCCATTCGGATGTGGAAGTTGTCGCAGAATTCTAAGAACTTCCTCCCTGTAAACTAGGTGCCGTTGTCGGTGATGATGGAGTTCGGAACCCCAAACCGATGGATTATGTCGGTGAAGAAGAGCACCGCCTGCTCAGACTTGATTCTATTGATGGGTCGAGTTTCTATCCATTTGGAGAATTTGTCGACCGCCACCAATAGGTGCGTGAAGCCCCCGGGCGCTTTTTCCATTGGCCCGACAAGGTCGAGGCCCCATACGGCAAACGGCCATGTGATGGGGATGGTCTGAAGCGCCTGGGCAGGAAGGTGCGTCTTGCGTGCGTAGAACTGGCAACCTTTGCAGGTTCGTACCACCTCCGTGGCGTCAGCCACGGCGGTGGGCCAGTAGAAGCCTTGTCGAAAGGCATTGCCTACGAGCGTACGTGGGGCGGCGTCATGTCCGCACACGCCTGCATGGATGTCCCGAATGAGCTCCTTTTCCTCGGGTATCAGGATGCAACGCTGCAAGACCCCCGAGGTTCCCCGTCTGTATAGTTCCCCTTCGATCATGAGGAACCGCTTAGCCTTCCTTGCAACGTGCCTTGCCTCCGTTCGATCGTTAGGAAGAACGCCTTGATCGAGCCAGTCAAGGTACGGACTCCGCCAATCTCGAGGTGCTAGGACTTCGTTGATTTCCATTGCCTCTGCTTTGTCTTCTTCTTCCGAGCAAGCTTCGTACCCCATGGGCTCGTCCTCATCCGCCGAGAGTTCTGTGCTCGTGGGACCGAGGGCGGCCCCTTGAGTGTCGACTGCGGTCGAGGCTCTAGCCGAGGGGGGATGGTAATCGAGGGCTTATTGATGTCCTTGGCGAATACGTTCGGGGGAACGGTGGCTCGTCCTGACGCGATTTTTGCCAATTCATCGGCCTCCTCGTTATATCTTCGTGCGATGTGATGAAGCTCGAGGCCGTCGAATTTGTCTTCAAGGTCGCGTACCGCCTGGCAGTAGGCCGCCATCTTTTCGTCGTGACAGCTTGACTCCTTCATCACCTGGTCGACGACCAGTTGCGAGTCGCCACGGATGTCGAGGCGCTTAATGCCGAGCTCGAGCGCGATTTTCAAGCCGGCAAGGAGCGCTTCATACTCCGCCATATTGTTGGACGCGGGGAAGTTGAGTCGCACGGCGTACCGGAGGTGCTCCCCGTGGGGTGAAATGAACAGCAGGCCGGCGCCTGCGCCGGTCTTCATCACCGACCCGTCGAAGTACATTTCCCAGCAGTCGAGGCTGGACTTCGAGGGGGGGAGCTGAGTGTCGGTCCATTCGGCTACGAAGTCCGCCAAGATCTGGGACTTGATGGCTTTCCTTGGCGCATAAGTGAGGGTCTCCCCCATCAGCTCCGTCGACCATTTCGACGCTTTGAGTCGATCGAGAGCTTCCTGGGCCTCCGTGGTCTAGGTGAAGTGCTCTGATTTCCTCAAAAGTCGATATAGAGGTAGCCCCTTCTCCCCGAGACGAGAGATGAAGCGGCTTAGGGATGCCAGGCATCCCATTACCCTCTGTACGCCCTTTAGGTCCCGGATTGGTTTCATCTGCTGGATGGCCGTGGCTTTTTTGGGGTTGGGCTCGATGCCTCGTTCGGAGACAATGAAACCCAAGAGCATACCTCGAGGCACACCGAAGACGCACTTCTCGGGGTTGAGTTTTACTCCGTGCGCCCTGAGGCAGCTAAACACGACCTCAAGGTCGCGCACCTGGTTGTCCGCCTTCCTGGTTTTTACGACGATATCGTCGACATACGCTTCTACGATACGACCTATATGATCCCCGAAGACGTGGAGCATACAGCGTTGATACGTGGCCCCGGCATCGTAACGTAGCAGTACATACCAAAAGGAGTGATAAAGGAAGTCGCGAGCTGGTCGGACTCCTTCATCTTAATCTGATGGTAACCGGAGTACGCATCAAGGAAACACAGAAGTTCACATCCCGCCGTGGAGTCTATAATCTGGTCTATACGCGGTAAAGGGAATGGGACTTTCGGGCATGCTTTATTCAAACTTGTGTAATCTACGCACATTCTCTACTTCCCATTTTTTTCTTTACTAGTACAGGATTAGGTAACCACTCGGGATGAAAAACCTCCTTGATGAACCCGGCCTCCAGAAGCTTGCGTACCTCTTCGCCGATCGCCCGCCGTTTCACTTCGTCGAAGCGGCGAAGGCGCTGTTTGACCGGCTTGGAGTGGGGGCGCATGTGAAGAGAGTGCTCGGCGACCTCCCTCGGAATGCCTGGCATGTCAGAGGGGCTCCACGCAAAGATGTCAGCGTAGGCGCGGAGACAGTCGACGAGCACCACTTCCTATTTGTTACTGAGGGTGGAACTGATCCTCAGCACCTTGCCGTCACAGTTGTCGGGGTTGAGGGGGACAGTTTTGATGTCCTCGGCGGGCGCGAAGCTCCCAGGTTGTCGTTCGTTGGCGTCAGGGGGCGTGTTGACGATCGCCTCCAGATCCGCTATGAGGGACTCGTCGAGGGCAAGAGCCTCCGTGAGCTCGATGCTCTCGACGTCGCATTCATAGGCGTGTTCGACCGTTGGGCCGACTGTGATGACTCCGTGAGGCCCCGACATCTTCAGCTTGAGGTATGTGTAGTTGGGGATGGCCATGAACTTGGCGTAGCATGGCCTTCCCAGGATGGCGTGGTAGGCTCCTTTGAAGCCCACTACCTCGAAGGTGAGTACTTCCTTGCGGAAGTTTGCCGAGGTTCCGAAGCAGACGGGCAGGTCGATCTGCCCGAGAGTTTGGACGCGTTTTCCGGGCGCAACTCCATGGAAGGAGGACTTGTTGGGGCGCAGCTCACTGGTGCTGATTCCCATGAGCTCCAAAGTTGGAGCATACAGGATGTTGAGGCTGCTGCCCCCGTCCATGAGCACCTTGGAGAAGCGCGTGTTGCCAATGACGGGGTCGACGACGAGGGGATACTGTCCGGGGTTCGGGATATGGTCGGGATGATCCTCACGACCGAACAAGATGGTCAGTAGGACCTCCCTGCGTTCCCTCCTCCTCTGTCGGGGTTTTAGATTAGCTGCGGGGCCCCCCATAATGAAGAACACGTGTTCGACCTCGGGGTATCCGTCGTCATCCCTACCGCCGCCATCCTTGGGCTGACCGCCGTCCTTTCGAGAGATGCGGTTGTAAAACTTCCGCAGCATTTCACACTGCTCGAGGGTGTGAGCGACTGCGGTCTTGTGGTATGGGCATGACTTCTTGAGGAGGTCGTCGAAGATGCCCGCACCACGCGGGGGACCTCGAGGCCCCTTGTGGTTATGGTCGACTGCGAGAGCCTCGTCTTCGACGTCGCCCGTTTCGCGGGGTGCCCGGAGCTTTTTTCCCTTCTTGTCGTGTTTCCGCTTCTTCGAGGGGCCCTTTGTCTTGTCGTCCCCTGCGGGCGTTTCCTCGGGATGCTCTCCCTTCTTACCATTAAAAATGGCATTGGCCGCCTCCTCCCCTGAGGCATACTTCGAGGCCACTTCAAATAGCCGGTTTGCGTCGGGGGTGGGCTCCTCCCTAACTTGCATACCAAGCTATAGCATGTGGTGCTCTCGAGGAAGAAGTGGATGATCTGATGGTCGGTAATGTTGGGCAGCTCGGTGCAGCGCTTGGAGAAGCGCCGGATGAAGTCCCTCAGGGATTCGCCGGGCTTTTGGTTGCACCCTCGAAGATCCCACGTGTTCCCGGGGTGCACGTAGGTGCCCTGGAAGTTCCCCACGAAGGTCTCGACCAGATCGTCCCAGTCGTGGATCCGACTGGGGGGCAGATGCTCGAGCCATGTCCGCACGGAATCCGCCAAGTGGAGCGACAGATTGCAGATAATCATGTCGTCATCTGTAGCGCCGCCGAGCTGGCACGCTAGGCGGTAGTCATTCAACCATACCCTGGGGTCCGTTTCCCCAGAGTATTTGGTGATGGTAGTAGGCTGTCGGAAACGAGGGGGAATCGGAGCGGTGCGAATGTTACGACTAAACACGCGCGTTCCCGCCGGTTCCGGGGCCGCATCCCGGTTCCATCCAACGTCGGTGCGCCCGCGTTGGCGGGTCCAGGCTCCCTCTCGTTGCCTCATCTGGCTCAGCGTATTGCGGGCGTCGCCATCGTTCATCGTGCCTCGGGTGTCCCGGAGGCGCGACCTCGCGGGCGCCCATGCGGGAAGTGGCTCCGCTTCGGGTGCGCGTGGTTCTTCGGTGTGGCGATGCGCAATGTCCCGGTGGGAGTCGCCCCAGGACTGTGCTCGTGCCCTGCCGTTCGACCGGGGTGAGCGTACCGATGACTCCCCTCTTCGTTCGCCCTTTTAGGCTGATGAGCGCCGAAGGCGGGAGGCTGAGCTCTCGGCCTGCTGTCCTACGGTGTTCTCAACCAGCTTTTGGTCCTGAGATGCAGCTTCCGCCCCTCAGGGGTAGCTGACTCCGGCATGGCTCGGAGCAGCGCGGCCGCCGCGATGAGCTTTTGGCTCGTCCTGGGAGCAAGGTCGTCATCTCTGTCCTCGGCGAGGATGCGGGCCTGAGCTACCCGCCCCGCGCGCCGCGCGTCCGTGTTGCGTCCGTTGCCCTGATTGGGCGGCTCGTGGTCGGAGTGCGCTAGTGGTGAGACGTCGCCGCCTCCAAAGTCGTGGGGGCGAGCAACTCGCGGCTGGTGGCGTGGATGCGGCTCGTCCTCGGAAGGCAAGTGATCCGATTGGTCCGGTGGCTGCGTGCCTACCGGATCTGCGCGGTTGTTGCCTCCCTGGTCGAATCTTCGCCATCGTCGTCCGACGTCGATCCTTCACTGACCCGCCCATCGCTGATGACGAAACACTCCCTGGTTGGATTATACTCATCATCGGAATAGCCGAAGCAATAATCCGCCGCTGTTTGGAAGGCTAGAAAGGCCTCTGGGTCGCGGAGACCAGAGTAGTCCCAACCGGAGTGCTCATGCCCAAAGGCATATCCATCCTCCGACTCCGTGTGGGAATCGTCGGGTGTCAGGGCGGCGAGGTTGCGTTCCAAGGCCGGATGATAGCCTGGTTGGCCATCATACGCACCCATGACGGTGTGGGTAAACGAGGCGTACGTAGCCGTGGTGTCGCGTAGCCCGTAGGCATAGGGATGTGCTGTCGTAGCACGTGGTGCAGCTATGGGTCCTGGGAGGAAGGGTGCAGCCCTTTCCCATGACTCTGATCGCAGGATCTCCCCATCCCTTGCGGGAGGAGGGATGCTGGCGCCGGCAGCGCGCCTCGCAGCTCGTGCCCGTCGTGTGCCGGGTCCGGGACGACTCCGTCGTCGCGGAGCCGCCGGTGGCGGTTGAGGAGGCTCCGGCTGGTTGCTTGGTTCCACTCGGAGGATGTGCATGTGGTAACCATCACCACATGCCTGGAACCGCAAGCTCCCGAACCAGATCTCACGCCCCACTAGGAGCGAATTGCTTTCCCCCAGCGGACGCCGTCCTTGGTTGAAGCTCGCCATCGGGAACGAAACGAGAGTTGCGCAGCGCTGAGCCCCTACCTGGCGCGCCAACTGTCGGTGCCTGATTCGGTCACACCGGCACAAACAAGTGATTGCGATGCTAACCACTCGATGCCCCGATGGCGGATGGAGAGTCGAGAGTTTTTATCCTGGTTCCGGCCACGGGGCCGTACGTCCAGCAGTGGTGCGGAGCACCGGTTTCGCGTTGCTCGTAGTAGGGGATTACAAGCAAGGTGGAAGAAGGAGATGAACTCCCAAGTCCCTGAGTTTTAGGTGTCGTTGGCTAGGTGTTTTCGGGTGTGTTTTGTTGTGCGTGTGCCCCCTTTGCCCTTTGTATGGGCTTCCCTTCCCCTTCTATAGGCCTAGGGGGGAGGGCGTGAGTACATGTGTTCGTGGTGCTGACGCTGCTAGGTGCACTGTGCCGCCCACGCCGCGCACGATGCGAGCGGGAATCGCGCCTTCCAACTCCAGCTGACGTCATGGCAGTGGTTGATGTGATGTTCTTCTCGTGACGGCTAACGGCTTCGAGGGTGGCAACTTGAGCACGGCGTCCGGATCGAGCCTCCGTAGTCTCCTTCGAGGGTTGCCTTCGAGGGTGGTAGTGCATCCGAGGCGAGCAAAGTCAAGGAGTGGTTGGCATAGTATCGCTGCCAGGACCGACCTGTGCAGTGTCAGATCAGAATCCACTGTGCCAGGTGGATTTGACCGATGTCTTCTCCGCAGTGTGGGCGGTGGCGTGGCGCAGTGAATCCCTCCTTCTTTTTGACCGCAGAGGAGAGTCATTATGATCGGTGGTGATGGTCGCAGAGCACCAGGCGCTGTTCCCGGCGTGGCAAGCTCGAGCTTGGTCAGCAAGCTCGAGCTTGCTGAGCCTCGAACGTGGCGGAAACGCCAGCTCGAGGGTGAACATCCCCCTCGAGCTTGGCTGGGCTTGATCGTCACGGACATCCCCGCTCGAGGGTCTTCAAGCGGGACGAACGCCGTGACGAAGTTTGTCGTGATGGGCCTTTGCTGGGCTACGGAGCCAGGCCAACTTTGTTCGTGGGCCTTGTTACCGAGTAATTCTGGGCCCAAGTTAGGGTACCCCTATTATAGGTACCCGACAACATGCGCACTCCTGATATGCACATGTGGCCAAAATAGACAGACATGCTTTTCCCACGAACTCGCATTGGTGCGCACCAATGGATTTCTTTGTTAGGTCATTCTTTTCTATCATAGTTAAGCATCGTAATTTACTAAAGTTCCAATAAAGACATGCATTATTTGTGATAAAAGTAGTATATTAAACTTAGCTAGGTTTTCATGGATATATTTTCGAAACACTTACTTAACACTTCACTTCTGACACATAGGTAGGAAGAATCTACAACCATGCATATATAAATATACCTTGCCCATAATCAAGAAGAAGACTGCAATATTCCTTTAGACATGGAATTTGACTTTTTGGATACACCTAGATCTCAAACATTTAGATTTTAAGCCCTATTTAGATGATGAAGTTGCGTGAGAAGTTTTCATACTGGGAAACATGCCCTTAGAGAGGGGTAACGGTTCTCACGGTGTAAAGTTTTCACACAACTTTCACCATTTGAACGGGGTCTTACTAACTTTACTACTAACATGAAGGTTGTTTGTGCGAACTTGTCTTGAAAGAGCAACTTTTTGTCATGTAGTAGTTTGTTGCATTTTATTTAATTTAGTCTTGTTTGAAACAATGCGTGCAATTTATTAAATAGATTGCAGTACAAAGTATAACATGTAGTATTAACTATTTTGACCGGCAGAAACTAGGAAGTAACTATGCTAAGGATTGAAAGATTGAATAACCGTTCAATCTTGATGTGTGAATTATTTTTGCTGTCACGTCTGTGAAACCAAATTATGCTTAGGATTGAATAGCGACAGGATATTCGGATATAAAAGGAGGGCCAAACTGGAACCACCATCCTCCGGAGACCACGCAACATTTGGAGAAACCACCCCCGCGGACGCTGACGTGGCGGCAGCGAGCGCGCAACGACTCGCCGCGCGGCATCGCCCTCGCCCCCCACCGCCAGGTGGGCCCCACGCACTCAGCTTCTTTCTTAGCTTCTCCCCAGCCGGTCGCTAGCCACAGTCACACTCCCCGGCGACCATCACCGTCGCCTCCTCTCCTCCTCCTCCCCTCCAGCGCGGCAGCCGCCTCGATGGGCCCCGTTCGACTCGCCCTCCTCGCCGCCGTCGCGCTGGCCGCGGCGGCGGCCGTGGGCGAGGCGGTGTACATCCCCTACAACACGTCGGCGGGGGTGGTGCCCGGGAAGCTCAACGTGCACGTCGTGCCGCACACCCACGACGACGTCGGGTGGCTCAAGACCGTCGACCAGTACTACGTAGGATCCAACAACTCCATCCAGGTGAGGCGCCGCCTCCGCCGGGCTTTGACTGCTGCTCTCCGATTTCGTCGCGCGGCGTCTCTCCCTGATTTCTCGGAGGAATTTGATGTTTCTGTTTGGGAATTGGGGCGGCTATCATTGCCGTGTTAATCACTTTGGAGCGTTTGTGGGGATTTGATGTGGCTGATTTTTGAAACTGAGTCAGTTGTTCGTCAACTTGGCTTTGCTTTATAGTATACTTCAGTTGTTTGCTTTTTTTCCTGGTTGCAGGGGGCTTGTGTGCAGAACGTGCTGGATTCGCTCATCCCCGCTCTGCTCAAGGACGAGAACCGCAAGTTCATCTATGTTGAGCAGGTAAACCTTGCATCCAGAGTTGTAATTACTTTCGAAATGCGTCCGGTTGTGACAAGCTTGGTGGGTGAAATTGGGGGATAAGAAGCAATGTGCATCTACCTGTGACCATACTGTTGTTTCTGCCAGCATTTTTGGGCTCGTGGAACTATTATAGGACCCTATTCCTTGTTGCGATACGGAGAATTGAAGCTCAACTATCAACTCTCCAAATGCTTAGTCTTACAGCAATGTGGATTGCCTTTGATTGGATGGAGTGTTTCTGACAAGTGGTTTATATATCTGTAAAATTGCAGGCCTTCTTCCAGAGATGGTGGCGGAACCAGAACGACGTGATCAAGGATATCGTGAAGGGGCTCATCAGCTCTGGACGGCTGGAATTGATGTAATCTCCTTCACGTTCTGAAGTTGTCATTTTGTAGGTTGTATTGCCAAAGCTATCTCTGTTCTATTGCGAATGACATTGCTTCTGCTGTTGAAGCAATGGGGGCATGTGCATGCACGATGAGGCCACTGTGCACTACATCGACATGATCGATCAGACTACGCTCGGGCACAAGTTCATTAAGGAGGAATTTGGTCAGATTCCACGGATTGGCTGGCAGATTGATCCATTTGGCCACTCTGCGGTTCAGGCATACCTTCTTGGTGCAGAAGTAGGTCGCTTCAACCATATCCATTTATGGTCTGTCCTTATATTTCACATGACTATTGCTTGCAAAGGCTTGACTGAATCAAATTTCCTGTATGGTGCACTGCTACTTCCTCATACTTCATATTTTCATGATAAGATGAACTTGACACTTACAAAATAATGTATGTATCTTTATTAGTACTTTTGACTCGAGAGCTGCTTGTTAATCTTACCTGGGATATTCTACGGTTCTACCCCATTCTCTTTTGGTCTGTGTAGAATGGATATTTTATTCTTAGTCTATCTACTTACATAGAGTACACAAAATAAGAAATCAATAAGCTGTTTCTTATCATTGCCACGGTTCTAAATCATAATGCAATTGACACACTTGTTGGCCACACAACATAAATATTTAATTAAAGGAGCCAAACCTATTAACTGAATTTATAGTTGGCCCCTTCAGTGTTTGGGAAACAGATATTAACTAAAAAAAAGATAGAGCCGGCTCAGTAAGTATCTTATTATCTGCCAGGTAGGATTTGATGCTTTCTATTTCTTCCGGATTGATTACCAAGACCGTGATACTCGAAAGGGAACAAAAGAACTTGAGGTTGTATGGAGGGGCTCAAAGAGCTTTGGCTCATCAGCTGATGTAAGTGATGTTTTCTTTTTTCCAAAAAGTGCATGCCACACTCCTGTTTGATGCTCTGTTTAGGGATCCTTGCCTAATGCCTAAGTGATATTTTATTTTATTTTATTTTTTAATGTTCTTAAAAACATTAAAAACATTAAATGTTCTAATGCCTAATCCCTTCCCCAGACCCCGCGCAGTGCGGGAGCCTACGGCACTGGGTACGCCCCTTATTTTTTAATGTTCTATTGGAGATCTGTATGTTTGTTTCAGATATTTGCTGGCATCTTTCCAAAAAACTATGAACCACCTCCTGGCGACTTCTATTTTGAAGTTGATGATGATTCCCCTGTTGTCCAGGTAATTAATTGGATGATGATTCTTTTGTATAGTGCCACCACATGATGATTCTTCATGGCTTTCCTCTTTGCAGGATGACCCTCTTCTTTTCGATTATAATGTTGAAGAACGAGTAAATGATTTTGTTGCTGCAGCTCTAGCACAGGTACAATTGGATCTCATTATGGCCACGTTTCCTTTTTAATCTTTTTTTTGGGTTTCTATGTACTCTCTTGCAGATATATACACCCCAAGGTTCTGTCGATGATAGTACAAATTTTATCATATTTAGTTTATGGTTTATATTGACCATCTGATTGTTCTGGTCGTTTGTTATATGATATGTGAGAATGCAATTTGGGTGTTTGTTGTACTTTGAAGTTTGACTTATCTGTATTTTTCATTGTTACTTTTTATGTATATGTAAGATAGTATTCATTCTTATTGCTACTCTATTTAGAAATATAGCTTCGCATCCTAAGTTGTATTCTTTCTTTCTTTCTTTTCTGTAGGCTAATATCACGAGGACAAACCATATCATGTTTACAATGGGAACAGACTTCAAGTACCAATACGCGGAGAGTTGGTTCAGAAATATGGACAAATTGATTCACTACGTGAATAAGGTTAAGAATGAACTCAGATATTACAGAAACCGAATAATTGTTTTGTTATTACTAATTTCGTCATGACAGTTCATGCCATCACTTAACATATACCTGGTGTATAGCCATGAGTTCTTTCATATTCTCATACTAATTTAATCTGTATAGACATCATGTGATTAACTTGATTCTTTCATTGCTAATAAGAACATAACTACTCACATGTTCCATGCTTCTCTTTTCCTCTTAATTTCTTATCAATAGAGGATTTTACAGAGTACCAAAATAAGTAGGAAACTGTGAAGTTTTCTACTCTAATTGTGGCTGAACTCACCATGCTTGTTCTTTTGGATCATACCTCAGGATGGCCGTATCAATGCACTTTATTCCACACCTTCCATTTACACTGATGCAAAATACGCTGCCAACGAGCAATGGCCTCTCAAGACTAACGATTTCTTCCCGTATGTTTTTATTCTGCATTCATAATTGATATGATTAGCTGTACTTTATTGCTCATGCATGACTGTATTGTTTCTTCGACCAGATATGCAGATAACCCGAATGCGTATTGGACAGGTTACTTCACCAGTAGACCTGCCTTAAAGAGATATGTCCGCATGATGAGTGGATATTACCTGGTAGTCTTGACGTCCCTTTTGTCACTATGTTGTGCTGCTGTAGCCTTCAAATGGCTGTCATCAATTGCTTAATTACATGTGCATTTGGTGGAATGTGCATTCATCAAATTCAATTATTTCCAGGCAGCTCGACAGCTGGAGTTCTTTAAAGGGAAAAGCAAATCAGGTCCAACAACAGATTACCTAGGGGATGCTCTAGCTCTTGCTCAGCACCATGATGCTGTTACAGGAACAGAGAAGCAACATGTTGCCAATGATTATGCCAAGAGATTGTCAATTGGATTTACACGAGTGAGCATCCTGATATAATAGTTTGAATTCATGCTTGATGGGTTTTTCATTTTCATTTAGATAACTTTATTTTATCGTAATCATTTTACAGGCCCAGGAGCTTGTTTCGACTTCTCTTGCTTGCTTGACTGAGTTGGGCTCAAAATCACGTTGTTCAACCCCAACAACAAAGTTTTCACAAGTTAGTTTGCAAACTTGTTTTTTCCCTGTGTGGAGTGGAAATACTTTCCACTCAGGCATCAATGGGACAGCGCCTCTGCCATATATTGCCATGCAGAATAAATCTATGTGAAATAAATTTGATCAGTGCTTCTAAAAAACAGAAACAATAATGGATATGAACCACCTTGTCTCTTTCTAAGTTCCTCTGATCTTAGCAATAAACTGTATCACTGTTTCTTCTTTTTCAGTGTCTTCTTCTAAATGTTACTTTTTGTCCTCCATCCGAGATGGACTTTTCTAAAGGAAAAAGCTTGGTGAGTTTTGTATAAACTCTACTACTTTTAAAGTGAAAACTGTATGGCCTTTTCAGTTTAACTGTGGTATTTAAGAAAAGATAAACTGTACACTATCAACCATTCTGTTTTCAATGTTTTTTGTTTCGGTTACAGGTTGTTCTTGTGTACAACTCGCTTGGCTGGAAACGAGAAGATGTCCTTCGTGTGCCGGTATGCATTTTTTTAATATTCTCTTCAGAAGAAAATATTTTGTTTGTGTGTTTTAATATGGCAACATTTTTGACAACAAAAATGCGGCTTCATCGCACTAATAGATTAAATGTACCAATTAATGGAATAACAGGTTTTTAGTGATTCAATTGTGGTTCATGATTCTGAAGGAAGAGAGATTGAATCACAACTTCTACCTATAGCTAGTGCCTCACTGAACTTACGGGATAAACACGTCAAGGCCTACCTAGGCACTAAACCAGGTGCCAAACCCAAGTTTTGGCTTGCTTTTCCTGTGTCAGTACCGCCTCTTGGTTTTAACACTTACTTTGTCTCAAGCTCGAAGAAATCAGGTAACTTCATTTCTTTATCCTTGATATACACTGACTCAAGAAGTGCTGCTCAAAATATCTTTCTAATTCGTATACATAATGCAGCATCTGTTTCTTCGAAGTCCACTGTATACCGATCTCAAGGAAGTAAAGATGATCTACAAGTTGGGCAAGGAAACTTGAAACTTCAGTATAATGCGGCTGGAATGTTATCTGTGTACTCCGATAGCAAGGCTCTGGTAATGCGCCAAAGCTCTCTTTATGTTTACATCCAACAGAAATGGAGTTGCATGATTGTAAATCACTCATGGTTACAGGCTTATTTTATTACTTGTTAGTTGAAACTCCAAAGGTTATTTTCCCTAGCAGGAGATATATGTGCATGGCATGAAGTTAGATTATGACTCTTTTGTTGAGTTTCTGTTATGACCTAGAATGTTGCCTACTAACCTAATCAATAAATTTCAAGGTTGAAGCAAATTTTGAGCAGAAATACAAGTACTACATAGGACAGGATGGAAATGGAAGTGATCCTCAGGTGCACTACAAATTCTATGCCATCCATTGTACGACAATAGTAGTTTTTGCATAACACGGTGCTAATTTACCTTTCCTGGACCATAGGCTTCTGGAGCGTACATATTTCGGCCTAATGGCACTGTTCCTATCAAGACTAACAGTCAGGTAAGAAGGGGGGATTAAATTCTCTCTATAACAACATACAGTTGCACAATCCACTAAGTTAATTTCAAGAGATTTAACATGACTCTTATCAAATTTATTTGAAGGTTCCTCTCACAGTTCTGCGTGGCCCCATATTGGATGAAGTGCACCAGCAGATTAATTCATGGATATATCAGGTTGTCCTATGGGAGATGATTTTCTGAATTATCACTCATGTACATTTTATCCTCTATTTGTTTTTCTTACCCAACATTTTATCCGCATTTTACACTACTATTAAGTATTAATTAATCAAGTCATTTTGAGTAATCTGTGGGATTATCCCATCAGTATATGGCATAATTAGTACAGTACTCACTACTCCTTTTGGCATATTTATATACATAGTGGTATGTACATTTTTTTTAGTGAACACACATGAGAGCTGCGTACCTTTGTATTAAGAGAGGAAAATATAAATAGTATATGTACTTAGATATGCACTGTCTAAATGCATATTAAATATTATGTATCTAGATATGCCAAAACGACTTACAATTTGGAATGGAGGTAGTATATAGATGACTTCTGGTTATCGTGAAAGAAAACATGAGATGATCAGATGTGGAGTTTAATTATATTATGTTAATTTTGGTCAATCAACTAGTAATTATCCTCTGTAGTATTGATACTAGGTTTTGAATTCTGAACGCAGATTACCAGAGTTTACAAGGGGAAGGACTATGTGGAAACTGAATTTATAGTGAGTTCTCTGCCAATATGATGTGCCTTGCATTTATGCAGATGTTATGTTTAAACATTGTGTTTTGTTTCATGATTCAATTGGCCTTGGATTTTAACATCTGCTCATCTGATTGTTCCCATGTGTAGGTTGGGCCTATACCGACAGATGATGGAAATGGAAAAGAAGTAGCAACTGAAATTATCACAAACATGGCAACAAACAAAACATTTTACACTGATTCCAGTGGACGTGATTTCATCAAAAGGGTATGCAGCACTGGCACTTTGACCTTTTCTTTTCCCTCCCAGTAAAGCATTTTTTTTGGTCCCCATTCTCATTGACAGTTCTTCAGAAATAATTGTATTAGGGATTCCTGTGCTAGTTTAGAACGTGAAAGGGACCAAGATTAGCACAGTGGATAACTAATAACACAAAAAATACATGGCAGTCTGTTTTAATAATCTTCAGCTCTATATTTTTATTCACATGGGTTTTTGCAGATAAGAGATTATCGACCGGAGTGGAAGATCGAAGTGCACCAGCCCATTGCTGGAAACTATTATCCTGTGAGCTTTCTGTGTGATCTCTATAATTTTTCTTATAAAAAATTTGAAACATTAAAAATGCCATATTATATATGAGTAACTGTAGTAAAGAGTGGCAGCTTCCACACAGTTGATTCAGTTTGGAATTGATTATTCTCTGTCTTTTCGTATAAGACGGTATCAGGCCCTGTTTAGATGGTGAAATTTGACAAAACATTTCACACTGATAACTGTACCTCCTCTCACAGGGGCATGTTTCTCAGTATGAAATTTCTACACCAAATTTCACCATCTAAACAGGCCCTAAGTTATTTTGTTCTTGACGCCAACATTTATTGATTTTGAATGAAAGATGACGACATAGACATTTGTTAAAAGATAGGCGATTCTATACATCATTTCAGGTTAATCTTGGCATTTATGTGGAAGATGGCAGCAAAGAGTTGTCTGTACTAGTAGACAGGTCAGTTGGAGGATCAAGTATAAAAGATGGACAAATAGAGCTAATGCTACACAGGTACATCCTGAAGCAGCATAATTTTAATAACAATTTGTTGCTTCTTTCGTACTTTAGTGCTTTCTTTGTGACAACCTCTGTGGTGCTAAACCCTATTCCATGTATAGGAGGCTACTCCATGATGATGGGCGAGGCGTTGCAGAGGCGCTAAATGAAACTGTCTGTCTTGATAACCAATGTGAAGGATTAATTGTAAGTAAACGTGATTATATTCCTGAGACCTAAGTCTTGATAACCAATGTGAAGGATTAAATGTAAGTAAACGTGATAAAAGGCCAAAATCAGTTGTTGCTTACTGGGATCATATTGGTATTCGAATGAAGGCATCTCAACTTTTTTTCAGAAGAGAAACATGTCATTCATTAGGATAGATTTACAGTCAAACAATGCCTCGAAAGTAGCATTGAGAAAAAGAGGCCTTCTTAGTTTTCTCAACCCTTATCACCGAGATGGAAACTAATTACTTATTTACAGCTAAGTCTCAGAGATAATGTTATTTCATTACAAATCAAGTTATTATATTGTGACTGCACCATGCAATGTTGCCAAAAAAAATAATGGATAGCATCTCATTGTCATTTCAGATCGAAGGAAAGTACTATCTCAAAATTGATCCACAAGGAGAAGGAGCTAGGTGGCGTCGAACATTTGGCCAGGAAATATACTCACCTCTCCTCCTTGCTTTCTCAGAGCAGGTATGGGTTGAAACCTTCCGTTAACATGATTGCTTGGACTATTCATGTGTGAAATCAACCAACTTGTTTACCCAGGATGGAGGCAACTGGTTGAATTCACATGTTCCAAAATTCTCGGCGATGGATCCAACCTACAGCTTGCCTGATAATGTTGCATTGCTTACCCTTCAGGTACCTGCGTTGTTGTACCACTGTTGCCAACTTGCCATAATGTATTAAAAAGTGAAAATATAGATAATTAATTGATTTTGTTAACCAATTGATTTTGGAATTTGCAATGTTCATCTTTCATTTTCTTAGTAGGCATATTCTGTGCTAAGGTGCTGAGTCCTGTTTGGTTTGATTGATGACAAACAATGAAAGGAATCATGTGCTCTTCTAGCTGTACATTACCACAAGTGCAAAACTGCTTCCCAAATTTATTTCGTTGAATTCTTTACTGCATATTATATATATATCTGTTTCAAACTTGTTTATGTGTCAAAATTGTTGATTACACAGGAACTAGAAGATGAAAGTGTTCTTCTTCGGTTTGCTCATCTATACGAGGTTTTGCGACGTCCATTCTTACTTTGCTATTCCAGGATTTAAATCTATTTGCTTTCCTAAGTTTTGTGCTATTCTGGGCAAAATAGGCTGGAGAGCATACGGATCTTTCAGCTTTGGCGAGTGTCGACCTCAAGCGAGTATTTCCAGACATGAAGGTCCTCCTTGTTGTACTGTATTTGATTTACACTTATCTTAGTCTTCAAGAGTATTCTTGACCCCCATTTCGAATCCATCACTCCAGATTGGCAAGATCATCGAGACAAGCCTATCTGCAAACCAAGAACGGGCTGCCATGGAGAAGAAGCGCCTGAAATGGAAAGTGCAAGGGCCTACCACTGATGAGAAGATGATCCGTGGAAGGCCTGTGGATCCCTCCAAGCTTGTGGTCGAGCTGGGGCCAATGGAAATCCGTACATTTATTGTCAGCTTCGACCACAGCATTAGTGGCAACCAGCTGCTCTAATGTATGACGCCGAAGAGGTCCCAATGGTTATCAGGGCCAATATTGTATTATTAGGTTGACATGTACTCTATTCAGGAAAATAAAAAAATAATACGGTGGTGGCTTTCAGCATCTTCAGCTTTTGTGAGTAGAAACTGCACTGATTGCATCAAGCCACCACCCACCAAGTCCTCATCGAGGTTGAAACTGAATCTAGCTTGGAACGCTCAGTTCAGCCACAAAACTCGGTTTTAGTGGAACTGTCGTGTGAACATCACAGAAATAAGATTTTACTTCACTTGGTTGAAGTGCTTCAAGTGTAAAACCTTGCGAATGGCAAACACCCAAACCCAACATAATCCACTAAACAAACCCCAGTAAGTAGGTGGATTAAAAATTGCATACCTCACATTACAATACTAAAACTCTCAGGTGCAGTGACATCGATGGAAAAGCTCAGCTGTTCAAGACCTGCCGTTGTCCTGAGGTTTCAAGATACTCCTACATAAACTGACATTGCCTACAAGCAGGAATCTGACAAGAAGAATTCCACCAAGCAGGAAGTACACCAATCAAGGTAGCTCGTCATCCATACAGAAGAAAATAGGGTCACCTCGAATCAGCTTAACCCTAATCGCAAATCCAGCAAGTTGCCGCACTTTGGACTCGTCGATGGGCTGAACCGCTGAACACGGGACAACTGCACAACAGTATGAACTTGATTGGTAACATCACAAAGTGCAGAAGCTGTTCCAGGATCTCTTCTTAGAGCATCCGTCTTACTGGTAGCTTTGAAGAGCGAGTCTGCATCTTTGTCCAGTTCATTCAGAACAGTATCTCGCGTCTCAGGGTCCAACAGGGTATCAGGCCTGCGCAACTTTGTTAAGTTTCCCCAGAGACACTCCACTTGACTGTGCAATCGATCAATCTGCATCAGCTTCTCCATTCCGAGCACACGCCATCCTCTGGTTTCTTTGCGGTGCAGAAGGGCAAACCGCATATCACTTGCCTCACGCATTTGGTCCAATCCCGTGATGACCACCACAGGCCCAATGCGCCAAGCTTCCTCCTCCGGCAGCGGTGGAGTGTCATCATCAGAAGAGGGAGCCAGCTCTGAAATATTGTCGATGGATTTGACTACCATAACGACCTCCTCAGGATCGAGGTTCACCTGGAGCTCTCTCGCCCGCTGCACCTTGCCGGTTGCAGCGTCGACGAGGTCGTGGAGGCGGTCGGCGACGAGGTCGTAGAGGCCGCCACCCTGGTGAAGCGGCGCCCGCGTGAATCGGACCACCTCGAGAGCTGGCTGCGCGACGGCTCCGAGGGTGCGCCCCGTGCCGATGAGCCCCTGCTTCGCGAACTCCTTTGCGTACTTGTCGAGGTCGTCGACAGCGGAGCCGATGTCGCCGCCGCCGCCGCGGATTGTGGCGAGCGTTTCAGCCATCCTGCCCAGTGCGAGATCCATGCCGCGGGCCACCTCGACCTGCCCCAAGTTCACCACCTTCCACAGGTCCCTCGTCACCGCCTCCATAAGTGCGTCGTAGATTGCAGGCGCATCGCGCAGGTGCTCGATCTGCTTTACGTGCGCCTCCCTTGGTCCGGCGCCTGCACTGTCCTCAATGTCGCCCAGGGCGTAGATCTGGACGATCCGGAGTTCCTCGGTGGTGGCGGCGGCGGCGGCGGCTGCCCTGGACGGCCGGATTCGAAATTGGGGAGGGAGAGGTGGAGGGCGGAGGCGGAAGGGGATTGACGCGGTCGCGGAGGCGGAGGGGTCGAGAGCGTCGAGGGGACGGGTCTGATAGGCCGTTGCTAACGGCCCAACACTGCTAGTTTTTTTTTTTGAGAAAAGCCCAACACTGCTGCTAGTAAATCCTGGCCGTCGATGCCCTTGGACCTTGCCGCATTGACGATCCGCCCAGCGACCAGTCAAGTACAAGTATACTCGTAGTTAAGTCAAACCCTCTCAAAAAAAAAAAGTAGTTAAGTCAAACGGACGGTCTCCCCTGTGTGCAGCTCACACAGTCACGCTATTTTTTTTAATACTTTTGTGCCTGATACGTTGCTACGAATAAAACAAATTTCGATAGTCCATAACAATCACCGGGTCAAACTAATTTTAGTAGTCCATAGCGGTCAACTTTAATCGTATAAAATATTTTTCATGGCATGTGAAATTGTTTTTTATGAAAGTACAAATCATTATCAAAAATTATAAATGGACTACTCCATTTCTCCCCAGCTGTGCTGGACGGTGTAACTTTATTGTTTTCCTCTAGACAAATCGTTCGCCCACTCCACTACCCAATAGCGTCGTCTCCTAGAGAGGCGACTCGGGCGGCGGCCATAGCTCCGCCACCCCTACTCCTCCTGGCCACCTCCTCTCCTCGCCGCCGTCAGAGCTACATCACTGGAAGTCTTGGGCCTGCTAGGAAGGCGGCGGAGGGGCTTTTTCCTCTTGCCGGCCATGGTCACGACCATGTAGGAAAGCTCGGGTTTGGTCGTCCATGGTGATAGCAACGCCTCATGCTGCTGAATCTAGGTCCATGCAATTGGATCCACCCCCCTCGGGTGCGGATATGTGCCGACTAGAGCTAGGAGGCCTGGACGGCTCCGACACGGAGGCTGATGCCCGGCAGTGCTCCTGCGGCAATATGCGCCTAGCAAGCGCTCTCACTCCTCGCTGCCTGCTCCCTCCTTGAGCTCCCTTGTGCCTTGCCTCCGCTGCACTCGCCGCGGCCGCAACACTGGCAACACTTCCCACATCCGCTGACGAGTCTATGTGGGGCTCGAGAATGTAGTTTGGTCGTGGACTCGCTGGTGGTGGGGCTGCATAACCATGGGTGTCCCCTTCCACTGATTCTAGCGATCTCACCCCGAATCCAGTGGATCTGCTACTCTTCACAAGGTTCTCTTGTAAGGCGTGCATTTCAGTTCGCGCAGTTTGGTCGTGGGCATGCTAATGATGGGGCTGCGTGATTGTGGGCGCACCACCTCCCCCTGTGTTGCTCTTGTTTGGCGACCACAGCTAATGAGGGTCTTCTCCGACTCCATGGGAGGTGCAGAGAGCGTTGTGTGGCAGAGCAATGGCGGCGTCAGATGGCGCTGGGGCTAAGGTCAAGGCGAAAGCTTGGATGGCGACGTCTATGGACGTCGCTTCCTCCTTGGAGGCATCCTACTGCACCTCCCCTCCTTTGTGCTGCTGAGTTCTAAGGGTGAAAACCCAACCTGGCATTGGCGGCGCTTTCAACATCGTTACCTTCTTGAAGACGACGCCAAGCAAACTCAGCCTAGCGCATTACTTCGTAGGTGGCGGCCATCAACAGGGTGCGTCCATCGATAGACGCCAACAGCTTGTGCTTCAAATTAGGGCTTTGCTTTGCCTTCTATTGGTTTCTACCGTGGTTTTGCAAGTGCTCGCTTCTGGCGCCTCTACTTCGTCAACGCTATCCTTGCCGATAGGGGTACCAAACCAAATGTCTGGTGGTGAAGTTTGCCTTTTGCTGACCCTCCCTCCTTTGGGGCTTCCTCCCCCCAAAGGGCGTTGGATGGCGGTGTGCGGCGCCCGGATGTGCCTCATTTGGTGTCGCTGTTAGCTCGAAGGGAGGTCATTGTTTCTAGCGACATTTTGGTCAAGCTATTTCACCCCAGCCTTAGCCCCCATTCTGTTGGGTGAGCTCTCTCGAATCGAAGGAGGGTGGCTCGTAGGGTGGAGTAGCTGCGACGGAGGGGGTGGATGCACTTTGGCTATTGTGAACCTCGCAAGCAAGTTGTTCGGATGCGGTTCCCATTGTCAATTGATAGAGCACACCCCTTCTATTATTGTCCTCTATTTTCTCTATGTAATTTTACGATGGGCTTGCAACTTTCCTGTGTAATGTGTGGACTTGCCATAGTTATGTAAACTCTACCACCGGTTGTTTGGCTTGTGGCAGTTCAATGAGATGTTCAGGTGGGTGAACTCTGCACCCTGTGGTTCCCTAAAAAAATATTCTAAAGCAGAAGCGCAATCAAAATAACGTCCCTAAAAAAATATTCTAAAGCAGAAGCGCAATCAAAATTAACGTCGGCTAAGGAAATGCAATACTACAAATTCATGCGAGTCATTTTCATCATTCTGATAATATCTTCAAGGTCTATTCATCTTCATCATTTCAAAGTTGGTGATACTATCAGCACAAAGGAATAGCAAATTTTCATTTTGCTATAGTTAAAGCAACTCAGTCACAATCAGAAAATTAAGAGAACTTTGCATATAGGGGCCGGCTGTGCTAGCTGCAGTAGCCTTTGCCTTTCTCTTAATAAGCTCCTTCAATTGTTCTCTTAATTCAAGGATCTCCCATGTCCTTTAGTGTTATTACTTTCCACCTTAGATCATCCCGTATGACTGTAGTCAAGAAGTATTTGTACTAGTGTTAAAGTTTTCTGAACATTAGATGGCACAATATATAAAATAAAAACTACATTTTCTCCCTCTGAAAACCATACAGAATCAGCTTAGAGACCATGCCTCACAAGACTTGCCTCATAATCTTGGTACTAACAAGCTTAGCAGTTTGTAGAAGCTAGATAATTTGGCATAGAAATTCATGCCTTTTCAGGTGGAACTTAAAATGGTATGATAACTCATAAAAGCATGAGAAAAAACCATAAAGCATGAGCAACTTGGCTAACCTTTGTATTGTAAACCATGCAGAATATTTCAGAAGTGTACTGAAAAAGTACAACACCAGTTGAACACCATACTTCAATTCTCTTGCTATTTTCCTTCAAATCCGAGAGGCAAGTCTCTTGCAAAAATAAATAAATAAGTAAAATACCTACATAGATGAGCGAGTACATCCAAGTGTGCAAGGTGCGTTGTTGTTCGCAGGATAATGTGAAACACTACATAAGTATCACAAGGCATCGGATGTAGTGTTGTTATTTCAGAAGTTAGAAACATCAAGGAATATTACTATATAGCCATCACAATTCGCGGCAGGATTGTGTAGGTGAAACCATGACAAAGAAGCATGAACAAATAATAACAAATAAAAAATAAGCATCCTACAAACACCATACCACAGACCCCGCACAGATGTCAAAGAAGAATGGAGAAAAGACCCGCGAAGAAACAAGAAGGAACTGCGGTTCACAGTGGCGCCGACTATTTCGATGCACTGGGCAAGGCCACCACCAAATCAGTCGATGATGATGATGACCAAGGTTGCTCACTGTGAACTAGCACCGACTATTTTGGTGCTTGTTCATGGGGACCATCGAATTAGTTGATGCTGGTGTGAAGACAACGAGCAGAGGAAGAAGAAGGTCGGTAGGACCACCGACTATTTTGGTGGTGCAAAAAGATGGCACCGAATTAGTCGGTGATGGCGTCTAAAGAAGCAGTTCAGTATTGTATGGATTTGGACGACCATCAACTATTTCGATGGTGTCAAAATGATGACATAGAATCAGACGGTGCTCAAGGCGAAAATTGAAGACCTATCTATGTGGACACCACTGACTATTTCAGTGGTACCAGAGAGAAGGCTCCAAACCAGTGGGTGTTGGGTGGCCTAGGCGTCAGGGACTCAACGACTAGCTAAGGTGGCACCACTGACTATTTCGGTGGTACCTTTTTTATGTGCACCAAATTAGTTGGTGGTACATAGAAAGTTGCAACGGCTAGTTTCTTTGGTTGGAGCTATAAATACCCCATCCCATGGCCATTTCAAGTGGGCTTGAGCTGTGAGAAGTTATTGGCAAGTGTTCCATACACTATTAAGTGCTCAATCCACCAAAGTGCTACTTAGAAGATCAAGACAATTAGCAAAGTGCTAGTGCTAGTTTATGTCTATTAGCGCATCTCTTAGGTGTTTAGCCTAGAGTTTAGCGAGGTTTGCATATCCCTTGCTCTATCTGATGATTGCGTGCACCAAGTGTTGTAATCTGGCGCTTTTAGTCTTGCGAGGCCCTCTAATCGCGTTTGTTGAGAGGCCGCTGTTAATTGTGAGAGGGAGGAGAGGACCTCGGCTAGTTGGCCAAAGCTCTACTATGTGAAGAAGGCGAGGAGCATCCGGTGCGACGAGCGGAGATGTACTTGCGCGTGGGGAAGTCCTGTGGTCACCCACGGAGTTACTCGACCGGGGAGTTTATGCTATTACGTGGGCATTCCCTTCAAAGGGGCTCCAATAACGAGGCCTGGGGGAAAGCTTGCGAGCTTTTTGATACATCAGTAAAAATCGCTATGCCGGGAGTCTGTTTATCTACTCTTTACCTTCCGCATTTTATACTTGCAGTACTTTCCGCATTTACCTTCACTAGACTTGCCATGCTACAATAGGATTGGACCTAGGGTGCAAAACTTTGTAGCGATAGAGATAACAACACATAGAAAACCTACAACATATTTATATAAAAATTAAAATAGGTTTTCATATGTGTAATCGGACATTTAGTTTTTAGAACACCTAATTCACCCCCTCTTAATATGTCATGGTCCCTTCACCAATCTGAATCCGACACCAAATCGAAGAATGAAAACCAAATTGAGCTTGAACAAGACCAAATCCGGCTTGCATGCAATGGAGGGAGAGAGCACATGAGGAGGAGAGAGCTGCGGAGGAGCCGAGGGGCCATATCGAACCAGAGAGAGAGAGAGAGGAGATCCAGCCACATGACTGGGGGGGGAGCGAGGATGCACGACGTACGAGGACACGACAACCGCCCCTGCTCGCCTGGCGCCGTGCCCCGTGCAGCCACCCGTGCTCCAGGTGAGCGCAGCTAGATCGAGCCGCCGCTTTGTAGGCTCGCTCTCCTCCCTACAGGTTGCCGATAGGGGCAACAGGGGAGGAGGCAGCGGGGCTAGGGGGAGAGACCGACCGAAAACGTCGCCTGTGTTTTCTCTATCGTGCTACAGTCTGACATTAAATATATGCTAATGATGGTAAAGTTATGCTTAATAGTTTTGTCGTGCGATTTATAGTCATATATGCAATTAGTTTTGTAATTAGTCTGTATTTACTACCCTAATCATGTGCTAATCTGAAGTCTAAAAAGTTTTTTTTTTGAAAAAAGTTGATCGAACCACAGTTCACTAACAGAAAAACCAAAAGTTGGTGTTACAAACTAATAATTGCACGGAAGCTCCTAATCTAGACATGCACAAACAATTAAATCATTAAATCAAGATCATATGAGCTGGTAATTGCTAGTTAGGATGGCTTGGAAGGGGCTAAAATAAGCTAATGTTGGTGCTTATTTCATTTGATTAGGAGAGTTATAGTGGTACTACACGAGCATCGGGGCGCCAGGCCCTGCCCGCCCTGCGCCCCTGGCAGGGGTAACAAGGGGCGAGTCAGCAAAAAGGGCAGCACAAGAGCAGGGGAGAAAGGGAGGAGGAGGAGAGATCGAGAGAGATGTGTCGGCTGCGGCGAATAGAAGGAAATACAGAGAGAAAAGAAAGAAAAAAGCAAAAAAATAAAAAAATAAAATAAAAAAGAGATTGAAAAAGAGAAGGAAAAAAAGGAACAACAAAAAGGAAAAAAATAGAGGAGATAGAAATAAGAAAAAGATGAGGAGAAAGGAGATGGTAGTGAGGATGGTTGAATAGACTATAGGGTAGTTGGTAACTATAGAGGATGATGGGTGCAAAAGTAATTAGTATAGAGAAAAAGATATCGCTGATAAATATTTCTTCTGGAGGATGCAAATAGAACTGAAGGCATAGGTTATGCCACAGTACATTTTTTTACATATACAAAACTGAATAAAAAACGTCGTAACACAACACTTCTTGCAAATGGCGGTGTCACCGCACCTAACAATCTTGGAAACGTACTTAACGATCCTGGAAGCACTGGATCAAGATAAAACAATAAATGACAGATCTTGGAAGATCATCCTAGCACCCGCACTGGCCGCACGGTTCCAATGCCTTTAAATTGATAGACGAGGGTACAATCCCCTCTATGCATCTTTTCACAGCCTCAAGAGCTTTCTGCGCCTCCAGGAGGCCTTTCTCCGACATACGCTGGCACCTGTCCACATTTGCGGTCCTCCTGCCACAGCCACGGGCAGTGTCCAGTGTCATGCACGCAAGTGCTGATGCATTGCGAACAATATGGCTTGTTAATTCAATCAGGCTCTTTGCAGAGGTAAATCCAATTATCGTCACGTTCTTCAAATTGTGGTGCAAGCAATCTGGCATCTGCCTCAAATGCAATTGATCTTTCTCAAGATCTCTAAGAACCGAATCACGTCTCAGCAAATTACCGGTTCCTACCTGCAATGGACCAGGATCAAGACCACTGCTCAGCATAAAGTATATATCACAACAACAACATAGCCTTTAGTCCCAAGCGAGTTGGGGTAGGCTAGAGATGAAACCCAAGAAACAAAGCTCAAGGCTCAGGAACGTTGATAGCTAGTCTCCAAGCGCTCCTATCGAAAGCTACCTCCTTGGAAATATTCCACTCCTTAAGGTCTCTGTTTATCGCTTCGTCCCAAGTCAATCTAGGTCTATCTCTACCTCTCTTTATATTATTGGCCCGCCCTAGGACCCCAACTCCGCCTATGTTGATTGGAAGACTTTCTTGAGTCGTTTCAACATAGCCGGTCCCAAGCCCGGGTGAAGGAGGAGGGCCGCGCTAGGTTTGGCGAACCAGCGGAAAATATCAGCCACTCTAATGGATTTGAAACCCATAAGCATAAAGTATATATAAAAAAAGGAATATCTTTAGCGGGTGGAATCAGCATTAAAGAAGGCAGAATTTGACAGGTAGGACCCACCTGTCACTGTAGCTAGAAATCCATAGCACAGGTTCCCAAACATAATTTTAAAGGTTTCACTGAGATAGCACAGAGAATGCAACTTACACGCAGCATGAAAGTCTCCAAGGCAGGAGAGCCTTCCAGGAAAGAAAACAAACAGAAGTAATCTAGGCCGTAGTAGAGTTGTTGTACATCCACAACAGAAATGTCCAAGTACTTGAGGAAGAGGAACTTGCTAGACATTATTGGTGTCTTGACCCTCTGAAGAAAGGGACCAAAATAATTAATCATGCTATAGGCGTGCATATCATCACTGGCTTATAGGTAATTTCAAATCAACTGAATGGTATAAACATAGCACATACCTCACAAGTAGATTCCACGATAAGCCTTTGAACTGATGGCATAAAGGAGGGAAGCTCAGCATGAGCATAACAGAGTGTGTTTGGACCTATTATCCTTATGTGTTTGACTTCTGATCCTAGAGAAATCTGAATTCGGCCATTCCCATAGTCAAACCTAGAGAGGTTCGGAGCCCTAATCTCTATTACTTGTAGCATCTTACATTGTGTCACATGGAAGTAATTAAGGTGATGCAACATGGTCGGTACTTTAAAGCAAATTATATCATTGCAGTTATAAAGTAACAACCGTACTAAAGCAGTACAATTGGAAACAAACTGCCCGAGTTCCTCTCCAGTAATGTGGACAAAGGACAGATAAAGGCTTGTCAAGCTTCTATTGCAACCAAGTGTTGTGGTGGGATGAAAGGCACATGAAGTAAGGCGAAGAGATTCCAGTGTCGCTCCTCCTTTCTCATTAGATAAAAGGAAACTTGGGAAGTTATATTCTGCCCTCTTTTCCAATATCGACATCTCCAATGCAAGTTCATCAATTCCATGTTTGACAGCAATTTGAAGCCATTTATCAATATACGATGCATGAATATATCGACAAGGATACAGCTGAAGTATGAGCACTTTTATCCCAAAGCGAGAATGGTTTTCAATGACATGGTTAATTTGATTGACAAAATGGCTTGCTATTTTATCTTCCTTATATTGCGTATCTTCCAAAGCTCATGAGTCCTCATCCAAATGCACCTTTAGCTTCTCATAACCTAGGGTTTTGTTATTAAATAAAAGCCTGGGATACCGTCTCCAGGAGCGTAGAAATCCATGAGAGACGCAAGCAGCACGGGCAGCATCTTCAATTGGTAAGTATGAATATAAGGTATAAAAAATATCCTGCAAAAACTACTATTAAGAGAGTTGGACATGCAAACTGATTGGATCCAATGGTAGTATGCTACCAGAACTACAATATAGTGGCTTCCAAAAAAAAAAAAACACTACAGTATAGTGTATTGGAACATACCTCGGGGAGTTTGTCAAGCATGGATTGTCGTCGCATCACATGCAAATCTTTCTCATCTCGTGGAATATGATCTTGCCATCTAGCCCATGAAGCCCCTGATCCAGACCCCAGAATGAAGTGAGGCAACTAGTAATTGCAGAGAGCAGGCAGCGTACTTTTAAACTCTCCTAAAAAGAATTTCGTGTGCATTCAGAGTCCTCAAAATAATGTTTTGGTTGCTACATTGCAGTCACCTTAGCACAGAAACATCAAATGTTCTATGAAACTACAAACAGAAGCGAAATTTTCACTCATTTATTCATGTTTCCCCCCAACAAAAGAGAGCAGCTTTTCCTCTGAAAAAATAAAGTAAAAGGAACCTTAGATGGTAATGCCATTGTCTAGACAGATCTGGAACCGACATCACGAACCCTAGGCTGCCCGGGGAGAAGAGGAGCGAGCTGCGGAGGAGCACAGACCTGTTAGCCGCTCCCGCTTTTGACATGTGCCGCTGCAAATATCCATGCCCTACTTTGCCGCACGCCGACGCGAGGGTAAGAGGCTCCGGGAAATAGCCAGCAGTCGCCGTGTTTTACGCGGAACAACTCCGGTGGGCCGCTCCCCGGAAAATCACCTGCAGGGCGTAGGCAACTCAAGATGACTGGTCGGGTACGGTGGCAATCGCCTGCCAATCGGAGGACGGAACAGAGGAAAGGCGGCAGCCGGCGGGGTCGAAGGGTCACCGCCTCGCCGGAGACGAAGCGCTGTTCGAGGGGAGAAACTGGAATCATCCGAGTATTATTTAGAAAAAAGGACACAACACGACTGGAACACAAACAATACGACCATGGCCCGTAACAATCCCCAGAGAGGGCCCATCCCCAGCGTTTTCACGATCGGCCCGAGGCCCGCCGGCCCCGAAGCACAGGCCCACCAGGGATGAGTGATCGGGGGCCCAATTGCCTGGTGCTCCTGATACGCCTTCGCCGTTTACGCATTTCCGCCCACCGCTGGCGCTCGCTTCGCCACGCCGAGACAGCGCCCCGCGCCTCGTCGGCCACCTGCGGCGATGTCGGCGGCCGCCACCTCGTGCGGGGCCCCCTCGCCCCCTCCCGCCTCTGGCACCGGCGGCGAGGGCGGGGAGATCACGTATGTGAGTTACGGCGGGGAGCAGCACCTGCCGCTGGTGATGTCGCTGGTGGACGCGGAGCTTAGCGAGCCCTACTCCATCTTCACCTACCGCTACTTCGTCTACCTCTGGCCGCAGCTCACCTTCCTCGTACGTGCCCGTATCCTCTCCTCCCTTCCCGCGCCCGAATCGCGTTGTGCGTGCCAGGTCGCGCCGGATTCTGATGAGGCTCTCTTTGGTTCTTCTTTTTTTTGGTTGGGGGGGGGGGGGGGGGGTTGAACGATTTGGGGATGGGGTTGATTGCGCAGGCGTTCGATGCCAAGGACGGAAAGTGCGTGGGGACGGTGGTGTGCAAGATGGGGGAGCACCGGGGCACCTTTAGGGGCTACATCGCCATGCTCGTCGTCCTCAAGCCCTACCGAGGAAGGGGAATAGGTGACACGTTTCTTCCTCTTTTTACCTCCTGCTTGCCTCTCGTCTAGAAATATTGCCGCTTCTGTTGTTCGAGGCACGGACTGATCTTGCTTTATAAAGTAAATCGGCTTCCATTTGCTGAATGTACTGTATTACTAGTTAGACAAGGAGTTAGCATTGAATAATTGTCGATTACTGTGGTAGGTGTCTTATGCTCTGCACTAATTTTCCATCTTCACTCTGTTCCTGTGTAGCCGGGTCATGTATGGTAGATTGGTAATTCTGTGTAGGATATCATCTGGCAGTGTTCATGTTGCTAAAAGAATACTGTAGTTACTCCGCGCTTCTGATGTGAAGTGTCAACATATTTAATTTGGTGGTTTGTGTTGCATTCATCTTCTTTCAGATCCTCCCATTAAGAGTCTTTCTTTTAGCCAACATTGATGACTGCATGCTTGAAATTATGTGGGCTTAATTTTAGTAATTACTAGCAGAAGCCCCTGTGCACCAGGCTACCAAACTAAATTTTGCTAAACAAAACCAGCAGAGAACATCAAACATTAAAATATATTGGAATTTCTAAGTAGTGGCATCTCTGAATTGAATTATCTGATTTAAACGCTTGTGCTTAGCCAATTTGTAGCATTTTGTTAGAAAATCATCTGGCAAATTGAACACGCTGCAAGATCAAAGGATAACACATAGGATAAAATGTCAATTAGCAAAAAAAAAGAAATAAGCACATGAAAAACGAAATGGCAATAGGGTCACTGAATTATACTATCCATAGTTTGCTCATGTATCAATAAAATTTAAGCGTTTTTTTTTAAATAACAGTATCATTGGAAAACAACAAAGATGCTTTTGTGCAGTTAGGTAAGCTTATATATCTAAAATGGCGGAAGGATCTTTGTGACAAACTTAATTTTACGATGGTGTGAAATAGTATACTACATAAAGTTTATACTTACTGAATTTAATTAAACAGGGTTAAGGATTAGATTGCAAGTAAATTCTATGTTCTCCAGAACTGCACATTTGGTGGCAAGGGCTATCATAAATATTTGTAGATTAGTTAAACATCTAGATTCTTCAACAGCAAAGATGTTAACTAATCAAATATCCATGCATCAGTTCAATCCTGCTTGACATGATGGATGCTTCTACCTGTATCTAAAACAACCTAATACAGAGGACATGGTAGTACTCTGGCTTCATTCACACTATCTATCTGAAATAGGGCAGGTGTTTTGCTCAAATGGTTGTTACTTATCTTTCAGTTTGTGTGAACATAAGCAGAGTATAAGCAATTTCAGCTTTTACAATACTACAATAGTGACGAGCTAAGTAACTGAATTTCTATTCCTTGTGATACAGCAACTGAACTGGTTACTAGATCAATTCGGGTCATGATGGAATCTGGCTGTGAGGAGGTAACTACTCTTTTCATTGACTATGAAACTCCATAGGCATGAAAGCTTATGATGTGTCCCATTTTTTTGTATCCATATTCATTGTTGGGTTTAGCTTATAACCCCTTCAATGGGAAAAATTGGAAAGAGATTGAAGTTGGTCCCTACTCCCTAGGTTAACATGCATTTTTGATAGAAATATCTTTTTCAAAACTTATTGAAAAGCTTAAGTGTTTAGCATCCTACTTGCAACCAGGTGACACTTGAAGCAGAAGTTACAAATAACGGTGCCCTGGCTCTGTATGGTCGCCTGGGGTTTATTCGAGCAAAGAGGCTGTACAGATACTATCTGAATGGTGTGGATGCTTTTCGCCTGAAGCTACTGTTTCCACGCCCTGATCCTGGCTTGCCTCCGATGATGATCGGGAGCGAAAGGGATGATCAGCAAATAGATTCTCCATACTTGTGACAGCACCCTTATGACTAGGCAGAATGCGTGTAATCCAGCCCTTTTTGCATTTTTGTTTCAAAGCTTTCACATCTTACATGTAACTGTAACATTGTGTTTACATCTTTTTGAAGTATTCTACATTGTTAAGAATGATGCAAAATTTGCTTCTTTTTAACAATCGCCGAGGGTTGCAGATTGCAATTCTTTTTGCTCAGTGAATATATGTATCAGTATCCTGAATCACTTTCTGAGTTTGAATGTAATTATGTAATTATTGTTTCCTCAGTGAATATATGTGGCAGCACCCTGTACCACTTTCTGAGTTCAAATGTAAATATTGACAATCTTGGCACGTTTTCTGATGACATTCCGACGATTTGGCGTACGGCAGCAAGCTAAGGATATACGGGAGGGCCCTTTACCATCTTGCAATTGCAAGTGTACATTCGATACCTCAATTTGTAGAATGCATGGCTGAGAGTCTTGATGAAGGTCATGTACCTAGTTTCATAGATGAGGGTTGAATTTTAGACTTTTAGAAGAGTTAAGGGGTAATTTGGACTTATTCCGTCCGATTATGCATTAGGTCATTAGTCTGCTAAAAGCTGTTCTCACCAACACCTTCAAAATATTATATGCGCCATACTGTTTCCAGAAGCAGCTATACCCAATCTATCTAGATAACGTAGAACTGAACTCAGCTGTACACCACCGTCAGTGTCAGTAGTAGAACGGTGTAGCAGTGCTGTTTGCTTCAATGACAACGCTTTCAGAACTTGAAATATATGTAGCAGTGCTAAACGGTGTAGTGGTGTCAGTAGCAGGACGGTGTAGCAGTGTCAGTAGTAGAACGGTGTAGCAGTGCTGTTTGCTTCACTGGCACCGTAGGCACCGCTACCAGCTGCATGAGCAGTGTAGGCAAGTTCTTGCCAGGGCCGATTCACCACAGGACCGCTGATGGCTTGTAAGTTTGGTGCAACCATGTCATGCCCGGCACAATATGTATCTCTGGAAAGGAGTGCAAAAGTATGTTTAGTAATTTTCACATATTGCAAGCTTGCAGCAAGACAAGATGGCTTTCAAAATGTAAAATATGCTTTTAAATTATCTCTGAAAAAATTCCACTAATCAGATATTATTCAGATGAATAATATGGTCTGGACATAAATGTTGCCAGCATTGGCCATATGCACAATTTGATTTGTGAAAAACAGTGACCATGCAACAGAATTAACAACTTAACATGCTGGAAGTGCTAGGTCCATAAAGGCGTACCTCTCATATGTGCTTTGCTGGTAACGAGAATCCACATTGACAAGTCGATATGGATCGTTCTGGCAATAGGGGCCTGTAGAATAGACAGGAGCTGAAGCATACTGTGACATCGAGGGTCGGTCATAAAGAGAACATGGAAGTGGTGCTTGCATATATTGCTGAGTCAGAGGCGGGTAAGAACATGGAGGTACATAGACTTCAGGTGGCACTAAATGAGATGCCAGAGAAGGAGCATAGGCAGTTGGATGATGTGCATAAGCAAGTGGCTGTGCCGGGAGAGTTGGAGGCAGAAAAGCAGGGGCAGGTGGCCAGTTATCAATATCATGTGCAGATGAAGATTGCAGAAGCGAAGTAATTGGCTGAAACAATGCCCTCACTTTTTCAACCTAAAATAGAAAATTAAAAGTATATAAATTAGCTCTCTCGTTACATAAAGACGTATGTCTCATATGCACTTTGCTGGTAATGAGAATTGACATTGACAAGTTGTTACATCTACTATAAATTCATAAAGAAATACTAATAAACACAAGGTTGAAGTAGAAGACAAGGTCATAATGCTTCAATTCCTTGCTGTTATACTGATATGGAAGATCAAGAATGATACAAAACCAAGAGAAACATAAAAAGAGTAAAGTTCATTTTGCCCCCCTGAACTTGTCATCGAGTTTAAAAGACCCCCTGAACTCCAAAACCGGACATTATACACCCTCATCTCCTAAAACCATTTAAAACACCCCCTATAACAGTAAAGGGTGGTTTTGAGGGCGGTTTCAGGGGGGTTTTTTAAACTCGATGACAAGTTCAGGGGGACAAAATGGACATTACTCTTTGTTTTATATTTTACTGTTTCCTATAAGCTTCTATTTAGGAAAGTAAATTGTTTAATGATCATTTGAGCTATTTACTATGTTAAGATTACAAATAAGTTTTTTGCTAAATAATAGTAGATATGTCGCATTACGAATAAGGTGATTGCTCAAAGATATTTGATATTTCTCAATTTATGTTCCATAATTTTGATTAATTCAAAAACTAATTTATTGGGAATATCTTATTGAGAATTTGTAGAACATAATTTTATTGGCGATTAGAATTCTTAAAACAAATTCTCAATAGTAAATATCTCAAATAATTTTATAAGAAATAACAAAATATAAAACAAAGAGTAAAATCTATTTTGCCCCCCCCCAACTTGTCAGCGAGTTTAAAACCCCCCCCTGAAACCACCCTCAAAACCACTATTTACTGTTGTCGGGGGGGGGGGGGTGTGTTTTAAACGGTTTTAGGAGATGAGGGTGTATAATGTCCGGTTTTGGAGTTCAGGGGGGTCTTTTAAACTCGATGACAAGTTCAGGGGGGCAAAATGGACTTTACTCAAAAATATTCTTATCATGTCCGAATGTTCCTTTTCTTTTTGTACACCATTTCTCTATTTCTAGGGACAGTCATAATAGAAGACAATGTCATAATCTGCCCAACTCCATCTAGCCCCTAAACCGATATAAAATGACACAAATGATAACTAATCAAAACCAAGATAAGAAACACAAAACTAAAGATAAAAAAAAGAAGTTTTCATCATGCCTAATTTTCTTCACTAAATCTTTTCATTTCTCAGGGTGAACAGTGTAATTTCAAAAACCTAAATACATCAAGAAAAGTTCCAACCCTACTTAACACCTAAGCTGCAAAGTTTTTTTTTAAAAAATAAAACTTCAGATGCAGTAGTAATGAGAAACAACAGGCATAAAAAAGGATAAGCATTCAGCTCTTAAAATTCGAACATACAGGATAGAAAAATGGATGAAATAACTCTCAGCCCCAACTGGACTTTGTATTTGCATGTGGTGCAAGGGAATTCAGAATAATAGGTTTATATAAATGTTTTATGGCATTACTGTCCATTTTTTCTATTACATCCACCTCCCAGACAGAATGGAAAACTATCAGTTAAGTTAGACACAATAAAATAGAATCAGACACTAGTTTCAATTTATCAACTGTCATCCTTATTTCATTTTAGTGGGGTAGCTGCAGTAGAGTTCTTCAGAACTCATTAACTGAGTTAACAATAAAATGATGTCTGGAACGATTTATTTCTCCTTGTAAACATAACAATTAATAACAGTGCATACAAATTCAAATGTTACTTATTCAAACTTACTTGTGTAGAGGTAAGCTCTGGGCAGAACTTTCCTTTGAAATAGTTCTCCTTTATAGCACTTCTTAGGCTACTCTCAGGAACAGGCATGAAATCACCATCGATCATAAATTTAACCTGCACATATAGAAAAGGTTACCATTGTTCCATTGAGAAAACTGTAAAGCTAATCCATGAGGTTACTTGCTAGATGCCAGTACACAGTTTTATATGGCAACTAAAGAGCATATAACATGTTCCAAGACAAATGAAAACTCAAGTAAGACAAAAATGTGAAGCCAATAGTTCGCATCAAAATCTTACACACACACACACAGAGAGAGAGAGAGAGCTCTGACATCTTTCTCAGGACCCTTATGGTAACAGATAAGAAAATATCTACTGCTGAGTGCATGTTATCAGCTCCATCAAGTTCAAACATGCACCACCCCAGAAGGGAAGCAATGAAACATTATAATTTTAAATCCATTCTTAACCATAGATCTTTAGGCCCGGAATCCAATTGTTTCTCCAATGTCTCAATAACAATGTCCTGGACTGCCAAACGTCCCAGCAAGGTGCATTACTGTGTAGGCTGTTGTTATCTTTTCTTCTTCCCCCACCCCACCCCCGCAAACATGCAGGACAGCGGCATATACTTATATTGAAAACAGAAGAAAAGGGTAGACAAAAACATGCACCCACTAACACCAATGCAGGCTGTTATCTCATCACAGAAGCAACAAAATGACTTGCCATTGAAAATAACCACGAAGGATCATCTAGATTTGGAGTTTTTGCCTTAACATGATTGCAAAGAATGAAGAGGTGCAGGTGTAAAAGGAGCTCATAGCACAGTGGCAAAGGCCACTGGCCAGAAGGCTACCGCCTTGTTCCCCTGGGTGCCGCACCTAAGCCCCTTAGGGGTCTCCCTTGGGGTATTAATCTAAAAAAAAAGAGGTGCAGGTGGAACAATATACTGAGATTCCAGAAAACCTAAAACTGTGCATATTGCGTATGCTTAAACATTCCAAGTAACAGGAAAGATCAGATCCTTTAAAGCCTATCCTACATTTCCTTCTCAGTCAATGGGGATGACAACAATTTCACAAACACAATAGGAAAGATAAAAAGAAGAAACCAACAAAAAAAGAGAGGATTAAACAATACATTTATTCCTCACATCAAACTAGCACATTAGTTCAAACGTCCAAATTGATTCAGAGTGCAATTACATAAACACTTGCCTGATCCATGACAGACCACAAAACCACTAATTTGCCTAGGTGAAGGAATATTACAAAATAGTAGAGATTGGTGAATTTCAGAATCTCCATAACTAAAAGCATTAGCGAATATAACATATTAACATAGCATAGCTTACGAAGATCTCATACTACTGTCAATACTAGACCATAAAATTCATTTAGTAACACGATTTGGTAAACAGAAAATTATAATTCATCAGCAGAATAGTAGAATGACCATCGTCTGATTTGTTCTCACCCAACACAACCTGTCTACGAACACTTATAGATCTTATCACGCACATGTGGAATGACTAGAACCACACCCACCCGAGCTATTTCTTGATTCTGGTCACAAAAAAGCTGATAGTTTTGCAGCAGGACAACAAGGCTACCAACCTGAGCAGGAAAGCGACCATGGAAGGCGCCAGGGACAAGGTCAGCCCCACCATCTGAGTCAGCTTGGTAGGGCCCGTAGAGGAGCTTGGTGTCGAAGTCATATAGGAATACTGCTGCCCCACGCCGGATCCGGGAGACAGCCTCCAGACCACCCCGTGGCAGGCCCAGCACCCGGTGGCGGTAGCAGTCGGGCTTTGTTGCACTACTGCACATGAAGATGAACCCCGCGGGTGACGCAGCAGCAGTGGAGCAGGAAGCTCTGGGGTGGGCACTGTCCACTTCTGCCACTGTCAGGGAGTGTGGCCGCTTGCGCGGCAGTGAGGAGGTGGGGGTGGGAGGCGAGGGCTGGCTCACCATGGAGGTGGCTGGAGCAGCATAGGTAGTTGGATGATGTGCATCAGCAGATGGTTGTGCCGTGTGAGCTGAAGGAGGCAGAAAAGCAGCAGGGGGCCAGTTGTCAACATCATGTGGAGGTGATGATTCCGGAGGCAAATTAATTGGCTGAAACAATGCCCTCAATTTCTCAACCTACAACAGAAGCCAATAGCATATGAAGTAACTACCTTGTTACTCGTATTGCAAATTCATATCTAAATGAACAGTGCTTCATAACTGAAAGGCTAAAATAAATCGAGAAAACTTGCTGTGTTCCAATATTGCTGAACATCTCAGCTCCATCTCAGATCCATTAGTTATGTAAAATAATGGACATTAAAAGGATAAGATTCAGGTCTCAAAATTCAAACATACATGATACATCATAGCAAGATGGATGAAGTCCCTCTCAGTCCAACTTGACTTTGCATTTGCATGTGATGCAAAAGCAAATTCAGAAGGCAATGGTTTACATTTATGATTTTTAATAGGGCCTTAGAGACCCCTTTGTCTACTACATCAGTCTCCCACACAATGGGACCACTTAAACAAACCAAAAAAAAAAAAAGATACAAATTGCACACAAGTTTCATATTTATCAATGGCCATCCTTACTTCATTCCAATGAGGTGGACGAAGTACAGGGTTCTTCAGAACTCAGGTCCACATGTATACATCAAAATAATGTTTGGCAATCGGCATGATTTGTTCTTCCTCACAATCATAACAACACCACACAACGACTGAAGACTTACTTGTGTAGAGGTAAGCTCCGGGCTGAACTTTCCGTTGAGGTAGTTCTCCTTTATAGCACTTTTTAGGCTACTCTCAGGGAGTGGCATGAAATCACCATCGATCATAAATTTAACCTACACATAAAAAAAAAATATCACCTGTTTTAACACCATTAAAAACCACAGCTAAAGGTCAGTAAAGATTTGTGGTCTCCTCCTTCGCAAAATTGCAAATCTGCAATGAATCAGAAGGTACAGGTGCAACAACATATGAGGAGATTCCAGGAAATCTAGAGCTGTGCATATGCTTAAATATTCCAAGTAACAGGTAAGCTTCTACTCTGTTAGAACCATCTTAATGTGCCTAAGTTGTTGTTAGAATGAAGACAATTACACAGACACAATATCAAGCAGAAAAGAATAAATCAACAAAGAAAAATGAGGAACGGAGAACAAATAATAGCATCATCATAACAATCTAGCTCAACAGAAGTGATTCAGAGGAGCAAACAAATAATTGCATCATCATACTGAACTAACTCAACAGAAGTGCTACAGAGGAACACGCTTGCCTGATCAATGACACGCGAGAAAACCAGTCAATTAGCTATGGAATGGTATATTACTACTTTGCTCAGTTTGGTGAGTTTCAGATTCTCCAAAACTGCCCAGCATTCGCGAAAATCACATAACATAAATCGCTGAAGCTTTTAATCAAACTATCAACCTTGCGCTGTAAACTTTCAGTTTGATAATAGGATTCAACAACATAAACCTTATTCAGTCATACCCTAGGCAAGCAAATTTTGAATTTTGATACCCAACATCAAACATAGAGATATACCATTCTTGTTTTTTTTTTTAAGAAAGTGACACCATTTCTAACAATGCTTATTGCTCTTATCATGCCCATTAGCTCACAATGACCCCCACATTCGTTTGCACAGTTCCACACATTCCCAATTCCGCACCAGTGACTGTACCGTACCCACTGGCCACATTTCTTGATTCCGATCGCCAGAAAGCTGATAGGTTTGGAGCGAGGACGGAGAGGCTACCCACCTGCGCGGGGAAGCGGCCGCTGAAAGCGCCGGGGACGAGGTCGGCCCCGCCGTCGGAGTCGGCGCGGTACGGCCCGTAGAGGCGCCTGGCGTCGAAGTCGTAGAGGAAGACCGCCGTGCCGCGCCGGATCCTGGAGACGGCCTCCATCCTCCCCCGCGGCAAGCCCAGCACCCGGTGCCGGTAGCATTCGGCCTTCGTCGCGCCGCTGCAGATGAAGATGAACCCCGCCGGCGACGCGGCGGCCGCGGAGGAGGAGGCGGCAGCTGCGGTGGGGCGGGGTTCGTCCTCCGCCGCCGCAGCGGCCGGCGGAGGAGACGGGGAGGAGGGCGGGTTGCTCGTCATGGAATGGAGGTGGAGGGTTTTGGGCGGTCGTAGATGAAGCGGACTAGCGGAGGCGTCACGGTGGGCCGGTGGCGGTCGATCTCCCAGACAAGCTCAGGTTGGTCCGGGATCCGGACAGGTTGAACTACTTTTATGAACATCCCTTATCTTGTTAAAAACTTATGTAAATATTGTCAAACTAGCAAACATATCTGTGTGTTGCTACGGACTTTGGCTAATGCGTACATCTATTTTTTTACTGCCTCCTTCGCACTTGCTTGTACACACGTCACCTTGCTTAATTAACATTTGCTGGTGATTAGAACCAAAATTATGATTTAGAGTCTGCAGTGGTCACGCACGAGCGAAGGCGGCACTATGATGAGCGAGTGGGTAGGTGAGCACCTATTTAGAGTTATTACTTAACATGTAATCATGGATGTTATTACTTAACATGTAATCATGGATGTTATTACTTAACATGTAATCATGGATAGTTTGCTCATCTGATTAATATTATTAGAAAAATAATACAAAGCACGTTTAGAGAAATCTTTCAGACAAAGATCAGCCGGTGATGACCATTGTTCACGGGGCAACCATGGGTAATAGGCACACCAATAAGGGAATTTCAATCTTATATTACAAATTGAGAGTTGGCTTGGCGTGAAATCTTTTGCGTTTAAGCTGCGTGTTGTGGGTTCAATTTCAAAGCCCTACGGTCCTACACGCTGTTTTTTTCCTCGTTCTCGGAGCTACGGATGGAGGGAAAAAAATCCACGCGCCTACAGTGTACGGATAGATGAAAAAAAGACGCTGTTTTTTATCTCGTTCGCCCGACCACCGCCCTGTACTCTGTTACCTGGGCCACAAGAGAGGAAGCGAAGCAGCCCAGCCCACGGATAGCGCGGAGCCGGTGGACCTAGGCCGCGAGAGAGGAAACCAAGCAGCCCAGTCGTCGATCCTGCAGAGCTGACATGTGGGCCCAACCCGTGTGTACCTTAATTGCAGCGCTGACATGTGGGCCCCACCCGTCCGTACGACATAAAAAAAATGAGCAGAAGTGTGTACCTTAATTGCAGCGCTGACATGTGGGCCCCACCCGTCCGTACGACATAAAAAAAAATGAGCAGAAGTGAAAGTTGGTGTTTCTGTGAGGGGTGTGTCAAGTTGGTGGAAGGTTGAAAAACTAAGCAAGTTTGCACAATTTACGTGCGTACTATATTATTTTTCTATAATTTTTTTTATAAAGTTCGTTGTATGTTTAAACTTTGAATTGAGATATACTCTAAATCATGTTTATTTTGCTGGTTATGTCCGCTATCGTTATCGTTATTTGGACATGTGGAATAATTTTGGTGGTTAAATCACTTTGATAAGTGGGAAAAATGGATTGGTCAGGTACACAACTGAAATAAGCAGTCAAAGTATGATATTTATGAACATGCATCTTAAATAATGTCTGGTTGGCACCGTTTACAGGGCTCAAGAACCTTGAGGCAAACATTTAAGGGTACTTTCCCGACAATATATCTTCTGATAGCCTTGAGAGATCTTTGGGCTTCTTTGAGAGCTTCCTTACTCATTGTTAAGCATATATCAATCATAGGAAAACTGCTCTCATTATCACGGGTGGTATCCAATGTGAGGCACTTGAGTGAACACGTGTTTTCAAGAATGTGGATTGTTAGCTCAACTAAGCTCTTGGACGAACAAAAGCCTGTTATTGTAACCGTCTTGAGGTGGTCATGCGGGCAATCTACCTTCCTAATGTCCTCGGGATCTCCATCAGATTCTCCAACAATTGAATCATGCCTCAAGCCATCCTGTTTTAACTGCACAATACCAACTATGTAATTCTTGACGTGTAACCGACACAATGTAGAATTCCATGCACCCTTAGCAATTGTAATCTTCCTTCCACTGCAAGCTAACTGGAGGCACATAGATATTTTTATATATATATTTTGATGATTGTCTATGTACTAATGTGCATGTTTTATGTAAAAAATTGGAAGCGTTTCTGAGAAAAGTCACATGTATGAAGATTATCACTAATGTGATTAAGCCAACACGCCATAATGGTTTTGATCATATAAGGGCTCAAGATAGATAGAAACTTACACGCAGCACAAACGACTCAAAGGCAGGAGAGCCACTGATAAATGAAATCAGGGAAAAGAAATCATAGCTGGGAGAAAATATCATTTTTCCAGAAAGGAGGATGTCCAGGTACTTGAGGTGGAGGAATTTTCCAGGCACCATTGGAGTATTGACTGTCTACATAACAAAATTTCCAGGATTAACAATGCTCCAAGTTTTCTATTAATCTACAAATTCAACCTTAAAGAAACATATAAATACTCAAAACATACCTCAGTATGAGACGACAGGGTAAGTGATACAACATTTGGGGCAATGAATGGGAGCTTGGTACGGGCGTAACAGATCATGCCACGATGAAGGAAACCAAGCATATGTATTTCCTTTGCTTGCAACAAGTTGCCAAAGCAGTTTTGTACAGGAGCCCCTCCATAATGAAAAGTAGATAGCTTTGGAGCATTGATCTCAATGGCCTGTAATACTTTGCACCCCAATACCCTCAGGACACTGAGCTTGGATAAAGTAGAAGGTATCTCTAAGTGAAATATCTCATTGCAGGAGAGGATTTCTAATTTCTCCAGCGCAAAACAATTAGAAAGCAAGTGTCCCAGTTCCTCGTCATTAACAAGGATTGGATGCAGAAACACATGTGTCAGCCTTCTCAGACAACCAAATGTCTCTGTGGGGCGAAAAGCACAGCTAAAAAAGCGAAGAGTTTCAACTGACCATCCTGTTTCACTGGATAAAAGTGCACAAGGGAAATTGCAAGATAGTTCTAGGGCAAGTTCTTTGATACTAGATTTGATGGCAAGCTGAATCCAACTGTCAAGACAACGAGCATCAATATTTGCACGTGGGTGAAGTTGAAGCTTAAATGTCTCCATCCCAGTGCCTGAATGATTCTTGAGAATGCGGTCAATTATGTTCACGAAGTATCTTTCTAATTTATCCAGTTTGTACGATTTCCAATCATTGAAACCCAATTTTGTGTCAGTTAACCCAAGGGTTTTCACATTGAATGTGAGGTTAGGATAGCGTCTCTAAGAATGTAAAATTCTGCGACACACACAAGCAGCCCGGGCAGCATCTTGCAGAGGCACTAGGGAATATATGTGAATCAACACGTCCTGCATCGAAAACAGGATTATAATTTCCATACTTTAGTGAGCTTATAGGAGATATAGGTGTATTATATCTCATTCTTAAAATGCTACAAGATGAAATATAAAAAGAGAACGCCTTCTTGGTCCCTAAAGCATCTAGCAAAAAATAATGGAGGAGAAAAACAAAAGGACCGTATGGATAATTGGTTTATTAGGATATTTTCTTTGCATCAAGACACCTTTTTTTTATAGAATTTGTCAAAAGAAAGAGACATTTATAGTAGGAGAAATATTATTGTTTTCTCTCACTAATGCTTTTTTATTTTTTAGAAGAAAGACTCCAAAAAAAATAGAAGATAGCTATTCTACTACAGTGAATCATGCAAATTCTCAAGTACGATACATTAAAACTATAAGCAAAGTCTACATAACCCTCTAAACTATCTTTTGGTTTATTTTAGCCCCTAAACTAGGTCATTTAGCCTATTTTACCCCTTAACACAATTTGTCTTTTTTATTTTTCCACGTACAAGGGTCATATTATGTTCAAATTTTGTGAGATGATAGTAGACATCATAACACATGGTAGAAAAATATAAAATAATTTTTTTGTCATTATTTTAATGGGGTAAAATATTTAATGATTTATTAACCCTTAAGATGCAAAATTATACAAAAACTAATAACAAAAAAATCATAATATATTTTTTCATATACACTATGATGTTTACTACCATCATACAAAATTTGAAATTAAAATTCAACTTGTGTATGGAGAAATGAAAAAGACAAATTGTATTAGGGGGTAGAATAGACCAAGTTGCATAATTTAGGGGGTAAAATGAACTAAAAGATAGTTTAGGGGGTTATGCAGATTTTGCTTATAGTTCAAGGGAGTAATATGGACTTTTTTCTACATTAAAGTAGCCATACCTCTGAAAGCCTTCTTGTGCACCTTGAGAAATAAAACCTTCATACGGGATGGGCAAGTTTGTTGCTTTAGTTGACGATGAAGCCCTTGATGCATCGCCTGGTGAGCGGAGGTAGCACATTTGATATCTACAACTTTCTATATGTGATTCAGATATATTTGACGCGAGAACGAGAATGGATCCTGTGTATGCATGCTGTTCCTAAAACTTCAGATTTTACTATTTTAGAACCCTAAAAAGCCTTAAAAACTAGGCCATGCATGTTCAGCAGCACCATGCATGATTGATGACTTCCGTGCTGCAATGCTTGTTGGGAGGGGAGGAGGGACGTACCTGCACGGAGCTGCAACCGCTGGTGCGTCCGGCACATGGCGCTCTGGATTCCCATGGAGTTCTCTTCGGGATTCATGGAAAATTAAGGAACAAATCGCGCCGGCGGCGGCTCTGGTTAACCGGAGAGAGGAGAGAAAACTGCAGGCGCCGGCGCCGTGTATCACTAATACCTTCCGTTCCGTTTCCGTTTCGAAAATAAATTGTCATCCATGGCAGAAATCCGAACGGATCGATCGAGTTTGGCGACCGAGTGTCCAAGTCCGATTTTATTTGTTTGACATTGTGAATGTGACCTCGTGGTCGGCCGAACGGAGTCTCGATATGTGCCTGTATTATGGCCAAATGGGCCGCCTAGCCCGGCCGACACTGGCCCGACAAGGCACGGCGGCCCATCGTGCCGAGATTTGCGTCTTTGAAGTGAAGAGGGAGAAGATATGTGATGGGCCGCTAGCAATTTTATCGGGTCTCTGTCAAGCCACGTCGGGCCAGCTAAATTTGTGTCGTGCTCCGGGCTGGCACATGGGCCGCCACTGCAGCCCAGGCTCGGCACTATGCACGGGCCCGGCCGGCATGGGCCCCAAGACAATCATGCCGGGCCATGTTTGGATTGGGCTAAATTTCAATGCTATGGGCCAGCTCATTGTCTTCGTGCCATTTGGCCATCTATAGCTTGTCTCGAATCTCGATCGAAGTTTGAGGCGGCCCATGAATATTTGTCGCACTCACTACCAAAGACTAGCATTCATGTTCTCTCTTCATCGTCCCTCGGGGAGCCGCAAACGAGCTAGGGCGGTGCGCAAGGCCCAGCAGGGAATCAAGATGATGTCGCGTGGGGGAGCCCGCGGTTGTTGCCGCAGCGCCTCTCGTGCCTGTTTAATCCGCCGCCCTCGGTAGAGGAAAGGGTGCTCAGTGAGTAGGACAACAACGACGGTCCGAGTGATGACGACAACATCACCGACAACGAGGATGACATCACGGAAGACAACGTGGACATCTATAGTAACAGTGAGGACTGAACTTGTTGGCCCACTCGGACCATCGGGCTGAACTTGTCGGTCCTAGCACGACACTAAGGCCTTTTTACAGTGCTGGGCCGGCTCGATGGCCCCGCACAGCCAGTTCACCCCGTTGCTACTGGGCTGGGTCTAGTTGCAACTAGTCAAGTCGCAACTGGTCCGTCGAGTTGCAATTGGTGTGGTGACGATACTGTAAGGGTTTGTACACTTGTACAGAACACACCAATTGTTGCAGCTATACACTAGCCAAGTGATGTTGCAATCGTGTTGTTGCAGTGACCGCAACTCATAGTCTTGTGATGTTGCAATTATATACTTGGAAAGAAAAAAATCATCAAATATAATCTTCATGGATCTTGTTTTGTTAAGTATATTTTTTTAACAACCTGACGCAAACGGATATAGAATTGAAGCTCCGGTTCAAGAGATATCGTATTCTTTTTTTCCAAAGTTTAGGAACTAAAATGCCTATTTTGTCCATTTTGTGTGTGTGTAAACAAACTTGATCCACGACGAATTCGTGACACAGCCAATGAGGAAACACCAAAATCAAACTCCTGACCGCTCAAATCGAGATCTCACAGCAGGAATCGAGTTCTCGCCACCCAAATCGAAATTCCGCAGAAGGAATCGAGCTCCTGGCCACCCAAACCAATGGCAATCAGAATCAATTCCACCCACCAAAATCATCTCCCCACCACTGAACTTGAGCTTTCCGCTGACCAAATCGATCTTCTGCACGGAGCTACAACCACCTTCTGCGTCCGGTACATGATGGCGCTCTCGATTCCCATGGCGTTCGCTCCGAGGTTCATCCCAAGAGATCGATCGCGCGGGCGGTGCCGGTTGACCAGAGGGAGAAGAGGAAACCGGCGCCCGCAGAAAGCTAATCGCTATGTGTGTGCATGTGTGTATTTTGTCATTACACATAGACGGGGCAGAAATCCAAATAGATCGTGCATGGCAGTGTTGTTGTTGGCAACCGATCGATCGAGTCCGATTTAGTTTGTTTGATTATTTCTTGTTCACCTCGTACGTAAACGAGACGCGATATCGTGTACCTGGAGGTCGGCCAAACGGAGTCGGAGTGTCGGACTCGGAGTCTGTCTGTATCGATCGGAGTCCGAGGTGGCCCTTACATACCTCTCTACTAGCATTCCAGTTCTCCCTTCATCGTCCGTCCCTCGGAGACCCCCAGACTTCCGTTGCGACTTGCGAGGTCCGGGCGTACGGCGGCGGCGCGCATGGCCCTGCGATGCATCAAGATGCCGGCGGTTGCCGCAGCGACTCCCGTGCCTGTCGCGGCTGGCCACGTTCTCCGCGGCGGCGCTGTAATTGACCAGCGGCTCTCGGGACAGGAAAGCGAGGTGGACGACGGCACGGTTCTCGGCGAGCATCAAGAGCACGAGGGTCTCTCCGGTGAGAACTTCACCGACGAAGACGAAACCGGTGACGAGCACGTCGATAGCCACAGCGAGTTTGCAGAGTACGACGAGGACATCGACGACGAGGACGTCGTCGACACCGACAACGAGGACGCCATCGATAGTGACATCGAGGATGTCGTCAACGAGGACGACGTCGATAGCGACAGCGAGTTCGAAGAGGACGGCCAGCCGGTCGATACGGGGCACGGCAGCATCTCGGCGGGGACCGCATGGTTTCTCGGCCAGCCGGCGCTGGTCGCCTCCGTCCAGAACACCACTGGCTTCATGCGTGTCGCCGCCGCAAAGGCCTCGCCAGGCCACCACGGCGTCGTCGGCGGCGAGATCCTCGTGCACTATCAGTACACCCGCTTCTTGAGGTCACAGAACGGCGACGACGACGGCGTCGACATGCACGTCTTGGGGCCGAAGGAAGCCAGCGTGCGCTTCCACGTGCCCTCCAACGCCGCCGTCTCCGCCGACCTGGCGACCACGCTGCGCCTCGCCGGCGCCTCGCTGGGCTCACTCTACCCGTCACGCTTCCGCGCGGAGCTCCAGGCCCTGTGGCGTGGCCTGGTCACGGTGGCGGTGGCGTCGTTGCACGTCTCGCCGCGGGCGACGCGGCTCGTGGTCACCGTCGACGTGGGCATCCTCCGGCCGGGGGACCGAACGCCGGGGCGCATGAGGAGCGTGCGCGCCGCGATGGAGGCCGTGGCGAGCGAGCGCGGCGGGCGACGCGCGGCCGTCGAGTACGACGACGTCGGCGTCATGGAGCTCCACCTGCCGGCGCCTCTTGCGTCGGAGGAGGACGACGTGATCCGGCCGACGAAGCGGAGGAGGGTCATCGCCAGGGAGGACTGCCCGATCTGCTTGGAGGCGCTCGAGAGGGGCTTAGCGGCGTGGCCAAGGTGCTCGCATGTCTTCCATGGGAGGTGCTTGGAGGAGCATCTAGTTAGGGGGCGTGAGGAATGCCCTTTGTGCAGGACTGGGCTGAAAGTCCATCCCTCCAGCAGAGAGTCAACACTCAACACTTGACATGTAGAGTCAGGCAAGCACTATATATGCTGCACTTGTGAGTAAGCTTTAGAATGTTTATGTTTCCAAGTTGCAACATAACGTTTCTTGTAAAAAGCTATGGATGCAATGCTTTTTTAAATACCAAAAGCATATGTATGTGAAGTTGTAAAAAGCTATGGATTCATAGAGCAATCGTCTGGTCCATTTTATCAGAATCAACATGACTCATGATGTCACAATAGAGAATAGAGACATGCTAGCCATAAGAAAAATCAAAGTGTTTCAAAATGTGCGCAAGGACACATCATATTATGATGAAGAGAAAAATAAAAATAAAGGGTCAATTTTTAACTTTGAATTACCAAACTGGACATGAAAGGTCACTCAATAGCTGGCACCGAACAATTTGGTCCTCGAGCGGTTTTAAAGGCAGTTCTTATTTAATAAGAATTTTATAAAAAAATATATTTAAATCTAAAAAATCATAAATGCAGTAAATGAGAAAAATATGAATTTCCTATAAAACATTTATTCCAATGTAACATATATATTGGTGATATATTTTAAGTTATTTGTATTTTTTTGTATGCTTTTAGTGTTTTATTACTTTTAGTCACATGCATTATTTGTTTCAATTGTAGTTTTGCACTTTTATGTAAATATAGTACTAATGCTCCAATTGCACATATAAAAACCTATCAATGTGCTCTAGTTTTTTCTATGTATTGCTATCTCTATCTTTCAGGTTTGCACCTTAGATCCAATCATATACTAGTATGTCAAGTCCAGGAAAGGAAAATGTGGAAAGTAAAAGGGATAGAGAATGCAAACTCACGGTATACTTATTTTTACTAATGTATCAGAAAGCTCCCGAACATCTCCCATGTCTCCAACCTAAAGTAGCATATCATTTACAAATTTATGCTTTGAATGAACTATATGATGACGAGCTGGTTTTTGGGACCAAGCATGAGTGCTTGCACTGAGAAAATAGTAACCTTGTCTACGTGGAGCCTGGGTTCGGATGGAATGCAGCAGAAAAGGAGGTACTGACCGCAATTTTAGCTTGAGACGTAGGCAGCTTACCACTGGGCAGCAATGAAGGAAGTTTGCTATCGTCACTGCTGCAGTTCTGCTTGTAGGTTTATAGCACACCCTTGTAGCTCAAGAAACTCCAGATTGGGGAAGAACTTGCTGCCAAAAAGACCATCCTGACCACCCTGCTTGTCGTTGGCAACGTGATCAGTCACAGAATCCATCTTCAGCCTTAAGACCTTTGCACTGATGAAACCATGAATATACTGCCAGTAGTACACGTGAAAACCCTTCTCCAACTGCGTTACGTGCAAATCTGCTTGAATCACGTTGGACGACCCCAGCACTTTCAGCAACAGCTGACAATCAACAAGAAGAACCCCATGGTATTTGAAGTACCGCAACCTCGGCGCTTCCAGCTCCAAGCCACCTTCCAGGTATGCCATGCTGCTATCATCATACACTGTGAAAATGACAGCAGTCCTCGTCGGGCAGACGAGCCGGTAGCATGGTTGTTCCTTGATCGGAGGCTCGCTGATCTCGTTGAAAAATGCACGATTTCCTATGAAAGAGCGTTTTCTGTTCCGGTCTTGAGTAACGTTTTCCACGCCTGGGAAGAAAGAGGATTCAATGTGCAGTGTGGCAAGCTGCGGAGACGCGTCGATGATGCGCTGGAGACGGCGGATTGTGACGATGCACTCCTTGAGATGCAGGTAGCTCAGCCGTGGGAAAGCGGCGGTGCCAGACAGAGGCGGCGTCAGGTGGGTGAAGCTGGTTGAAAGCGGCGGTGCCAGACAGAGGCGGTTCCGATTCTTTGCCAATAGGCAACTCAATACTGAAACTATGGAATCTATTTGCCACTGTTCCCAGCGCTCAAGAACCTCGACCTTACTGCGCTGGAGATTGTTTGAGTAGGCTTAGTAAGGGATTACCCGCGGGCTGGGTGAAAGAGCTTTCAGAAACCTAGTCACTATAAGATTTATGGTGTACAACTTCCGATTCTTTGCTAACAAGCAAGTCAATACTGAAACTACGGAATCTATTTGCCATTGTTCCCAGCGCTCAAGAACCTTAACCTGACCGGGATGCTGCCAGAAGACGACGTCGCCACTGTCGCCGCGGAGGCCAGGATGCTGGAGGGACCCCCGAGCCTGAAGACGGTGTCAATGCTGTTCATGCCGGAGCTTGAGATCCCACACTACAATTGTATTGTTACCATGAGGATCAGCTCCATGGCGCATACAAGATCAGGAGGTACAACGGACGCATGATGGTCGACGTACCGGAGGGCGCTGCGACAGCCTGCCTGAGGGAGACAACGAGGGAGATCAACTTGGTGCACTACTATGGAGGCACAGCGCAGAGGATGCTCGCCATGTTCTTGCTCTGCGATGCCATGGTGGTCAACGAGGTGTGCTGCGAGTTTGCACGGGGCCCGCTGTTCATCCAGACCAAACTGATGGAGGAGATCAGAGGGTGGGCGATGAACAAATCTGCCAAAATGATGTTCTTCTAGCGCGATGATATGATCTGATAAATCTTCAAGATTGATAGTGCTGTTCTTCTTTAATAACAAAGTAAAAAAAATGCAACGGATGGCACTTTGGCAACCGCGGCTGCTATGCGCCTATGTCTCGTAGTCCGTGGTGTTCCTAGTTGTCATGGACCAGTTATTGGGCTCAAAGAGGATCATGGATTGGGCTGGACGTGGTCCATTGAAGCTTGCAAGGGACAACAACACGATATAAGAAGGAGCCGAAGAGACGGAGGAGGTTGTCGATTGACCAGAACCTGAAACCAGGAAACCGGCGGCGACGACGACGAGTGAAGGTCGAGTCGAGGCGAGCTCTGCTCGATTTACCCCTTCCCCTCCACTTCTTCCTCCTTCCCCCATGTACCCAGCTTACAGAACCATCTAGACACTATCATGTAATTCCATCAGTTAATCGAATCGAGTGGGTTCGTGATAATTGGTAATCAAAGCTATTCTGATCCGTCCACCACCACCACCACACCGGATTTCATAGAGATGGAGCAGATGACGGAGGAGGACTTGTGTGCTGCAATCATGGCGAAGCTCGAGGAAATTGGGAAGAAGCTCGACGACACCAATCAGAAGCTCGACGAGGTGAATGCCCAGTTGAGCTGCGTCTCCAAGAGCTCCGACCAGCATGCGTCGGCATCTTCCTCGACCTCGCCGACCTCCTCTCCACCACGGGACGCCGCCCTGGTCGCTTCCCTCGCGACTGCGGAGCTCCCTCCTACGGCGCCCACCAAGTGTTCGACGGCGGGTCTCTGCCAGCCCACGAGTGTTCCGGAGTCGGCAACCACGGCGTTGACACTGCTCTCTACTTCCTATACCTCCCCTCCATCAGAGGATGTTACCCTCGTCGTCCCAGGAGCCACCATGGAGCTTCCACCAGCAACACCCGCAAGGTATTCGCTGACTGGTTCATACCAGTTCATGTGCGCTCTGGTGTCTATGGCGACATTCTCCGCACTGCCCATGTCTTCCTCGACCTCAGCTCCACCCCATGACGCCATCCTCATCGACCTTATTGTCGTCACCGAGCACCAGCAGTGGCGCCCCCCAAGTGTTCGGCACCGTGCGACAACAGCAGTGCGAGCATGCTGGCAGCTGCTATTCCTTCCACCACTCCTGTCTCCCTGATTGGTACCGACAAGGGAAATAATGTCAACATAACTGGCCACTGTGTCTTGCAGTTCGGTACTGGTATGTCGACTGATGCCTTACTGCCATACTATAATGCTAGTGTCTACAATTCTCATATAATGTTTGGGTGTCATTCGAGCAAGTGCTTAGAGCTACATCAATCATGGACACTATTGGTACTAGCATTAGTTGGCAATTGTGTGATGCAACGTCCCATACCTTGGCCATCCTTCAAGTTCAGTAGGAAAGGTGTGTTTGTAAATCTGAAAACACCATGGCCACCGCCTGAACCAGGGGAGATTAAGGGTACTAGAGTTGAGTTACTGCCTGGAACATGGCCATCTGTTTGGTGTCATATAGTTACTGTTGAATTTTCTTGTTATTCTGATGACCCAGAAATAGATGGATTCCATTGCCTAGAAAATGAATTTGGTCAGTATTGGAGTATGCCAATGGTGGTGTATCAGACAACAAAGAAAGGTCTGCTATCAACTTTGACAATGCCTAATATTCTGTACCACTGCAGAATGAGTGCATGTTGTCCGAATCATCGGTTTTACTTTGAGTTCCTACTTGACGGTGGTGATCAAAATTCTGTTGATGAATGTGAAAACCTGACAGTGGCTCAATTCATTTCGAATTTTGCCAACAAGGTATGGAGTTGTCGACATATTGTTATTGTTGGTAGATGTACAACACCAGTGCAAAATGAGCTTGCAAGCAGCAGAGGCAAGGATTTCATGATGGAGTTAATTCCTGGAAATTCCATGCTGACAGATGATGTCCGGGAAATGGTTGCTAGTGAGGTTAATGGTGCAGCTTGGATTTGGAAATTGGACTGTTGGGGAAGTTGTGTTCATGCTAGCTATCTGAATATTGATAAAAAGTGCACTTGCTTGCTGAATGAAGCCAATCAACAAATGCTTAAGCAAGATGTCAGAATGCAAGTATTTGAACGTGATCTATACCTTTGCTATCTGAAGCTACTTCATTGTCTGAAATTTCTAGTATGGCTGCAGCATAAGCTCTTTGATGTACTCTTGATTAGCATCATCGACTGTCAAGTGGTCCCCTGGGATCCAGGTGGAAATCAATCTTTTCTGGGTGGATTAAGATCTCATGATTGCTTGAGGGACCTTGAAGTAAGCCAGACTGATATGCACTTTCTTCAGCAACAAGTCAGTTCAAAAGAACAAAATGAGAACAAAACTGAATATTCAGAGAAACTAAAGTTTTCAAAGTTGCTTAAAATTCTTTGGCTCCCACCTGATCAAGTTAAGGCAACAAGGGACGAAGAAGATCTGTGGCTGCTATCTTGGCTATCATTCTGGTGCAGAAAATATACTGTGTTTGGGCAACATGACTTCAAGGAGAGTTGGAGTTCTTCAGTTGCGTCCATTCTGCATTTTGCCAAGAAGAGGTGGAGGCCGGATGATTGTTCTACCAGTGATGAAGCAATGCCATTAAATGATTTACCACTGCTCACTATATGTGATGGCCTAATGGTAATGATCGGCAAGCTGAATCCTTATCGCAGAGAAGTGAATTTTTCCGAGAGGCACATTGTTGATTATGAGCAGAACTGAGAACAGTGGACTACACATTGTATATCTCTGTTCAACAGCTCAAGGTGAAACAAATTTTGCTGCTGCTGATTATGTCCTAGAGCTGCATCCAATGACGTTTGATCCAGGCGGTTCACAGTTTCTTGAGTCGGCTTGGGGGCAAGCCGAATTTTTGAGAGGGGAGAATGTCATGGACCAGTTATTGGGCTCAAAGAGGATCATGGATTGGGCTGGACGTGGTCCATTGAAGCTTGCAAGGGACAACAACACGATATAAGAAGGAGCCGAAGAGACGGAGGAGGTTGTCGATTGACTAGAACCTGAAACCAGGAAACCGGCGGCGACGACGACGAGTGAAGGTCGAGTCGAGGCGAGCTCTGCTCGATTTACCCCTTCCCCTCCACTTCTTCCTCCTTCCCCCATGTACCCAGCTTACAGAACCATCCAGACACTATTCTGTAATTCCATCAGTTAATCGAATCGAGTGGGTTCGTGACACTAGTTTCCTAGGGCGTCGACTTCCACGGGGACGGGGCTCGCCGCGAGGAGGCTTGCCGCCATTCTATGGCAGCTTTGCCAACATTTTATGGCTGCCATCATCTACATGCAATTCTTTAAGGACTCTCGCTTTCTCAGCAAAGAACTTGGCGAGTTTAGCTTGTCCATGCGAAAGTGCAAGCTCACTCTTCTAAGGCAGCTCTCCAGGCACCTGAACGAATGCTCGCTCAAGGCAGGGATATAAGATGAAGCCTCGCAGCTGTCATCATCCTCTTCACCCAATGAATGCATTGGGCTTCTGCGATGCCTGAATTGGTCGACAGACTTGTTGAAACCTGCTTGTGTCATCTGGTCTATTGAAGAACATGTATGCATCATTGCATCCTTGACGTCAGGTCCTTGCTCAACTTGAGCCGGAGGTCACGGACGACAGGGCAACAATATTGGAGCAAGCTCGAGAGAGTCGACATCGATGCCTCGCTTGTGGGCTTATATTGAGCGTCTAGCTCAAGTCGCTCAAGCCTGTGGAGCAATGTACAATATCTATGCGTAAAAACCTCATCCATGCTGAAATCCAGTGTAAGTTTCAAGTGTTGAAAGAAGTGGCTACTTTGTCTGTTGGTCACGTGTGCTGGTAATTTGTATCTTCTTGTAGTTCATGGCAAGGTTAGTAGATAGATATGTTTTGTTGTAGTTTGTTTAGATGTGTAACAAACCTCCAGGCTGACCCTATCGTTTGATGACCGACGATGTATAAGGGTCACCCACGGGGCTTTTCCGTGCTCATCTAAGACGCAACTCGCTCCACATTGGCGATTCCCAAACCCACCTATAGTTCTTTCATGGTATCAAGAGACTCCCCTCTACATCGCATCCATGGCAGGCTCTTTGTCATCCACACCGCTCCTTGCCTTGCCCGTCACGGAGAAGCTTTCCAAAGGAAACATCGTTGTCAATGCTGCGGTCCCTCCCAAGGAGATCAACGTCCAAGTTGATGGCAAGACCATCGAACAAGTCAACTCAAAGTATACCACTTGGGTGGCCAAGGATCAATAGGGTCTGAGCTGCCTGCTAACGTCCATGACGCGCGACGTCATGGCTCAGGTCGCCATGCACAATATGATGGAGTCCGTGTGGACGACTGTTGAGGTCATCTTCTTCTCACGAACCAAGGTGCGTGCTATGAACATGCACATTGTCCTTGCTACGACCCATAAGGGCAACCTCACCATGGCGGAACACATCGCGAAGATGAAGACGTTCATCAACAAAATGGCCACGATGGGTAAACCATAGGATGATGATGATGTCTTCTCCTATGTCCTCCGATCTCGACTCTGACTAGAACCGCATCACGGCGGCCATCCTCACAAGGGCTGCGCCGATTAGGCTAGATGAATTATACTCTCAACTCCTTAGTTTTGAGATACGTCTTGATCTACACCACAATGGAGGATCTTCCTCGGCAAATCTCACCAGCTGAGTTGGGTGTGGCCATGGCCCTCGTGGTCGTGGGCGCGACCAACCTCAGGGACAAGGCCGTGGCGGTGGCAACTCAAGAGGACATGGTGTACATGCCCCCTCATGTTTAGAGTATTCACCTAGTATTTATGAGAAGTTACATGGCGTTATTTGGTTTGTTCGCATGGTGTCGGGTACCTATATTAGGGGTACCCTAATATGGGAGAAACTCACTCAAGGAGCGCTCAAGACTACGACTCAGCCCAACCTGCCGGGAGCGTACAACGAAAGATAGATACCAAGAACCGCGGCCTGGGTAACGAAGCGGCCCAACAAAGGCCCAAATCGGAAGTCTCCCAGGGAGCCTCAACTTCCTCGCCCCGCTCGAGGGTATCTCCTACCCCCGAGTAGGGGAAATCTCCATCACGGTCGAGGCCTCCCCGACGAACTCTGGAGAGACTAGCACCCTCGGGCGCCTTGCCTCGCTCGAGGCTGCCCTACTCTACGAATAGATGCGCTACCTGCCCTCTGGACGGGTGCATTCAATGCCCGAATTGACGGCACGCCACAGGAGTCAAAGGCAGAATCACCGCGCCATGCCATGGAAACGACTGCGGTCATTTCCACCTACGCCATCCACTATGCGGACAAGGCCGCCCTGTGCCAACCACTGTGCCCGCCCCTGTGCCAACCACTCCCCTGTCCTTACTGACGACAGGACCCTCGACGCAGCATGGAGTGACCCTCGAAGACCCATATGGATGGGACCGGGGGGCCGTGCTGGTCAGCGCTACACCTCGAGCGACGCCCCTAACGGGCGTGAAAGTCATCGACAGCGACCACCATGCCACCTCCTGTAGCCGAAGTTGGTACGCGCGATTCCTGCTCGGTGCCCTGGATCGCTCAAGTACAGAAGGCGTGCCTGGTGCCATGTCTCCCCTATAGTACCACAATAGTGCTCTTTAGTCTCTAGAAGAACAACGCCACATGTAATTCTCCCTCCTTCCTTCATCTATAAAATGAGGAGAGGAGCGCATGCACAAACACGGACCGACACTATATGCATCTTGGCTCAACGTGCCCACGATATTGGCACTCGCCTCAATCACCTCTAGCAAGGGACTTGGGAGCTTCTCTCCCTCTCTCGCACAACTTGTAAACCCTTACTACGAGCAACCCAGGTGCAGGATACACGGTGCCTTGCACCCTTTGCTGGACGTACGGCTCCGCGGCCGGAACTAGGATAAATCCACGTGCACCCGTGTTCATCTTGCATCACCATCAAGAGTTGTGATTAGCAGCGCAATCACTCGTTAGTGTCGGGCTGGTCGATCCTTACACCGTCACATGGTATTCATAAGATGTTCCATTGATCTTTTGGATTGTTCCATAATATCCATGAGATATTCTATTGTCTTATTTGGATTGTATGCATATTATAAAGATGCTAGATGACATTTTTTTTATTATACTTTCTTATTGTTGCTTAATGTTTAGGAACCTGCTATTTAGGAACTGGATGAAATAAGGGATCGTGTTCTTCTTTATACCATACAATGTACTTCATTTCAATACAGAAAAAGATGCACACATCTTTACGAAAATGCAATATTTCACTCACACATGTTTAAATGCAACATTAGCAGTGAAGAGTTAGCCGCAGACCCAATGGGTGGTCCAATGGTGCCATGGCACCCCCTAAAAAAGTGGCCCAACTGCATCTATGTTTGCCCCATTGACGAATGTTTGTGCCCGTTTGCACAGGAAATAAAGCACTGATGAGAACAAGCTGATGCATGTTGCTGAAAAACAGCTGGAAACCAGCCGGCTTACCGCAGTAACCGGTCAACCTGTCCGGCCTGGTAGCATAAAAGCCCGGTTACCGCCCCCGGACCAAACCTAGCAAACCAGCCCTCTCGGTTTACTGGTCGGTAAGACTGGTATACCGGTCTAGTTTTTTCGTTTAAAAAAACAGTACTGTAGCGGGATTTTTAACCATGCCGATAGTAGGCACGCAGTACCTTGTGATGGTGTGGGGGTCATGGATTAGGGGGCCCACTGTCAGGACGTCTGCTAGCGGCGCGCAGACGGAGAATGACCTTGGTGACGGTAGGGAGCGACACTAGTCTTGACTGGTCGGAAAACTCCGTCTCGCCCGACCTACAGAGGACCGGAGGGTGCAAGGATAGAGGCATCCATCCCGTCCGACCCCCGACCCCCCTGGACGACTAGGAGGAAGGGGTCGGGCACGTCCGTCTCGCCTGACCCCTGACCCCTCGGGTCAGGGGAGGGGCAGACCCCCGCGAGTGGTCCCATCTATCAATAGGCGCGCACAGTAAAGAAAGGGGGAGAGTCCCGAAGACCCTCCCTGAGTCAGATCTGGCTTGCGAAGGAGAAGGCGTGCAGCCTACGCCTTCTCCCGATCGACACCCGACATCACCTGCCCGCCTGCCAACTGAGAAAGCTGATCTGCAGCCCTGTGCTTGGGAAAAGGTAGCTGCATGCGCGTTGCTGCGCTAGCGGCCAAGAAGGAAGCTACCGCGAAGCTGCTGGTGGGAAAGTGAAGGAAACGCGGCAACCAAGGGAGGGGTCGCCAAGACGCACTAGGCCGACAGCAAGAAACAGTCGGGGGCGTCCAGCTTTCGAGGGTAGATAGGTAAATCGACATTGTAAAGCTGCCTTCCTCTTGAGCTATAAAAGAGGAGAGCGTCCCCCTGCTAGGGGATTCTGATTTTCTGGACTCTCGATCTCTAGAGCACTTAGTTCCCTACACGCACATTCCACACACAAGGCTTGAACCGGCCTTCGTTGTAATCCGCCGCCAAGAGAGCAATACAATCAGGGGCCCGTTGCACTGGACGTAGGGATCACTCCCGAACCAGTATAAACCCTCTGTCTTGCGTCTCTTGAACCATTCTCCACCGAGACGTGCGTGTTCTGTGATCAACACTAGCCGGCGTGAGGTACCCTGTGTACCACCCGCCGACAGTTGGCGCGCCAGGTAGGGGCCTGCGCACCTCTACGTCTTCATCGACACCCGGTGCGAGATGGCTGGTTCTGGCGACCATCAGTTCAGGTTGGGCGCGACCATCTGGTTCGGTAGCCTCGAGTTCCTCGTGAACAAGATGCTGGACGCTTGCGGTGACGCGCCACGCCTCGTCCTCGTCGACAACCCCGACTGCCCGGCTACCCGCGCGGGGCAAGTCCCCTGTGGTGGCCCGGCGGTGTTCTCGGCCGCCTCGGAGGAGGCCGCGACGGCTGCACAGGCCGTGAGCATCGTCTCTCGAAACTCCATCGCAGTGTCCAGGGTGGGGTGCGAGCGGATCGTGCACCGTCTTGGCGGGAGCGACAACGAAACCCAAGCGCTCCAGGTGAAGCGTTCGGGTTTGCCTTCGTCATGCGGTTCCAAAAGCCAAATGACCAAGAAGGCCTACGCGTGCTCACGAAAGGGCGAGGCGTCAGCTTTTCCTTTTGGTCTGAGGAACGCGTCACAAGCTTTCTCTGACTTGGCGCGACGCCAGGCTTGGAAAGGTCTTGAAAGGGCGCATGTCAGGGTGCGCCTGCTAAGGTACGAAGGCATCTTGGGGTGCTACTCAGCCTCGAGCGCCATGACCAGCCTGAGCGAGCCTGGACAGGAGAACGATAGGGAAGTGCACATCCCCCCGAGGATGGGTACGCACTGCCCCACGCGGGAGTGCTTCACCGTGGTTCCCTCGGACGACGTGACGAACGGGGCGAACGGGGCCGAGATCCGACTCACGCTGGAGCAGATCGCGGCGAAGCAACGAGAGCTGGAGGACATGCGGCTCACCATCGAGATAGAGCAAGCTCGGCTCAATGCGAACTTGGAGCCGTCAGCTCGGGCACGGGCCCGTGAGGTGGGCCAGTGGATCGAGACTAACGCCGATGGCTACCCTCTTTTCGATCGGGCGAGCCAGTGCATCGCAGCGGCTACGCTGCTCAGCCGGCAGCTGCCACAACCGTCTGCCCCGGAGGAACGCCGAGTCCAGAATGGGCTGAGGACGCTCCTCGAACGCGCCGCGGTGTGGCAGGTGGCGAGCTCCGCGGGAAGAAGGCGGCAATCCGCTGGAAACTCGCAGTCTCCCAGCCCCGTCGACAGGAAAAGGCCGGCCGACGGCTCACGATGGAATGTCCCGAATACGGACACCGCGAAGGTTCAGGACAGGCTGGGTCTTGATCGCGACGTACGACACACCATCGAGGCTCGGCGCTAGGACAAGTTGGAAGAGCTGGAGGATCGTGTCCCACGCATCAGGCACCATCGGCGCGAGGCGCATGTTGAGATAGAAGAAGATTGGGACTCGAACTCCGACTCCGATTGCCCCGGCCCGGCCGCCTTCTCCCACGAGATTCGTACCGTCGCAATTCCCCCGTGGTTCCGTCTCCCCACCAACTTCAGCAAGTACGATGGGGAGACAGACCCTTCGGTCTGGCTAGATGACTTCCGGCTTGCGTGCCAAGCGGGTGGAGCTTTCGACAATAAAGTCATCATATGCAACCTCCCCCTGTACTTGGCGGAGCCAGCCCGTGCGTGGCTCGAGCGGTTGCCAAACGGGAAGATCCGAAGTTGGGCAGATCTGAGGAGTATTTTCGTTGGGAACTTCCAGGGCACCTGTGCACGCCCGGGCAAGGTCTGGGACCTCAAAAGGTGCAGGCAGAAGCATGGGGAGACCCTGCGCGATTACCTGTGTTGGTTTTCTCAACAGTACAACAACCTCCCTGACGCCACTGATGCCGATGCCATCGCTGCGCTGATGGGAGGCACCAAGAGCCGACCCTTGGTCAACCGGATCGGTAGGGAGTGCCCGAACACGAAGAAGCACAGGGAGAGGAAGCCGTGCTGGCGCATTTTCCCAAAGATGGAGGGAAAAAGAAGCGCGAGGAGACTGCCGACGAGGCAGGGCCGTCGGACCATCGCGAGAAGAAGAAGAAGAAGAAGGAAAGAAGGGTCGAGTTTGTCGCCGTCGCAGACCCAAAACCCTCCCGACCCCAAGGACGGGTGCCATAAGGTCAGAGACAAGAGGACCGATCCCAGGGGCGACGACCCAACGAGGGCCAGACCCCCGACTACTTCGAGCAGCTACTCGAGGGTCCGTGCCCAAACCACACGACCCCCGTCAAACACAAGTACCGCGAGTGCGGACTCATGAGGAAATTCCTCATGGGTAGGCTGGATGGGGTCAGCCCGACCTCTCAACAACAAGGGAAGGGGACAGTGACCGACTCGTTTCTTGAACCTGACGAGTGCCTCATGATCTTCGGAGGCCCAGAGGCGCAGGCGTCAAAGCGACGCACCAAGCTGATGGAGCGGGATGTGTTCACGGTTCATCCTACCAACCAGGAGTTCCTCCGGTGGTCTGAAGCCGCGATCACCTTCGACCGGTCCGACCACCCGAAGTACGTCCCGGATCCGGGGAAGCTTCCACTGGTTGTGGCTCCGATAATCGGGAGGAAGCGCGTCTCCAAGGTGTTGATGGACGGAGGGAGCGGCCTCAACATCCTATATGCAAGCACACTGGATGCCTTGGGTGTCCCGAGATCCCACGTGCGGCCGGAACAGGCTCCCTTCTTCGGAGTAGTCCCGGGGAAGGAGGCTGTCCCGTTGGGACAGATCACCCTCCCAGTCACCTTCGGAGATCGGGAGAATTTCTACACCGCGACGCTCTGCTTTGAAGTGGTGGACTTCGACGGCTCCTACCATGCTATCTTGGGAAGGCCGTGCTACGCTAAGTTCATGGCCGTCCCAAACTACGTCTACCTCAAGCTCAAGATGCCGGGTCCCAACGGCGTCATTGTGGTAGGAACATCCCCTCAGGTGGCGTACGAATGCGAGAAGGAGAGCTGCGCACTGGCGGCAGCTCTTGTCGCGTCTCGCTGGCTCGCCAAGTCCAAGGCGGCTGTGGAGGCTTCCAAAGAACTTGCCGTCTCTCAAGCGGCGGTCGACGCCATGGCGGTACTAGTTTCCACTCCTAAGGGTCAGGAAGCGCACGACGCCAGGGGTGATGACGGCCCCGCAAGCCCGCACGCCTCGTTGGGCCCACCACGACCGCGAGGTCAAATCCGGAGCCTGACCGCCGCGTCGTATCACGCTCGATGGGCGGGTCTGTTCCCGTCAGCAGCTGGACAGGTCGCCGCGATCCATGGGCCCGGTTGAATCCCCGCGATCGGTCCGGATGAGTCAAAAAGGATGTGGGCCTGGCTCCAGGCTGAAGGATATAGGTCGACCCGCAGCGGGCTCGGGTGGCAGGACCACGCAGTCGGAAAACAGAAGACATGGGAACAGTGGGGTCGGAGACGGAAGCCCCCACGCCGACACTTCGCGAAGAGGGTCGGGGCCCCTGCAATACGGTGGGCACCGGGCATTGCCGTCGAGGCATTTCCAAGGTTGCGCCCCCAAAATTCCGGAAGTTACCAGGAGTTAGCGAGAAAACGAAAGAAAAGAAGAGCCCCCCAAAAGAAGAATCCAATTCCCCCGAAGAACGGATATGACCTCACAAACGAGTCCTCGACTCCTCTGCAAGGTCGGGGGCTACTGTGGGGGGTCATGGATTAGGAGGCCCACTGTCAGGATGTCTGCTAACGGCGCGCGGATGGAGAATGACCCTGGCGACGGTAGGGAGCGGCACTAGTCTTGACGGGTCGGAAAACTCCGTCTCGCCCGACCTACAGAGGACCCGGAGGGTGCAAGGATAGAGGCATCCATCCCGTCCGACCCCCGACCCCCCTGGACGACTAGGAGGAAGGGGTCGGGCAAGTCCGTCTCGCCCGACCCCTGACCCCTCGGGTCAGGGGAGGGGCAGATCCCCACGAGGGGTCTCGTCTATCAATAGGCGCGCACAGTAAAGAAAGGAGGAGAGTCCCGAAGATCCTCCCCGAGTCAGATCTGGCTTGCGAAGGAGAAGGCGTGCAGCCTACGCCTTCTCCCGACCGACACCCAACATCACCTGCCTGCCTGCCAACTGAGAAAGCTGATCTGCAGCCCTGCGCTTGGGAAAAGGTAGCTGCATGCGCGATGCTGCGCTAGCAGCCAAGAAGGAAGCTACCGCGAAGCTGCCGGTGGGAAGGTGAAGGACACACGGTAACCAAGGGAGGGTTTGCCAAGACGCACTAGGCTGACTGCAAGCAATCGTCGGGGGCGTCCAGCTTTCGAGGGTAGATAGGTAAAACGACATTGTAAAGCTACCTTACTCTTGAGCTATAAAAGAGGAGAGCGTCCCCCTGCTAGGGGAATCCGATTTTCTGGACTCTCGATCTCTAGGGCACTTAGTCCTCTACACGCACATTCCACACACAAGGCTTGAACCAGCCTTCGGTGTAATCCGCCGCCAAGAGAGCAATACAGTCAGGAGCCCGTTGCACTGGATGTAGGGATCACTCCCGAACCAGTATAAACCCTCTATCTTGCGTCTCTTGAACCATTCTCCACCGAGACGTGCGTGTCCTGTGATTGACACTAGCCGGTGTTAGGTACCCTGTGTGCCACCCGCCGACAGATGATCACTACTACAAAAACGATTTTCGAAGGCGGTCAAAAACGATTTTCGGAGACGGTTTTTGGATCTACCTCCGAACTAGCGCTTCTGTTAATGAGGCATTTTCGGAGGCAGATTTCTGCCCGCCTCCGTTAATAGAATTAAAAAAAATAAAAAATCCAAAACCCTAGATGGACCCGCCAAGTCCATCCAGCGTGCCGCCGCTGCTGCTTGGTGTCGCACCGACGCCGCCTAGCTCCCACCGTTGCACCGTCGGAGGAGGAGGGGAGGCGCCAGTGGAGGAGGGGAGGTGCAGTCAGAGGAGAAGGCGAGCTCGCATGCGTCGTCAGAGGAGGGGAGGCACTGTCAGAGGAGGTGAGCTTGTAGGCGTCGTCAGAGGAGGAGGGGTGGTGCAGTTGGAGGAGGATGACGTGAGCTTGCACGCGCCGTTGGAGGAGGAGGAGGGGAGGTCGCAGCCGCCGCTAGATCCCGCGAGCCGCCGCAAGTCGCGAGAGCTGTCACCCGCGGGATCTCGGGAGCTCGCACGCCGTTGGAGAAGGAGGAGGGGAGGTCGCACCCGCTGCCAGATCCCACGAGCCGCCGCCAGCTACGAGAGCTCGCACCCATGGGATCTCGCGAGCTCGCACGCCGCCGGATCTCACGTGAGATCGCATGCCGCCGGGTCCCATGGTGGCTGGGCTGGGCTGCCAACTCATGGCACGGGCTGGCGGCGCCGACCGAGCGAGCTTCTTCTCTGCTTCCAGTGGCGCTTCTACTATGCTTGCAGGAGAGAAGAGGGCGCGACGGCTGAAGGAAAAAGAGAAGGGAGAGAGGATACCCTAACCCTAGAGTCTATACAAAGAGCGTCTTAACGGGCTAATATGGGTCGTTTGGACTCATAGTTGGGCCTCTATTTTCTGAAGCGGTCCTTACAACGTGTCCGCCTCTGAAAATCGATTTTCAGAGGCGGTTATTTTAAAACGTCCGCCTCCGAAAATAGATCATTTTCAGAGGTAGACGTTTTAAAAGGTCCGCCTCTGAAAATTGATTTTCAGAGGCGGACAATGGCAACCGACTCCAAAAATAAAAAAATATCCGCCTCCGTTAATCGCGGCCATTAACAGAGGCGGACATATTTTCTGTCCACCTCTGAGACTGTTTTTGGAGTGTCTCCTAAAATATTTTTTGTAGTAGTGGGTGCCCAACACGCATGGAGTGATGAGTTGGTGCCACTTCAGAGCATGGTGCCGATGCCCATAGCCGCCGCTGGATTAGAGGCATGGAGGAGGCGATACGTATGAGGGCAAGAGAATTGGAGAGGGCTAAATAGTATTTTTACCAGCCCTCTTGTCCACAAAGTATTATTTAAATTTAGGTGGGGGTGTGTTGGACAAAAAAGTTTTTACCGTGTGCCCGAGCCAAAATCGATAAATAAGATGTGCTGTACCAAACCACAATTTCGTATGTTATTTTGTATCCAGAAATCTGTATCTGAATTGCTTGGTGAATTTTTATTGTTCTTTGCGAATTATAAAAAATATATTTTACCCTTTTGTAGGTAAAATTTTTAGCTTTGGCACCTCCTAAATAAAAAAACTTCGCCACTGCATGGCAGTATGGCACCCACCTGCAGATGGTCGTTTAAGTTGTGGTGTAGGATAATGCTTGGAAACTTCTGTACAGTAAACAGAATCAAACTTGAAACAAATACATTAATTACACATCGAGGTTCCATACGCTCCACTGCTTGCTAAGCTGTCCTTAGTTGTCCTTAATAAGGATTTCAATCAATCTCAAATAAATTGCGATTGAGCTGGCATCTGCTCGATCGGTAGCTAAGTCGAAGAAACAAACAAACTCCTTGTCTTTTACGAATAGATTAACACAAACAGGTGGTGATGGAACCATTATGACTGGCAGTTTGAGGAAAACGCAGGTCATGATAATGGGTCCATCACCACTAGTTTGTATTCTGAACTACGGTAGGCAAAAAATCGATAGTCAAAAAAATCCTCGCTAAACCAGCAGCGGATCGGTGGTCCTCTCATCGGTGTGACGATCGGAGCCGAGGGCCTTGACGCCTGCAGCATGGATGGTCACAAAGTGACTCCTAGCCAACACCCACTGTTGCATGCTGCGGATGAAGATTGAAGAAGCCATCGTTCGTCAGCACAGAAGCTTACACTACAGGGAAATCGTTGTTTGCCGTGTGCCAAAATCTTTGCCGTGAGCCAAAAATCGAGCTCACGGCAAACACCTTTTTGCCGTGAGCCTAAAACCGGAAGCTCACGGCAAAGACAAACTCACGGCAAAATCATTCTTTGCCGTGAGCTTAAAAAGGAAAGCTCACAGCAAAGATGTCCACACGGCAAAAGAGCTTTCTTTGCCGTGAGCTAAACAAGAGAAGCTCATGGCAAAAAGAAACTCACAGCAAAAGCTCCCTTTGCCGTGGGCTAAAATAACACGGCTCTCGGCAAAATAGTTTTAAATTATTTAAAATGTCGCCTCCTGTGACGGTAGTAACGGCTGTTAGGGCCATAGTTTGCCGTGAGCATTATACCTCACGGCAAAGAGGTTATTTGCCGTGAGCATTAGAGAAGCTCACGGCAAATAGGTAGTTTGCCGTGAGCTTTCCTAATGCACACGGCAAACATCCTCTTTGCCGTGAGCTTTTCTAAAGCTCACGGCAAATCTTAAGTTTCATAATTATTTTAAAATATCAAAACAAAGTCTAAAAATCATAAAATTTATGGATGTCTACTTGTATCAGACACATAGGTTGTGGAGAAGGTTTGACACGGTTTCGCATAAGTTTGTTTCGTACGATGCATAAAATTGAAAATGTCCGTAGAAGTTTCATAAACATGAGAAGTGATTTTTAGTTTTTGAAGTCAAAGTGAAGCTTAAGTTTTAGTTTGAGTTTAAAACATTGTGTATATGGTATAGACACTATAATATGGTCTTTCTTAAAGGTTAGTAATTTTTTTAGATATATTTGATATTTAAAACATGCATGAAATAATAAAAAATTGTTAAGACGTAAACAAGATAATGAAATAAGAAGCAAACAAATAAGAATAAATTTACTTAAAAGAAAGTCCACGAAATAGTTTGATCATTGTAGTGACTTTCTAAGAAAGAAAGAATATAAAAATATGTGAAACTAAAATGAAAAGTGGGTGGTTTTCATGTTTTGCCGTGAGCCCATGAGGAGGCTCACGGCAAAGAACCCCACGTAAATTAATTTTTGGGGAGAAAAGATAGGGAAAAATAAAATTAAGTGGGAGAAAAAACAAAACTAAATTTTAGGGGCGAAAAAAAAATTGACACGTGGGCATGGTTTGCCGTGAGCCAGATCTGACTCACAGCAAACCGGCCGCTTTGCCGTGAGCCGTCGGATCTGGCTCACGGCAAACCTTCCGCTTTGCCGTGAGCCAGATCTGGCGGCTCACGGCAAAGCTGCCCAGATGCCTTTTCAACCTCCTCTTTCCCATTTCTATTCACTTCACTCAAACACTTCACACACCGCACACCACACACACACACCTCCTCAGCCGCCTCCGCCGGCCGCCGCCAGCCGTCGCCGCCTCCGCCGGCCGCCACCAGCCGTCGCCGCCGCCGTCGGCCGCCTCCTCCGACGTCCGCGCAGGCCGCCAGGCCGCACAAGGCCAGGAAGCCGGCCAGCCACTGCCGGCCAGCCGCGCCTCCCCCGTGCTAGGCAGGCCGGCCAGGCGAGCCGCTGCCGGACAGCCGCGAAGCCGCCTGGCTAGGCCAGTGCCGGCCGCTGCCGGCCAGGCCAGCTGCGTCAGCCAGGCCAGGGCAGCCGCGCCGGCCAGGCTGCCGGCCGCGCAGGCCAGGCCGCACAAGGCCGCGCCAGGCCAGGTCAGGCCGACACCGGCCCCTAGGTCTGCTGCCTCCGACGCTGGGCAGCCGTGCACTCGAGGTGAGAATTGCTCCTCACAGGGCTTGTTATTTCGCATATATGTTAATTGTGTGAGAATTGATGGTGAATTTGCAATAAACTCTAGTGAATTGGATTTGAAATTGTTAGAATTCATAAAGCATGTGAGTTAATTTTGTAAGAATTGATGATGAATTGTTGGCCATCGTGCCCATCGTTTGTGTGATCATTGTCGGCCGTCGTGCCCTTGGTTTGTGTGTTGATTGTTGCGGGTCTTAGATAACTCACCATGCAGGGGAGATGCTGCCAAAATTTGCTTTTGACATTGTTATTTTTTTTATGTGTAGGTAGAGACCGCTTTTGACTCGCGACCTTGCACGACGGCGAGGTGAGACATTAAACCCCACCTCTCTGCATGTTCATGTTTGTAGTTCACGTAAGCGAGTTAGGCGTCTCTCGTTCGGAAGAGATACGGTTCAAAATATGCCGAGATATCTGCATATTTAAAACCATACATGTTTCGAATTGTCCACGTTTTTGGACAGCCCTAGGATGCGTCGATGTGGTTAGTCTCCATGTTCTACTTCTATCCGGGACAGAGTTTCGGCAGGATCTCCCTGTTGTTCTCTGGATACACACTCTCCTTCCAAGGACGTGTATCTGGAGAACAGCGGGGAGGTGCTGCCGAAATTTTCTCTCGGATAGGAGTAGAGCATGGAGACTAACCACATCGACATATCCTCGGGTGGGATTAGGACCTATCTTCACCTATTAGAAAGTATAAGGAGCGTGTAGATACTTAAGATTTTTATATTGCTCGTTGATACTTTAAGGATGAACGACCATGAGTGGATGTACACGGGGCGTTTGAGTAATCGTCAGTTTACAGACGAATGGATTGAGAAGACCGAGGAATTCGTGAAACTAGCATTTCAAAATGCTAAAGGAGCCAGCAGGACTTGGTGTCCATGCAACATTTGCAAAAACAAGAAACGCCAACCAAAGGATGTCATGAGTACACATATTTGTAAGAATGAATATGTTTCCGGCTATACACGGTGGAAGTATCATGGTGAAGTCGACGATCGTGTGAGAGAGGAGGTAGTGAGACAACGAGTCATGGATTATGATGCTGAAGCTAGGGTAGGGGACATGTTAAATGACTTTGGTGAAGCACACTTCAATGGGGAACCTATGGAGGAGGAGCCGGAGGCAACCGCAAAGGCGTACTATGACATGTTATCCGCGGCTCAACAACCCCTTCACGGGCATACTAAGTTTTCTCAGCTGGATGGCATTGCACGCCTTATGTCCCTAAAGTCCCAATACAATCTTGGGCGGGATGCCTTCGATAATATGTTGAAAGTTGTTGGCAGTCTGCTTCTAGAGCCACACAATCTTCCTCCGAACATGTACGAGGCAAAAAAACTCCTTAATGCACTGAAGATGCCCTATGAGCAGATACACGCTTGTCCAAATGGATTTATCTTATTTAGGAAAGAACATGAGAGAGCGAATTACTGCCCAAAGTGTAAATCCTCTTGGTTCGTGGAGCAAGATTGTGGTGATGGTCAGAAGAAGCAGAGCAAGCTCCCCATGAAAATCCTACGGTATATGCCGTTCATACCGAGGATCCAACAGCTTTACATGACCGAGGAAATCGCGAAATAGATGACACGTCACAAAGATGGACGTCGATACAATCCCGACAAGATGGTACATCCATCCGACGGTGAATCATGGCAATGATTTAATCAAATTTATCCGTTGAAAGATGATGAAGCCCTTAATGTTCGTGTTGCTCTGGCTACAGATGGGTTCCAACCTTATGGGATGGGGGCTGCCTCATACACTTGCTGGCCTGTGTTCGTTATCCCTCTCAATCTCCCCCCAGCGACTTATTTATTCGGCAGAACATATTTCTGTCGTTGATAATTCCCGACCACCCGGGGACTAATATGAATGTGTATATGGAGCCTCTGATTGATAAATTGGACCGTGCTCGGGAGGAAAGGGTACTGACATACGACCGGGCTACAAAGAGAAACTTTATAATGCATGTTTGGTACCACTACTCCCTGCATGACTTCCTAGCATATGGGATATTCTGCGGCTGGTGTGTGCATGGTAGGATGCCATGCCCAATATGCAAGTCAGCTTTGAAGTTCATTTGGTTGAAGAAGGGTGGCAAATATTCCGTGTTTGACAAACATCGGCAATTCCTCCCTTTGAATCATCCATTCAGGCGAGACATAAAGAACTTCACCAAAGGTCTTGTAGTTACAGACCCTCAATCGCACATTATGACCGGTGCTGAGATTTGTGCTCAGGTATCTGGTCTACAGGCCAACCAACAAGGTGGTTTTGTAGGATATGGTTAGAATCATAACTGGACTCATAGTTCAGGATTGTGGAGGCTCCCCTATATGACAAACATTCTTCTTACACATAACATTGATTTGATGCACACTAAGAAGAATAATGCCGAGGCTTTATTCGGACCCGTCATGGATATTTCTGATAAGACAAAAGACAATGTTAAAGCTAGAGTAGATCAAGCAACGTTGTGCGATAGGCCAAAGATGAACATGGTGCCTCCCACTAGTGGCAAGACCTGGAAGAAGCCTAAGGCCGATTACGTTCTGACGAGGGCACAAAGGAGGGAAGTACTAGAATGGTTCCAAACATTAATGTTTCCTGATGGATATGCGGCCAATTGGAGGAGAGGAGTTAACTTTGCCACCATGCGAGTCAATGGGCTCAAGAGTCATGACTTGGCTTGAGCGGCTTCTTCCGGTGATGGTCCGAGGCTATGTCCCCGACCGGGTCTGGCTAGTGTTGGCAGAGTTAAGTTATTTCTTCCGCCAGCTTTGTGCAAAGGAGTTATCTCGAACCGTGATACAAGAGATGGAAAAATTGGCGCTGGTGTTGCTCTGTAAATTGGAGAAGATCTTTCCACCTGGTTTCATTAACCCGATGCAGCATATGATTTTGCACCTCCCGTATGAGGCCAGAATGGGTGGACCTGCCCAAAACCATTGGTGCTATGCAGTCGAGAGATGTCAAAAGACTCTTCGATGTAAATGTAGAAATAAATGTAAAATTGAAGCATCCATTGCGGAAGCATTCATTCTGGAGGAGGTGTCAAACTTCACAACAAAATACTATTCAGACAATCTCCCTAGCGTGCATAATCCTCTTCCTCGTTACAATGATGGGCCCAATGAATCAAATCTTAGCATTTTTCAAGGACAATTGGGCAGTGCAAGTGGCGTGACCAATAAGGCTTTGAACATGTCAGAGTGACGCAAGATCATGCTATATATCTTGACCAACCTCGACGAAGTGAAGCCGTACATGTTGTAAGTTCTCAACCTAACTTGTTTTCGAGTAGTAACTATTCTGCATCCAACCCTTTATGTCTTGTTGGTACAGGGAATTTCATCGTCAATATTGGCATCGTTCTAGGGAAGCAACGCCTCAGGAATCTGATAGACTTCTTAGGGAAGGTGCGGGATCAGGAATGCCTGCTTTCATTTCTTGGTTCAAACAAAAGGGTGGATCTGATTCTACCATGAGTGTCGAACTAAGACAGGTTGCCAATGGCATTGGTAATAAGGTCAGGTCGCTTACTGGTTATGATGTCAATGGATATCGCTTTCACACAACAACACACGAGTGTAGTCGGCCCAATCGAAGAACCACTAATAGTGGAGTTTTTACAATAGGCTCTAATGGGGTCGAGTATTATGGAAGAATTGAGGAAATATATGAATTGAGGTTTCGTGGTCGTCGAGAATTTAATCCTATCATATTCAAATGTCATTGGTTTGATCCCCAACAAGTGAGACGAACCCCAAACCTTGGGCTAGTCGAAGTCCGACAATCATTCATGTATCGAGGAGACAATGTCTATATTGTCGCTCAACAAGCCACACAAGTTTATTTTCTCCAATACCCTTGTAAGACCGACATGCGTCTTCAGGGGTGGGAGGTTGTGTACAAGGTATCGCCACATGGTAAATTACCTGTTCCAAACAATGATGATTATAATATAGATCCAAACACATATGAGGGAGAATTCTTTCAAGAAGATAGACTTCAAGGGAGTTTTGTCATAGATTTAGCAGAAACGATTGGAATGGAAGTAGACAATGAAGATTTAGGTGACGAAGACGATGGATATGAGGTCGAAAATGTGATGGACTTACAATTACTTGAGCGATTGCAATTAAACGATGATAGTGATAACATTCCTCCTTCGGAGCATGACCATGATGATATCGATGCACGTGATAGTGATGATGAGTATTACCAACAAGCTAATATTGATGATTATTTCTAAAAAATTGTACGTGCCTTAATATTTTAGTTTATTTGTATTGCTATGTTAATTTAATTTATATTCTCCTTATTTTTCTAATTTCTATGGTATATCTTGTTTATTTGTGCTAATTTGCCTATTCTTTTTATTGACAGGTGACTGAACAAATATGGCGGGCGGGAAGGTGAGGAACGTGAACTCCGTGTACCAAAGATCAAATCAACTACTTGAGCAGGGGCAGGGGTCAGGCGAGGGGCAGAGGAGGGGCAGGGGTCGCCCGAAAGGCAGTGGTGAGGGGTCCGGGAGTGGTCAGGGGGCTGGTACAGGACGCACACGTCGCACCTCCACTTGAGGAGAGGAGTCGTCTTCTGAAGACGATGACTTTGTACCACCCGCACAGCACCCGGAGTCGGAGGACGAGTCGGTGGAGGCGGAGGATGGGGAGGAGGAGGATGGGGAGGATGGAGAGGATGGAGAGGAGGAGGATGGGGAGGAGGGGAGGAGGAGGATGTGGAGGATGGGGAGGATGAGGAGGGTGAGGGGCACCAGGGGTATGAGGAGGCCGTTGGGGATCCACCGAGAGTTTGGTTGCGAGGTCCGTCGACCCTTCAAAAACGACCAGCTCCTCACAAACGCCCGGTGATTAGGCCCTATGGGCAGAAGTAAGCACTTTTGACTCGATCAATATTCTTCATATGATATACTACAAATCTCAAAAAAATTAATCACATTTCAGGAGTTGGGAGATTATGGGCGTAGGTGATCATTCACGCCTTGTCAATGGCATACTAGGCCTTTTGTGCAGGGAACACTTCCCTGGCATGGTTTTGCATGGTGGTGTGTACGAGCCGGCATTGACTTTTGAACACTACTACTCAGCGGTGGACCAGCGAGATCTTTTGGACAGGCTTTATGATAACGTGGCGGAGCGGGTGAAGAGCGAGTTATGGGTAAGTTGACCTCACACTACATTACTCTATTCATTGCATTCAAAGCATATAAGTATTGTATGTATATGAAGGATTTCTTCAGGTGCGAGGATGGATGTGAGGCAGACGCACAGGGTAATGCTCATACAACCTGCAAAAATCTAGTGCATGACATGCATTATGTGGCGCGCGTCCAGGTTATCATTAATTACCACGCATAAGTGCTTCACACGAGGGTCACCAAGGAGGAGGCAAGAAAGATGACGCTGAACAGGGGGCAATACCTCCAGGTAACTAACGACCTTGAAGACTCTTCTTTTCTGAGAATAAATATGCTTCATTTGATATTCTACGTTCAATTCATGTCTTGTAGGCGCCTGTTAGTTGGTGTAATAATCATGCACAAGCCTGGGAAAGAATGATGGATAGGTGGTGCTCTGCTGAATGGATGGAGAAGCACAACCTTGCCTGGGAAAAGCGTTTGAAGATGCAAGGACCAGTGCACCATCAAGGCAACCGAAACCTAAGGGCATTTGCGAAAACATGGGTAAGCGGATACCTTTCTTTGCTTTGATGTTAGACATAGTGATCAATATCTAACAACCTTACACTCATTATCCGCAGTCTGATTCACATGGTGGCCAGCCTTGTGGCGAGGTGAAGGCGTACGCTTTAGCTCACATGGGCAAGGCGACGACAGACACTGACTTCAGCATGGAGACACCGGCCTCAGCGTACACCAATCCGACAATCGCCCCACGGCTTAGTGCATACACACAGAGGGCAAGGGAGGTCCATGGGTCGGAGTACGATCCAAGCACCCAGAACTTTGATGGATGAATCGTCATGGAGGTAGGAGGAGGCAAAAAGCATGGGCGTTACTGGATGGGTGATGGCCCGATCGACTCGGCCTCGACGCCAAGACTCTCCGAGATTCGAGCAAGGGCGTCGAGCGGAAGCGATGCGATACGCCCAAGACAAACTGTTGACCAGATGCAGATAGCAAGTCTACAGGTTATTTCTGTTTGCTTCGGGCTTTTTTAAATTCTGACACTATTAATTTGAATTCTAACATATATTATGTTGCAGGCCCAGCTACAAGAAGAGAGGAGCCAACGGGAGCAAATAGAGGCCTCCATGAGCCAGATGTACCTTTGGATGCAGAATGTGGGTGCTCAGATCTCTATACCTCTGCCACAGATTCAATTGTACCCAGCGCCTCGTCAACACACACCTGTGAGTATATATGAATGCTTTAGTTTGTATGTTGGTAACTTAATTCTTTCCCCATATGTGCAATATATTATTCTCTGTGCAGGGTCTATCGGCGGCATCAAATGATCCTGCTACTAATGTGTCGCCTGGTGCTACTGTGTCGCCTTGGGGGACTTGGGGATCTCAGCCGACGCCACGAGGCCCACCTGCTACTGTGTGACCTTAGGGGCATTGGGGCTCTCAGCCGTCTCAACCGTCTCAGCCGCCGGAGGCAAACACACAGGATCAGGATCTATCCACACCCACCCCCTCCAACCCTTGGGAACGAAGGCCGCACTACTAGGTAGTGAACTTGTTGTCGTTTGATTGAACTTGATAATGTCGTGGTTGAACTTGGTTTGGATGTCGTCGAACTCTATTGTTTGTCGTTGAATGTCGTGGTTGAACTTGGTTTGGATGTCGTCGAACTCTATTGTTTGTCGTTGAATGTCGTGGTTGAACTCTTCTAGTTTACCTTTCTCGTTGTATTAACTATGTGTGGTTGTGCAATGTCTATATAAACTGCCTGTAATGCTCATTGTGATGACTATGTGGTTGTGCAATGTATATGTAAACTGTCTGTGTGATACATTTTTAATTGGGGTATCATATAAAAAAAACAGAAAAAAGTAGGCCCAGGTGCCATTGTTTGCCATGAGGAAATGACCCAGGCTCATGGCAAAAGGCTCCTTTGCCGTGAGCCACTGGCCCAGGCTCATGGCAAATAGCCATTTCTGGGATTTTCTAGTCTCTTTGCCGTGAGCCTCGGCCATGGCTCACGACAAAGGAGCCTGTTTGCCGTGAGCCTGTGCCCTAGCACACGGCAAACAGGCAATCTTTGCCGTGAGCCAAGGCCATGGCTCACAGCAAACAGGCTTCCAGGACGCCGCCTTGCTGTCCTGCCAGGTGGGCCCCGCACGGATGTTTGCCGTGAGCTACGGCACCTGGCTCACGGCAAAGATGCCCTGTTTGCCGTGAGCCAGGGCTTTGGCTCACGACAAAGATGGCCTGTTTGCCGTGAGCCAGGGCTCCGGCTCACGGCAAACATGCCTCCTTTGCCGTGAGCCTGTCCCGTGGTTCACGGCAAATAGGCCTTCTTTGCCGTGAGCCTTTGCGTTGGTTCACGGCAAACCTCCGTGCGGGCCCCACTAACGCCGTTGACGGTCGTTCCTCGCCGTCATCGTAAAATTTGTTTTGCCGAAGGGGTTTCTTGGCTCACGACAAAGGTTTGCCGAGAGGGTGATATATGGCTCACGGCAAAGGTCCCTTTGCCGATAGGTTTTTTGCCGTGAGAGCTTTGCCGTGAGCCGGCTCACGGCAAAGGCTTTGCTGTGAGTTTTTGGCCCTTTGCCGTGAGCATTGGGGCTCACGGCAAACTAGCCGAATCCGGTAGTGTTAATTAATGTGTACGCAAGCAAAGCACCCACAAGGCAGCATGCTAGAGCAAACATGTTCTGATATTATACAACTTGCAGTTGGAACGACCAGCTCATTGTGCTGCCTACGCGAACATGGAGGGCTCCCGTAAAGTCCCACAAAATGAAGGACGTGGGCTGCCGCATGTGACCGCAACGGAGCTCGCGGCCGCAGGGCGGGGCAGCTTGCAATGGTACATGTGGATCAGAGAAATGGCGCACATTCGAAGCTTGCGCTTAATAGTTTCTCTCCTTCGCAGGCTTATCTATATCTTCAGGGCAACCATATACCATCTATAAAAGGTGGATGCATCGGGCTCTCACCTTCGCACATCCCATTCCCGCCAATAAGTAACAAAACACACAATCGGACCCAGCCTGCCATGGCGCCCTCCACGACCTTGCAATTGATCAGGTGCCCGACGAAGCAGCAGGGCCTGATTCTAATAGTGGCCCTGGTCGTCGTTCTGGCAATGCCTGCAAGCTGCATGGCCCAGAGCTTTTCGGGTTACGATACTTCTGTGGCTGTCAGTAGTACCAACCCGCTGGATGATCAAGCCAAGTCTGTTGTCAAGGAGTCATTAGCACGGCCAGGTGCTTGCAAAGAGGATGATCTTCCAGGTTCGATCCGGTGCATAACCACACTCCGCTCTGCTACTGCTGGCGACTTATTAGCAAGCGCTTACAACAATGTTAGAAGCTGCTGCTTCACCCTCGGCAATCGGCTAGACACCTCTTGCTTTTGCGCCATTGAGAAAAACAAGGCCAAGCTGGGCGTTGACCTGCCCAGAGTATGTGGGGACAGCACCTCTTCCGGCTCCGGCCATGACCGCTGTGCAGCCTTTGAGGAACAGAAGCAGAAAGAGGAGGCACTCATCAACAGCTAGTAGCCTCGACGCCTGCAGGGACCTCCTCAGGCGATTGGGGGCGGCCGGCGGCGAGCAGCCCAGGTTCACTCTGGACGACGTCAAACCCTACGCCCAGTATAGTAGATCGCTACGTGCAGCGCCAGCTGGTGCCAGAAGCAAATGAGCGAACCAGCCGGCCCCCACTACGGCAGTACGGTCAGGTCGTCTATGCGCAATATCTTCCACCTGCTGTATCGATCGTGCTTATTTTCCTGTTTTATCAGTACCTGATGTTGTTCCTGCTGCTATTCTTGGCTGTTGGTTTCCAAAGAGTTGATGTATAATACCGCTTTCATGCATGTACCACCATATATTGAATAAGGACTCGGATATGTTTTGTTCGTCGTGCATAAAAGCTGGGAAATTTGAGTTCTGAAGCAACTATGAATTGATTTATGGGACAAGGTATGGGCTCTGACTAAGGAGAACTAAAAAATTGAGAGATTAACCTGGGAAATTTGTCTTGTTTCTTGATAACCTCTCCACCAGGGCCTTCATCACTAGAGTTACCATATGTTGTGGAATCGCCATCTACAAGGTCACTGCCATCAAGTTGTTAAATTTCATTAACTGCCCAACCACTAACATATATACCATCATATAGATTTCTTAGCTCTCTGACTTAAGCTTCTTCTTGAATTCTTTCATTTGTCCGTTTATTTCTACTCCTTCCTCATCCTCTTGTGAAGAACAAAATTCATCAGGAAGGAAATCTCTAGCAATTTCTTGTTCCTCTCCCACCTCACTACAGAACTCCTGGACCTCTAGGTTAGGCTCTTCGCTTGATTGGCATGCCGTGGATAGAACTGTACTTCATCTGAGCTATGTACCATCACCAACTTCAATTACTGGATCTATAATATTATTTTCTTCAGCATCACTCCTCTCATCATCTGCAAATGCTTCAATATGTATTTCCATGGACTTAACATACACATCTGCAACCTCACTGCCTGTGATACAATATGCCATTAACTTACACAAACTATCATCATGCAACACCCTCATCCCATTATCAAGAATTTCACCAGGAAAACAACCAATGCAATGAGATGCCATCTGAAACGACCCCATGATGATCCCTCAAGTGTCCAGTAATCTCAGGTAAAGATTAAATCCCAATCTATATATACCAGACAGTCCCATAGAGCCACCAAAATACTGCATTGTGTTCCCATCAAAGGAAACCGTCCCTCCAAAAAAGCACATCCAAAGTTCAATTCGAACCAAAATAAAAAGAAGAAATAGATACATAGGATTCGGTTGCCCTAGACAGGGAGAATCGCCTTAATCGATGAGAATCTCTATTCCCCTACTGCATTTGCTCAGGTAGCCGCCAGGACTGGGTGCGCCAGGAAGGGAGAGAGGGATGAAGGAAGAGAGCGCGCCGTGTGTGTGTGTGTGTGTGAGAGAGAGAGAGCGAGCGAGCGCACACCGAGTGAGAGATTAAAGCAAGAGGGCTGTGAGGAGGGCTGACGTGGCTGCCAGCCTGCCACGTAGGATGGAACCAGCCTGGGGTGGGGCTTTTGACAGTTCAGGGGTGTCAGACAGTTAGCCGGTTTCATAAATGAGGTTGAATTCTAGACTTTTGTAAGAGTTGAGAGGGCAATCTGGACTTAATCCAACTTGTACATAGTACTATGGCATTGGCACAGACCGGCAGACCCATGTCCAAAACTGCCCACAATGAAAGCGATGACTAGACCTGTAGACCACTCCCAAGTTAGAAGCTACCTTCACATAGTATGGCGTCACAACTCAAACGTTTTCGAAAGACATATATGCACAACGGTGCACCCACCACCTCCAGAAGCAATTCCATCTTAGAGCAACTCCAACAGGATATGTAAATGGGTGTTGATATGTAAAAATAGCAAAGAAGAGGTAAAATATGCTTCCAACAGATACGCTAAACACGTCTGTTCGGTTTCCCATCGCCATCCCGTCTTTCAAGGTCGGCATCTATGCCGAACCAGCGACGCTCGGCATCGGGCCTGGACTTCCGGCGTGCTTCCTCCCCTTCCCGCGCGTGCCGCTGCGCAAGGAGAGAGGGAGTTCGATGGGGAGGCCGCCGGCGACTCGCGGTGTTCCGCTGGAACACGCGCGTGGACATGAAGAACGACAAGGTAGACGGGCACGAGTACGACGAGGGACTTTGAGCGGAGCGGCATCCTGGACGACGAGATCAACGAGACCATCGTCCGGCTGCTGGGTAGGGGCGTCAAGCTGCACAGCATCATAAACACCTGCCATAGCAGCACCATCCTTGACCTCCCCTACCTCTGCCGCATGTATAGAACGGGGTACCGATGAATGGCCGCCGGCACCGGCGCCGCCGACAAAACCGAGCAACTTTGCCCCCGACTCCGAGGTGGCCAAGCAGCAGCACAAGCGCAAAGATGGAGCACAAGCGCATAGGTGGAGATGGTGAAGGAACAATTCACAAAGCTGCTGCTTGGCTAGGACATGCGCGGGAGCGGCAAGAGCGTCTGCACGGCGCTCGACATCTTCAACGCTGCGTGCTGCGTGTCTGACGGCTACGAACGGAAGTGGACTCACGGCGGCCACGAGCGGCAGAGGAGTTGCGGCTGGTCACAAACGCGGTGCCGATGAAGGAAGACGAGTCGCCCTTGATCACATGTGTCTGATGCTACAAACAGAGGTCGAACAAGAACGTGATGCCAGTCGCGGCAGCCACGAAGGAAGGCGAGTCGCCGTCGAGGTTTCGTTGGAAAAGGATAGGAGGAAGGGCGACGTCGATGAAAAAAAAGTTTTGAATATAGAGAGTCCATGTTTTACCTAATCTATTGGTTTCTCTTCCTTTTATGGAACTTTATATTTTTTTACCTATTCTTTTACCTCTTTGTTTAGCTATGATTTTTACATAATTTGTTGGAGATGCTCTTAGGGTATATACTGATGCCTCTCTTTGCTATATTATTAATCATCAAATTTATGTTGATTCTTTAGTTCAACCAAAACTGGACCTAGAGACTTGGAACGGATACATGCCCAAATTATGTTCACTCACCTTTGTCATAAAATACTATTTAAACTTAGAATTAAAATGTGACCGAAAGTGACTAATATTCAAACAATCAATAAATCTGATTAGAATGATAATTATGTTGATAGGCTTTCGGTTGCTACTTTTGCTGCATTGATTAAATCAAATGTTTTTATGGTTCCAACTTTAACCATTAGCGTGAGTGGATGATGTTGTGGTTGACAGATAAGAACATAATGCATGTGGAAGAGGGGAAGCCTGAACAATTCACTCCTGAGCACGGTAGTGCGTTCACTGCCGATAACTTATTTCGTGACTGCGTGCTTGGCGGTATAGCCAAACACCTTGTGGACTCATACATCCGACTCAAGACTGGCATGGATGTTTGAGATGCCCCTGAGGCTCATACGGAGTTTCGGGATTGTGGAAGACTGTCATGTGGTAGAACAAGCGCATGAGATACATATGCTAGCAAAATATCTCAGGTGTTGTAGCAAGGATAATTCATATGTGTTACCCGACAAGTTTGTGGCCGAAGGTATCATGTGTAAGTTGACACTTCTTGCAAGGACTTTGCTTCCTCTCTGAAACATAAGAGACATAAGTGTACCGATAATGAACTCATTAAGACTCTTGATATTGAAGAGAAGGCGAGACAAAGGACACGTGTGAAAAAGGAGTTGTTGGTGCTAGTGCCATTTTTTAAAAGAACAATAATGGCTAGAAGAACCGTTCCTTCAAGGGCAATAAGAAGCTGCCACAACCACAAAACCAAGCAAAGGCTTAACAAACAACCACGTTTGAGAAGAAGAGAGGGTTGAGCTACGTGTGCGGGAGTCCGGACCACTTTGCTGGGAAGTGTCTGAACTGCAAAGGCTCGAAATTAGCATGGCTTGCAGAACATCAGAGTATGGTAACTTATTACCTACAGTGCTTTCATTAATTTTTTTTACCCTGAATTGTGGGTTGACAATGGTGTTAATATTCATGTTTGTGTTGATATTTCCTTCTTTTCTTCTTCTCAGGTCGGAGGGACTGCCTCCTTGTTGATGAGGAACAGATTGCATGCGTGTTCTTGGTGTTGGTACTGTAAATCTAAAGTTTACTCCAGGAAAACCACACAGTTATTGAAGAATGTGCAGCATCTCCCCGACATCAAGAAGAACCTAGTCATCAGCTATCTACTATGTAGAGATGGTTTCAAAATAGTTTTTGAGGTCAATAAATGTATAGTGTCCAAATTTAGAACATTTCCCGGTAAAGGTTATGACAGCGAAGGTTTGTTCCTCGTTTTCTTTTGATGATGGTTGCACCACAGTTGTGCACAATGTGGTTAATGTTTATGAATCTAATGTTTGACATTCGTGGCTTTGTTATGTTAATTTTGGTTGTATGTTGCTGTTAGAAAATTTGAGTTCAATTCCAAAGTTTACCTTTGTCAAAAAATTAGTGCCATGTATGTATTGAATCAAAACAAACTCGCAGGCCTTACAAGGCTGCTGAGGCGAGGGACTTGGCATCTTTAGAGTTAATTTATTCCGATCTGTGTGAAATGAATGACATGTTGACAATAGTTGATAAAAAATATTTCATGACGTCGATCGGATGATTGCATTAGTGTCATATCTATTTGTTGAAGTCAAAAGTTGAAGCTTTACACTACTTTAAAAACCATCAATTCAAAGACGTGCAAAGAAGTTGCCTATGAGATACCGGAGAATCATGTTAGTGAGTAGCATTAGCATGGTTTTAAGCATTAGCTGTATCCAAATATTATTAATTATATAGGAAATATTCATGTGCCATTAGCTGGTAATGATCACACAATACGTATGAACATGATTTGGAGCATCTTAATAATTATATAGACAAAAGATAGATAAGTAGTGTGGGCACTCTTTTAGTTGGGAGTGTCTATCCAATACTTGGGTGTTTTGGAGTGTGACATCCCTGATGTTAGTACTCTAAAAACACAATCAAAACAGGATTAAGGGTAGCAATGGTGGAAGCACACAAAATTTGATCAAAATTCGAAATTTAAATTCAAACAAAGGCCTTTTTGACACCCAACTGAAATCTCAAGAATTTTGTACTAAACTTAAAAATCTCCAAAAATAAAATTTGTTTTTCATCACAAATAAGTCCTAGTCACTGTTGGAAACTTTTTCAAATTTTGCTGTTAAGCCCCTCAAAAACTTGAAAAACCATGCTGAACGCCTGTTCGAAAATGGCCTGTTTGAGCTTGAAAAATTTGAAATTTCAGGTTTACCCCAAAAAGAAAGTTGTGTCCCATATTTCAAACTCCAACTTTTGTGTTTGCACTTTTTGTAGTGTAGTTCAAATTTCCGGAGTTAAACCCATTGAACCGGAGATGCTCCACGGGCGTCGCGACAAGAGCCCTGTCGCGACCGGCAGTGGCCGCCAGCGGCCGCCACGTGGCCGGCGAGCGGCGGCGACCTCGCCGAGCCGGACAGAGCAGCGACAGCAGCGTCCCACTTCCCCGCGCACACGCCAGCGCCCACACCCGGTATTTTCCCGCGTTCTGTCGACGTCGTCGCGCGGCGCGCCATCATGGCGGCCGAGCCCACCATTGGCCGCGGCGGCGCACGCCGAGCCGAGCTCCTCAGCGACGGATTCGAGCCCGCTTCGCGCGAAGGAAGGAACGCCAGAGGATCTTCACTCGCCCACGCCATGATCTCCCTCCCCCAACCCGCGGCCGCGCTCTGCCCGAGCTGTCAGAGCCATCAATGGCGGCTCCGACAGCCCGAGCTCGCGAGCACGCCATCCCCCAAGCTGCCCAGACCTCTCGAGTTGCCCAGAACGCTGCCAAGTGACTCACATTTCCCTCCTCGCTTAGCGCCCTGCCCTTCTCCTCCTCCTCGCCCTTCCACACCCCTTCTTCCACCTCCAGCCGCCGTGACCCGAGCTCGAGCTCGTGCCGTTGTGGGCCAAAATTCCCCTCGCTCCCTCCACGAAACTCCAATCCACTGCACCCATAGCTCACCCACTCTCTTAGCTAGCCTCTTCCCAACCAAAACCGGGCACTACTCGCCGAAAATCGAAGAAATTTCTTGCCGTTGCTCCATTTCCGCCCCCGAGCTCCACCTCCACGCCGAGACCCATCTTCCAGTCATCCCCGTCGCCGCCAAGTACCTCGACGAGCTCCGCCTCACTACGGTGAAGCTTTCAAGCCACGCCGCGCCTCGTCTCGACCCACGTAGCCGGCTATCGACGTCGCCGGAGCAAGCCGCTCTGCCGCTCACCGTCGACGAGCCTCGCCACTACACCACCAGCCGCGAGACCTACCCCAAACGACGCGCGGTGAGCCCCTCATCATTTCCCCCAACTTTCCCCGCGCTAGTTCGCCGTCTCCTAGCCGGCGTAACAACGCCGACGAGCCAAGGACCAAGATGTGTTCCCCTTTTTAGTTCTAGGGTCCTCTGTGTAAATTTCAGGGACTTGTTCGTGAGAGTTTAAAAGGTTTAGGGTCCCCGGCGTAAAAGAGATTCTTAAACCTAGATCCATTTTTCTGAGATCTTGTAAAATCCACTTGTCCTATTTTTAATAAATTCTGTGTAGCTCAGTTTTAGCTAAATATTGGAGTGAGCCTAACTCTTATACTCCAGTAGCTGTCATAAAGTTTGTGGATAAAAAGGATGCATAGAAACAGAGAAACAAAAATGAGAAGAAACTAGAGTAAAATTGAGTTTATAAAAAGAAATAGAACACTTTTGATAATTAATTAAATGTGGAGCATGTGAAATCTAAATTCCAGAACTGCACCCTTGCTTAAAAATAATAAGGTGAACTATTGTATATGTGTACACAATCACCATGATGAAGGCATAGAAATTTCCACACACCCCCTCTAATTTTGTGAAGGAGAAAATAGGTCACTAGTATGTCTAGGTGAATATGGCCTTTAAGGCCTTGCATTTAGATAACTTAGGCAGCCACCTTAAAGTTGTGCATCTCATGTAGAAGGCGCTCTCACTGACGGCACCTACAACCTCGTCCCCGTCAACGAAGAAGAAGTCCCCGAGGGTGGTGCCGACGTCGTCGTGATCGACCAGGAGCCTGACAGTGGATTAGCTCAAGAAGGCAAGCCCCGGAGCATAACCTAACTTTTAATTCGTGCAACTATGAATTTATTATGCTTGTGCATTTACGTTCTAGGTGTTGTATGAATACCCTAGTTGCATGATTCTAGTACCTATGACTTGAAATACTAGCATGATAGGATCGGTAGAGCAATGCCTTTAGGACCGTTACAAGTCGAGTGATTTCTTCTCACTCGTGAGATATAGGAGTCGCTTGTCTTTACTTATGTTGGAATCATAAGGATGGACGGGCGGGATGGTATGTGTAGATCTCCCGTCCGTGTATGATAATTGGATTAAGGTCGAAACGTGTGGTTCTGTGTGTCAAGTTTTTGAACGTACCACATGCATGCCGACCTATGGGAATCGGTAAGCCCGATACCAGATTGAAGCAGTTAGGACCGATAGCCATTTCTCCTTGGAAACATTTTGTTTCCCTTGTTGTACACATGTGGATATATGCGTGATGCCGTGAGTGAAGCAGTAAACCTTTATCCTAAGGGAATAGACCCGGCTCCGAATTGTGGATTGATGGGAAAGGTTGGGAAGTGCTTGTGCCTTTTATAGCAAACACTATCCGTGTGTGTTGGGTTTCCCCTGGCCAGGTAGCAAAATTCGGTTCGAACTGTCCGCTTCTCGCGGTTAATGAGACTGCTTGACCGCTGTGCTGCATTGAGTAACAAGTGGAACTATGAGGATGATGAACTTGTTGTATGTACTAAATTGTATTGCACCACTTGTATGCTTAGAAAGGATGCTAATTTAGAATGGTTAACACTACTAGAATTTGATGCCAAAATCATGAAAATAATGATCCACTCTTAGTTGCTTTTGGCAAAACAAACCCACTAGCCAAAAGCCTCTCATGTCTAGAAGTCGGTGATGTAGTTCTCACCTGACGTGTAAGCCTTGCTGAGTATTAGTATACTCAGCCTTGCTTGTGGCTATTTATTTCAGGTATTGTTGTGGATGTGGCAATCGATTCCATCACTTGGCCTACCCAGGTTCCTCCTGGCTGGCATGTCGAGTGGGTTCCGTCCTCTGCCGAGGCTCGGGAGGAGTAGCACCATGGCCGGCTTCATCGTGGTGTTGCTATGTATTGTCGTTAGTTTAATTTCCGCTGCAATGAACTCTCGTACTTTGATTTGAAATTCGAACTTGGTTTGTAATAACTTGATGATATTATTTATGTATGTTGAATTTGTGGAATATTGTAATTTCTGGACTCACCTTCGTGTGGGTGCACGTGTTGTTTCGATCGTGAAAGAACATGGTTAATCGGGTATAATCCGACGGCGCTCCAGCTTATTCCGGATTAAGTGCCTGACTGCTTGATTCGTGGTCCACAGGTACTTAACTTGGAATAATTTCAGAGTGGTCCGCCACAGATGGTATCAGAGCCGAAACATGCGCACCAGAGAGAGCAACAAATCCTAGATAAATATTTTTGAATAAAATTTGCCAACTCTTGCTTCCGCCGCGCACTTGCGATGGAACGCTATCTATAGGATCGCTATGGATTATGTATAGAACGTGAAGCCTATGTGGGTTAAGGGATTACGATATGATAGGTGCCTAATTATATATTATACTTACTCCCAGCACATTTCATTCTGTCATTTACTTTTCGCAATGGTGGGCGCAAGGTACGGCGATTGCTGTAACGTACCACGGCACTATATGAAAATATAGTGGCGACACATAGTCAATATGCTGTGATGGGGTATGAAACTAGAATAGCATGGTGGGCGCAAGGTACGGCGATTTCTGTAGCGTACCATGACATCATATGCAAATATGATGGCGGCACAAAGTCAATACGCTATTTTATGAGCGTATGAAATTGTCAATATGTTGCCTTGGTGACATATGAAGCATTGCCTGTTCAATGTGAACGTTCGGGTGCCACCTCTATAGTGGGTGGTAATGTATGGAAATGCTTTCGTGAGTGCTGGCACGAAAGGTTGATTATATATGTTTTGGAATGGAATTTTCTGCAGGTACACTAACCACGATTCCGTAAGTTGAACGGTTAGAAAAATTCGGCTAGTTAATATAGGGAGAGACGAATATTGCCTAGCCATCGGCACTAACTTCGTAGGCCAAAAGTTTATTGGCCCGTGTGTTGGTGAGAACGAATAGGCCGCTCATGCATTGCAATTCACTGAAATTTTATTGAACCTTAATGCACGACCATTGAACTACTCGTCATCAAAATTTGAATAAACAACCGGAAATTGTGCCGAAACTCTGCCGAAAACAGTCTATTTGCATCATTAATTCGAACCTTAAAACCTTGTAAAAAAAAATGTTCAACATGAAAGTTGTCATAAATATCATCTAGTTTGTGGTGTAGAAATTTCAACGAATTTAGTTTAGTAGAATAAGAGCTATACTTAAAATGGTAACCCCCTGTCTGCTAGAAATTTCTGGGAACAGTGAGTTGAAAATTGAATTTTTACATCTTCTTAACGACGGTTTCTGCTCAAACCTTCAACAAGAAACTTGTTTGAAATTACCTAAACAATGTTCTGGCCAAATTTGGGAGTTTTTGGGTTTGTAGATGCTGAGTTTTATAATTTTTACTACATTGTCCAGAATATGATTTTATTTCTTTGGCGCTAACCGGTTCTCACACTTGACCTTTTTGTTCAGAATGGACACCCGCGCTGACCTTGCTAGCTACCCCAATGACGTCTCTTTCTCAGACTGCCTTGGATGGGAGGTCTTTCCTAGCATCCTTTGGTCCGTGTTGCAGGCACTTGATTATGCAACCCCGCCACAATATGAGAGAACCATCCTCCGTGACCGTGGCGTGACTCGATCCCGAGTGCGTTTGGTGGTGCACTGCCACCCACCGTGTCCCAGCTCTCCCACATAGAGTGTGGAAGTCGATGGGCATCACATGGAGACCACTTGTGAGATAGCTGCTCTCAATGGGATCAGCTCCTTCTGCGCCCAGAACCAGGACCTTGTAGAGCATCAGCTCCTTGGGTTGTTTCCACCGGCCCAGCCGGACGTCGCTCATTGGATGAGGTGCTATCTTAGTTCACCTTTGAGGGTGGTGGAGAACCCCGTCGCTGCAGCCGTACTCTTGATGAGATGGATCCGGGCTTATCACCGGTTGCAGGCACTTTTGGGGCAGTCACAAAATGAGGCACTTAACCTTGCCATTGACATGTCTGTTCGTGCTCGTGACCTTGGAGCAGAGAGGACCTCTTTGTCCATAGAGGTGAGTACCAAGGACACCATGATTACAGATTTGGAGAGGCAATTAACCGACCTCCACATAGCACACAACAATGTCCACAACGAGCTAACCCAAACAAGGGATGAGCTTGAGAACGTGCAGGGTGTCTTGGAGCATGCCAATGCCATGCTAGCTGTCCATGATGCTCAGCACCTTCTTGAGGAGGGTGGAGAGCATGGGGAAGGAGAGACCCCTGATTCAGACATGGATACAGAGGATGACATGCCATCCCTTCCATCTCCACCGTCTCCCATGGGCAGCGAGGCTACAACCAACAACCTAGATGACTTCTAGGAGCTGCGGTAGCAAGTTACTCCTTCGCATAGCCTAAATTTTGGCTTCATGATGTAATAGGCTAAATGGAGTTGAGTTTCCCTTTAATATTTTGGAACAACGTAATTCGTTTAGTTTGGGATGTGTGAGCCCCAAAAACTTGATGAAGGTTGTAATGGTTGTGCTGAAAATATTCTGCAGCTATCTTTGTTTTAATTATTAATGGGTTTTCCATTCACTTCTGGGCTGTGACTTGAACTACAAAGTTGTCCGAAATTTGTCAAACAAAATGCTCACCAAATTTCAACCCTATTGTTTGAGCGAAATAAAAATGGCAACCAAAACACTACAGCTCGGCCTACTGAAAAACAGCAAAAACAGTGAACTGGAACTCGAATTTTTCGGCCTAGTTCTAGCCCGATTTTGGTTCTGAGCCAAACATGAAAGTTGTAGAGTATGAAAATTGCAAGCTACTGACCAAATTGGAGCATCTAAGTTGACTCCCAGTGGGAGATATGATTTTTCTTCCAAAACTACCTGCTGATATGTTATCCTTACGCAGTAAACTACATTATATTGCCACATTCTATCTTGTCATCGATTTATGCAAGCTTATGAAATGTGGCTAATACAAATATCTACTGCAGATGGCTATCACTCGCAGCGGTCATAATGCTAGCGGCTCCAACGCTAACCAGCAGGGGCCGGAAGGGCAGCAACAGCCACCACCACCTCCGCCACCGCAACAACCTCCAACGTGGCAACAACTGTATGCCACTCAGACGGAGATTCTCCACAATCTGCAGCATCAGCAACAGATGATGCAGCAGCAGATGCAGCAACAAGGTGATCAACGTGCCCCTCCACCTCAAGTGGCTTGGTACGAGGACTTCTTGGCTACACATCCTCCGGTGTTCTCCAGAGCCGAGGAGCCCTTAGAGGCTGATGCATGGATTCGAGCCATTGAATACAAGTTCTCCATTCTGGCTACGCCTTGCACTCCCAACCGCAAGATGGTCTTCGCGGCGCAGCAGCTCCGCGGCACAGCTCTCCTGTGGTGGGAGAACTACCTGGCCCTGCAGCAGGAGAACCATGTTATTGAGTGGGAGGAGTTCAAAACTGCCTTCAAAGCCCACCACATTCCTGCTGGGTTGGTTGAAAGGAAGCTAACAGAGTTCCTAGCTCTAACTCAGGGAACCCGCACTGTGCTACAGTACGCCCAGGCCTTCAATGGTCTGTGCCCATATGCGGGTCATCATGCCGACTCTGATGTGAAGATGGAGAGGTTCCGACATGGCCTCAACACCAAGCTCAAGGCCCAGCTGACCACCACACGAGTTGCCACATATGGTGAACTTGTGAATATTGCCATTGCCCAGGAAGATGCTAACATGGTGCATAAGGCTGAGCAGAAGAGGAAGGCTCCCGCTGGACCTTCGGGTGGACAGCCTCAGAGGTTCCTCCTGGTTCCCCCGGCTGCACCACAGGGGCAGCCAAGGGCGCCCTAGGGAGGACGTTGGGTTGGTAGGCCACCACAGCAGGGTGCGCCCCATTTCCCTCCGCCGCCGCAGCAGCAACAGGCACCGAGGCAGAACGTGAAGCAGCCGCTCCATCTGGGAGGTGGCCACCATTGCTTCAAGTGTGGCAGCAACAGTCACTTCATCAAGGACTGCCCACAAAACAAGCCGCAGAACCAGCATCCTGGAAATCAGCAGAACAAGGGCAAGCAGCAGCGTGTCCAAGTCAGGCAGGAAAGGCTCAACTACACCACCCTGGTGGACCTACCTAAGGGAGCACCGGACATGACTGGTACCTTCCCTATCCACAACCAACCTGCTGTGATATTGTTTGATTCTGGGGCAACACATAATTTTATAAGCACAAGATTTCATGCAAAATGTGGGTTAAAATCTTATCACACCAAATCAGCATATGTGATATCAACAGCGGGAGGTAAAATAGCATCCAACCAAGTCACTCGAAAAGTACCAATCAGGCTGGGTAGTAAAGTGTTTCCTACTGATTTAATTCTGCTTGGGTTGGAAGGGATTGATATTGTTTTGGGGGCAAATTGGATGACTCAACATAAGGTTGTACTAGATGTCGCTGAAAGGGTTGTGGAAATAAACTCGCCTACACATGGCCCTAGTGCACTATATCTGCCACACCGGAATTGTGCCAATGCTTGTGCTTACACCATGGTAGAAACACAACTAAAAGACATTCCGGTGGTATGTGAGTATGCCGATGTTTTTCCGGATGACTTACCTGGGATACCGCCGGATAGGGACATTGAATTTGTGATTGAACTTCAACCTGGCACAACACCTATATCAAAGAGACTCTATAGAATGCCACCCAATGAATTGGCTGAATTAAAAATTCAACTCCAAGAACTGCTAGACAAGGGTTTCATCCGTCCTAGTGTGTCACCATGAGGTTGTCCAGCTATCTTTGTGAAGAAGAAGGATCATTTCTTGAGGTTGTGTATTGACTACCGGCCTCTTAATGCGGTGACCATCAAAAACAAGTATCCACTTCCCCGCATTGATGTCCTTTTTGATCAACTAGCTAGCGCCAGAGTGTTCTCTCAGATTGATCTTCGCTCTGGCTATCACCAAATAAAGATCCAACCTTGTGACATTCCCAAGACTGTCTTTTCACCCGCTACGGACTTTATGAATTCTTGGTCATGTCATTTGGGCTCACAAATGCCCCAGCCTACTTCATGTATCTCATGAATTCGGTGTTCATGTCCGAGCTCGACAAGTTCGTGGTGGTTTTCATTGATGACATTCTCATATATTCCAAGAATGAGGAAGAGCATGCCGAGCACCTTCGCATTGTTCTTCAAAGATTGAGAGACCATCAACTCTACGCCAAGTTCTCTAAATGTGAATTCTGACTAGAAAGTGTGAAATTCTTGGGTCACACGGTTTCTGAGGATGGTATATCCATGGATCTGACCAAGGTGCAAGAGGTGATGGATTGACAACCACCTACCTCGGTCCATGAGATTCGGAGTTTTCTGGGTCTAGCTGGTTACTAACGCCGCTTCATTTCGGACTTCTCTCGGATTGCTAAACCCATGACCGAACTCTTAAAGAAGGGAGTCAAATTTGAGTGGAGTGACAAATGTGAAGAAGCTTTCCACACTTTGAGAAAACATTTAACTTCAGCCCTAGTTTTAGCTCAACCCGACAGCACCAAGCCCTATGATGTCTATTGCGATGCTTCAGGCACCGGACTTTGCTGTGTTCTTATGCAAGAGAACCGAGTCATTGCTTATGCTTCCCAAGCACTTCGGCCGCATGAGCAAAATTACCCTACGCACGATCTTGAGTTAGCAGCGGTCATTCATGCTCTCAAGATTTGGAGACACTACCTGATGGGTGTTCCATGTAACGTTTACACCGATCACAAAAGTCTCAAATACGTCTTCAATCAGGCACATTTGAATATGAGGCAGCAAAGATGGTTGGAGTTAGCGAAGGACTATGACCTTAGTGTGCATTATCACCCCGGAAAGGCTAATGTTGTTGCGGATGCACTAAGCCGCAAGGCTCGCTGTCACTGCCTTTCCGTGGAGTCCTACGCTGACACCTTGTGCCATGAAATGGCAAATCTCAACTTGGAGATTGTTCCTCACGGGTACTTCAACCATATCTCTGTCGAACCAACTTTGGACGATCAAATTGTTGAGGCCCAATTAAGTGATGCAAAGATTAAAATCCTCAAAAGAAAATTGGCAAAAGAGAAGGTAAAGGAAAAATATAAATGTTTCCGGCTAGATGGGCAGGGAGTAATGTGCTTTGGACATCGGATAGTGGTGCCCAAGAACACTGAACTCCGAAGAAAAATTATGGATGAAGCTCATCTCTTCAAATTTTCTATCCATCCTGGTAGCACCAAAATGTACCAAGATCTGAAACAAAACTTTTGGTGGACTAGGATGAAGCGGGAGATTGCCACGTATGTGTCAGAATGTGACACATGTCAACGGGTAAAGGCTAGCCACTTGAAGGTAGCAGGCACTCTTCAACCTCTACCTATTCCCTTATGGAAGTGGGAAGATATAAGCATGGACTTCATTGTAGGACTTCCCAGAACCCCTCAGGGGCATGACTCCACATGGGTAATTATGAACCGCCTCACCAAGACCGCACATTTTATTCCGATCAATACCGCTTATACCACTAGGAGGTACGCTGAAATCTATTTGGAACGGATCGTTTGTCTATATGGGGTACCCAAGACGATAATTTCAGATCGTGGTACTCAATTCGTGGCATGCTTTTGGGAACAATTGCAACTATCCCTAGGCACAAAACTGATCCGTAGTTCAGCATATCACCCTCAAACCAACGGGCAGACGGAAAGGGTAAATCAAATACTTGAAGATATGCTTCGAGCTTGTGTCATCCATTATGAGAAAAATTGGGAGAAATGTTTATCCCTGGCTGAATTCTCTTATAACAACAGCTACCAAGCGAGTCTTAAAATGGCACCTTTCGAAGCCTTGTATGGTAGAAGTTGTCGGACACCGTTGTGTTGGTCCCAGGCAGGCGAGAGGTACGCATACGGCCCTGACCTTGTGAAGGAAGCGGAAGAAAAGGTTAGGATCATCCGTGAAAACTTGAGAACCGCACAATCGCGGCAAAAGAGTTACTTTGATCAAAGGCGGAAGCCACTTCAGTTCGAAGCCGGCGATCATGTGTATCTGAAGGTCTCCCCGACCAAGGGTGTGCAAAGGTTTGGGTTGAAAGAAAAACTTGCACCCCGCTACATTGGTCCGTATGAAATCACTCAACAATGTGGACCGGTAGCGTACCGTGTGAAGCTTCCCGAGAAGCTCTCCGCTGTGCAATATGTATTTCATGTCTCCCAACTCAAGAAATGTCTTTGTGTTCCGACCGAGGTTGTTGAGCAAGGAGAACTCTCGGTTGAACCGGATCTTTCTTATGATGAGCATCCCATCAAAATCCTCGATGAGAAGGAGAGACAAACACGAAGAAGAGAAGTTAAAATGTATAAAATTCAGTGGAGTCATCACTCCAAGGATGAAGCCACATGGGAAACCGAGGACTATCTTAAAAAGAACTTCCCCAACATCCTTCCTAAGACCAAGGTACCTCTCTCTCTACCATGTCCCTAAGCAATATCGAATCTCGGGGCGAGATTCCTTTTAAGGGGGGTAGGCTGTGACATCCCTAATGTTAGTACTCTAAAAACACAATCAAAACAGGATTAAGGGTAGCAATGGTGGAAGCACACAAAATTTGATCAAAATTCGAAATTTAAATTCAAACAAAGGCCTTTTTGACACCCAACTGAAATCTCAAGAATTTTGTACTAAACTTAAAAATCTCCAAAAATAAAAGTTGTTTGTCATCACAAATAAAGCCTAGTAACTGTTGGAAACTTTTTCAAATTTTGCAGTTAAGCCCCTCAAAAACTCAAAAAACCAAGCTGAACGCCTGTTCGAAAATGGCCTGTTTGAGCTAGAAAAATTTGAAATTTCAGGTTCACCCCAAAAAGGAAGTTGTGTCCCACATTTCAAACTCCAACCTTTGTGTTTGCACTTTTTGAAGTGTAGTTCAAATTTCCGGAGTTAAACCCATTGAACCAGAGATGCTCGACGGGCGTCGCGACAAGAGCCCTGTCGCGGCCGGCAGTGGCCGCCAGCGGCCGCCACGTGGCCGGCGAGCGGCGGCAACCTCGCCGAGCCGGCCAGAGCAGCGGCAGCAGCGTCCCACTTCCCCGCGCACACGCCAGCGCCCACGCCCGGTCTTTTCCCGCGTTCTGTCGACTTCGTCGCGCGGTGCGCCATCATGGCGGCCGAGCCCACCATTGGCCGCGGCGGCGCACGCTGAGCCGAGCTCATCAGCTATGGATTCGAGCCCGCTTCGTGCCAAGGAAGCAACACAGAGGATCTTCACTCGCCCATGCCGCGATCTCCCTCCTCCAACCCGCGGCCGCGCTCTGCCCGAGCTGTCAGAGCCATCAATGGCGGCTCCGACAGCCCGAGCTCGCGAGCACGCCATCCCCTAAGCTGCCCAGACCTCTCGAGTTGCCTAGAATGCTGCCAAGTGACTCACATTACCCTCCTCGCTTAGCGCCCTGCCCTTCTCCTCCTCCTTGCGCTTCCTCACCCCTTCTTCCACCTCCAGCCGCCGTGACTCGAGCTCGAGCTCATGCCGTTGCGGGCCAAAATTCCCCTCGCTCCCTCCACGAAACTCCAATCCACTGCACCCATAGCTCACCCACTCTCTTAGCTAGCCTCTTCCCAACCAAAACCGTGCACTACTCGCCGGAAATCGAAGAAATTTCTCGCCGTTGCTCCATTTCCGCCCCCGAGCTCCACCTCCACGCCAAGCCCCATCTTCCGGTCATCCCCGTCGCCGCCAAGTACCTCGAAGAGCTCCGCCTCACTCCGGTGAAGCTTTCAAGCCACGCCGCGCCTCGTCTCGACCCCCGTAGCCGGCTATCAATGTTGGCGGAGCAAGCCACTCCGCCGCTCACAGTCGACGAGCCTCGCCACTGCACCACCGGCCGCGAGACCTACCCCAAGCGACGCGGGGTGAGCCCCTCATCATTTCCCCCAACTTTCCCCACGCTAGTTCGCCGTCTCCTCGCCGGCGTAACAACGCCGACGAGCCAAGGACCGAGATACGTTCCCCTTTTTAGTTCTAGGGTCCTCTGTGTAAATTTCAGGGACTTGTTCCTGAGAGTTTAAAAGGTTTAGGGTCCCCGGCGTAAAAGAGATTCTTAAACCTAGATCCATTTTTCTGAGATCTTGTAAAATCCACTAAAAATCAGACAAAAATCGAATAATGCACAAAAATACTCCCTGGACTCGTGAGATTGTAAACTTCAATCTCATGTTAGCATATATACACTTCTGGTGAATAGTTTTTGAATTAAAATTCAAACTCAGTTTTTAGAATCTTGTGCACCATTTCAAATCCTGAGCTCTTCTGTAGCTGAACTTTGGATATGTTTCTTGTCATGCCTTTAGACACTTTGTATCCAAAGGAGACCTAAAAATATGGACTGTAGCTTCAGTTATTTTGTGATTCATGTTCTAGTTTAGTTCTGCAATTATTAAAAATAAGCCATGCAGCCAAAAATCACCATCTTTCACCAGAGGTCTAGGAACTTGTTGGCACATGTGGTAAAAATGCTAAACTTAATTTTTGACCCTGTTTAGGCTCCCAAATAAATAGATGTTGGTTTTCTGATAGAAAATTATTGAGGGTTGTCCAAGTGTTATTTTAGCCACCACTTGGTCAGAGCCTCTCTTTCACTCATGTATAGCTCTGGTAAAGAAATCTCCTATTTTGGGAGTAGTATTGATTTTATATGAATTAATCTGGCGTCCTAGAACAGCAAGTTGTCCCATTTTTAATAAATTCTGTGTAGCTCAGTTTTAGCTAAATTTTGGTGTGAGCCTAACTCTTATACTCCAGTAGCTGTCATAAAGTTTGTGGATAAAAAGGATGCACAGAAACAGAGAAACAAAAATGAGAAGAAACTAGAGTAAAATTGAGTTTATAAAAAGAAATAGAACACTTTTGATAATTAATTAAATGTGGAGCATGTGAAATCTAAATTCCAGAACTGCACCCTTGCTTAAAAATAATAAGGTGAACTGTTGTATATGTCTACACAATCACCATGATGAAGGCATAGAAATTTCCACACACCCCGTCTAATTTTGTGAAGGAGAAAATACGTCACTAGTATGTCTAGGTGAATATGGCCTTCAAGACCTTGCATTTAGATCACTTAGGCAGCCACCTTAAAGTTGTGCATCTCATGTAGAAGGCGCTCTCGCTGACGGCACCTACAACCTCGTCCCCGTCAACGAAGAAGTAGTCCCCGAGGGTGGTGCCGACGTCGTCGTGATCGACCAGGAGCCTGACAGTGGATTAGCTCAAGAAGGCAAGCCTCAGAGCATAACCTAACTTTTAATTCGTGCAACTATGAATTTATTTTGCTTGTGCATTTACGTTCTAGGTGTTGTATGAATACCCTAGTTGCATGATTCTAGTACCTATGACTTAAAATACTAGCATGATAGGATAGGTAGAGCAATGACTTTAGGACCGTTACAAGTCGAGTGATTTCCTGTCACTCGCGAGATATATGAGTCGCTTGTCTTTACTTATGTTGGAATCATAAGGATAGACGGGCGGGATGGGATGTGTAGATCTCCCGTCCGTGTATGATAATTGGATTAAGATCGAAACGAGTGGTTCTGTGTGTCAAGTTTTTGAACGTACCACATGCATGCCGACCTATGGGAATCGGTAAGCCCGGTACCAGATTGAAGCAGCTAGGACCGATAGCCATCTCTCCTTGGAAACATTTTGTTTCCCTTGCTGTACACATGTGGATATATGCGTGATGCCGTGAGTGAAGCAGTAAACCTTTATCCTAAGGGAATGGACCCGGCTCCGAATTGTGGATTGATGGGAAAGGTTGGGAAGTGCTTGTGGCTTTTATAGCAAACACTATCCGTGTGTGTTGGGTTTCCCCTGGCCAGGTAGCAAAATTCGGTTCGAACTGTCCGCTTCTCGCGGTTAATGAGACTGCTTGACCGCTGTGCTGCATTGAGTAACAAGTGGAACTATGAGGATGATGAACTTGTTGTATGTACTAAATTGTATTGCACCACTTGTATGCTTAGAGAGGATGCTAATCTAGAATGGTTAACACTACTAGAATTTGATGCTAAAATCATGAAAATAAGGATCCACTCTTAGTTGCTTTTGGCAAAACAAACCCATTAGCCAAAAGCCTCTCATGTCTAGAAGTCGGTGATGTAGTTTTCACCCGAAGGGTAAGCCTTGCTGAGTATTAGTATACTCAGCCTTGCTTGTGGCTATTTATTTCAGGTACTGTTGTGGATGTGGCAATCGATTCCATCACTTGGCCTACCCAGGTTTCTCCTGGCTGGCATGTCGAGTGGGTTCCGTCCTCTGCCGAGGATCGGGAGGAGTAGCACCATGGCCGGCTTCATTGTGGTGTTGCTATGTATCGTCGTTAGTTTAATTTCCGCTGCAATGAACTCTCGTACTTTGATTTGAAATTCGAACTTGGTTTGTAATAACTTGATGATATTATTTATGTATGTTGAATTTGTGGAATGTTGTAATTTCTGGACTCACCTTCGTGTGGGCGCACATGTTGTTTCGATCGTGAAAGAACGTGGTTAATCGGGTATAATCCAACGGCGCTCCAGCTTATTCCGGATTAAGTGCCTGACTGCTTGATTCGTGGTCCACGGGTACTTAACTTGGAATAATTTCGGAGTGGTCCGCCACATGGAGGGGGGCTAGCACCTAGATTTTGGACTACCAGATCTAGAAATGGATGGCTTGGGTCTTCACATTTTCTCCCATCTCTCTTTCTCTCTCTCTTCTCTATCCTCTTCTTCTCCACCACCTACCACCGATGGGCCTCACCTACTGCCTTTTTAGGGGACGGGGGATTTTAGATGGAGGGAGATGATGAATCTAAGTCATCTATTTCTAGATATGGTGGTCTAAAATTTAGGTGTTAGCCTCCTTAGAAACACCCAAGTGTTGGCTAGCTTCTCTCTTTTTAGTCACATACTACTACCATGGAGGCATGGACCTGCAGCTTTAAATTTGTTTCGCAGATATAACTGGTGACACATGTTACAGTGAATTACTTGTTAGTAAGGAGGATGTATACATCTTCCGATCCACACAAAAGTGGTAACTAAGATGTTTGAAGTTGTCTATATTTATCTGGGCAACAGATATCACTAGTAGAAACCTTAGCATTACTATCGAGTATGAATACCCGTTAGTAGAAACCTTAGATTAGTAATGGATAGGACTGCCCGTTAGTAACCGGTACTAATTGGGAACCATTTAGTAGACTGCAACAACCGGTACTAATGAGTGTCATTTAGTACCGGTTGGCAATACAAAGCGGTACTAAATGGATTTACGCCAAAAAAAAATATTCTAAAAAACCGGTACTAGAAGTCACAAGTAACGCGAATTTTTCACGTGTAAATACGTGTGCGCGTGCATGGGGTTCGAACCCACCACCTCCGGCCTTGCGCGAGCCTTCCTTATCATCCCACCTATGCATTGTATGTGATGGAGTGAGAGATGCTATACGTTTGAACTATACCCCGCGTACCTATTTAGTGCCGGGCCGTGTTATGAGTAGGTACTAAATACACGTGGGCCTCGGGAACCCCCGGAACCCTTTAGTACCGGATTTTAACACGAGTCGATACTAAATGACACCATTAAGAGGTCGTGTTACAAACCGGTACTAAATGCATGGCCTCGGGACCCCTAGAACCATTTGGTATCGGATTTTAACACGAGCCGGTACATAAATGGTCCCAGGGGGTTCCTTTGCTTACGAGCCCGTACTAGATCGTCCCGAGAAGGCATTGTGCTACGAGCTAATACTAAATTGGTTTAGTACCAGCTCAAAAAACAACCGGTAACGTGAGAGTGACGAATGCTCGTTTTTATTGTGACGACGTGCGAGCAGGATTGTGGATCAGAGAACAAAACAACCGCTGTTGAGAATGTGGCTTGTGTGTACCCAGCTACTAAGTATTTAAGAAAGGGTGCACATTCGCAGGCTGATATGATGAGGACTGGGCTACCATATAGCATCTATAAATGGTGGACGCATATCAGCCTCTCGACGATCACCTTCATTCGCACATCCCAAAGTAATCACTCCCACCCCCAAAACATACACTGTATTGCAAGCCCAGCTTGCCATGACCCCCTCCACCCCCATGCAATCGATCAGGTCCCCAATGAAGCAACAGAGCCTGATTCTAATGGCCCTGGTCGTCGTTCTCGCTATGCCTGCAAGCAGCATGGCCCAGGGCCCGGTGTTTGAAAATCCCGATGATTTTCTTTTCAGGAATACCAACCTGGATGCTCAAACCAAGTCTGTTGTCAAGGAGTCATTAGAAAAGGTAGATGCATGTAGAAATACTATTGACGATCTTGTTTCTTCGATTCAGTGCATAGACAAGCTCCGCTCTGCTACAGCCGGCAACTTATCAACCGACAACGACTATGTTAGACACTGCTGCTCAAGTGTCGGCGATCGCCTAGGCATCCCTTGCTTTTGCGGCAGCATTGAGAAAAACCAGGCAAAGCTTGGCCTTGACCTGCCCAAAGTGTGCGGCGACAATCCCTTTGCCAGCACTAACATCTGCAGAGCCGCCGAGGAACAGAAGCAGAAAGAGGAGGCGCTCAACAGCCTCGGCGTCTGCGGGCAGCTCTTCCGGAAAATGGCGTCCGGCGGCGAGCAGCCCAGCGTGGACGACTTCACTCCCTGCGCCCAGCAGATTGCCACATGCACCGCCAGCTGCCAGAAGCAGTGAGCGCACCTGTGCCTGTGATCCCCACTGCGACGGCATCACGTCAGGTCTATGCGAAATGTGTCTCGTACCTGCTGTATTGATCGTGTTTTTTCTTTATTCTTTCCACCGAGTACGTGCTGGTTTATTCATTAATTATTATTACCTGATGTCGTTGCTGCTGCTATTCTATTCTTGATATTTATTTTGTTGGTTTTTCCAAAGAGTTGATGTATACTTCGGCTTTCATGTATCACCATATTAAATAAGGATTTGGATTTGCTCATTCATCGTGCATAAAAAATTAATGCAGTGTCCATCACTTTATAAATTCGCTCTTAAACATTTCTCTTTGTTTTATAAACACATACTACTCACTTGTAAACAGTACTACGGCACAGACGGGCTGCCAAGTCCAAAACAGCACACAAGGAAAGCGACGACTAGACATGAAGACCACTCACAGGCTACCCTCACGTAGTATGGCGTCACAAGTCCCATGTTTTTCGAACGACATGTGTGTATATGTTGTTTAAAACCCAAGTTTCGAACACGACATGCCCATTGCTGCACTTCGATTTGCATTGATTTTTTTTGCTACTTTTGCTTGCGAGCACTAGCTCGCGAGCCCGTCCAAGCCGAGCTAGCTCATTAGAATAAAAGCTGCACCGAGCCGAGCCGTTGTGCTGATCCGAGCTCGTTGTGCTGATCCGAGCTCGGCTCGCTCGTTATCCACCCTTAGCTTGGGCCACTTATGGCTTTATGGTCTAACGTAAATCCACTGGGGGGTATTCTATATTTTTTTTCAGTTCTCCTTAGTTCCACCACTGGATGCAAAAGCTCACATACACATACGCATACTTACTGTTATGAATACACACATGCAAACTCTAGCTTTAGCACCATACTCCCTCTGTCACAAAATAAGTAACAGTTTGAGTGTCCGTGCCACGAGTTTGACTAGATTTGTAGACAATATATACATTATTTAATTCTTTAAATACTTTTTTATATAAAAACTAGATCTAAATATCTATCTAATTATATCTATATTGCACCATAAGTTTTAATATATTTTTATAAATAATTGGACAAAGTGGTTTCCGAGAAGTGAGAAAGACAATTATTTTGAGACGGAGGGACACTACTAGAGAACCGAGCATTCGTCCCTGGCATGTTAGTACCGGTTGCACTTTGAGCCGGTACTAACTGGCAAAATAGGTCTCCGTCAACGTCAACGGGCCAATTTAGTACCGGCTGAAGACACCAGCCGGTACTAAATGGTGCCACCTGACACCTCATGGTGTCTGGAGGACAGCTAGTACCATTTAGTAACAGTTGGTGGATCCAGCCGGTACTAAATGCATACCGTTAGTATCGGAATATGACCCTATGGCTTGAACAGGTACTAAATGCGTACCGTTAGTACCGGTTGGATGCTACCACCGGTACTAAACAGTGACGCGCACTTAAGGACACTGGCGGTAAGTGGGGCACTGTCCATCTTCTTATCTCTTCCCATCCTTAGCTTCTCTCATCCTTATCTTCCTCCCCTCACTCCTTCACGGCATCCAGGGGCACGGCGGCGAGTGGGGTACACAGCCAAAGCAGGTAGCGGCGGAGCGGCGAGCTGGCGGGGCACGCGGGCAAGCTAGGCAGCGGTGGTGGCATGCGGATGGGCTCCTCGAGGCGCACCTGTGCGCCTGGGACGACGCGGCGGCGAGCTGGTGGGGCTCGTGGGCGAGCTTGGTGGCGGCGGCGTGCAGGTGGGCTCGGCGGGATTCAGTTCCCTCGATTCGATTCTCTCGCTCTCTCTCCAGTTCTTGTTTCTTCTGGTCCGATTCTCTGCTCTGGTGAGCCTCTGCTTGGTCTTGGTTTTGATTGGCAGCAGATCGCCTATTCTCTGATGATGACGAAAAAAATACTTTCGTTCTTTTGAAGTTTCCGATGTGGAAGGAGGTGAAGGAAGCCGTGGTCTTCGATGCTTCATCTGCAGCACCGCAAAACATGTTGGGCATATCTTTTTTTTTACGTTGGTTGGTAGACGACCTATTTTTTTTCCTGATTGATGCAAAATGAAAAGAATAATAAAGTGGAGACCAAATGGTTGGGGCGCTGGCTGCGGGTAGACGACCTGTTTTGATGATTTGCTCTGTTTTTTACTGCTAGTAGTGCTACTCTGTATATTTGTCTGCAGGTGGGGAAGGAGGCCGCTGGCTGCGGCGCCGGCACGAGGAGGCCATGGCTTGCAATGGGGCAGGAGGAGGAGTGGAAGATGCAGTGGTGCGTCGGCATCGAACAAAGGCCCACGGCGGCTATGGACTCTTGCTCTGATTTCTTCTTTATTCTCTTCTAGTGTTATCAACCATTGGAATGTGCAGAATTTTTACTTTGAGTTCCCAGAGCCACTTTCTCATTCCAGTTTCTTGTGCATTGTAATTTCTGAATTCTTTGTGCCATTAAATCTTGTTGCTGTGTCTTGAGCCGAAGAGCTTCTGGGTAATGAACTAAGACCAGGAAAAAGAGCTTTTTTTGTCTTTGTGCCTTTATTATCTTCTAGTTTATTGCAACTATGAATTTAAAAAAAGCAAACACGGGATCGGCAACACAGGGAATAAAAAAGAGATTAGCCACCGGTACAAACCGGCGGACCTCCACTCGCCACGTGGGCAGCCGGTTAGTACCGGTTGCTCTTACCAAGCGGTACTAAACGATATATTTAGTACCGGTTATTGTAACCGGTACTAAATAGCTGTCCATTAGTACCGGAAACGGGGTACCGGGCATAAAACCGGTACTAACGTGTCTTTCGGCCTGGTGCTAAATATCGATTTTGTAGCAGTGGGAGTACATCCCAAAGTTTGAGTCCACACATCTCAAGAATCGATAAAGTAACCACAAAGTAACCATAAGCATCTCGTTGTCGATGGACATGTCCTCTGTCACCGAAAAAGTAATACCAGTAAATACTGAAATAAATAGAGAAAAAAAAGGTAAACACATGTGATGTTTCAGAGACTTGAATCGGCTGTGTAGGTTTCACCAAACAAATCGTACCTGCCGAGCTATGCCCAAAAATCCATCTTCACGCCAATCTCACATCTCACTGCATCAAAGTTTTTGATTCCACTGTAATGATTAACATTATGATGTGTTCTGGAAAATTAAAGCTCTAGTAATTATAAATATAACTATAAGAAATGACCTTTCAAATTATACCAGCCAACGATCCCTGTCAAACGGTATACGGGGCTGATCAGAGTTCACACGATGGATGAGTACACATGAACGACGTGCACTCTTGTAAACTTCATGATAATAAAAGATAATATACTGAACATAAGCTAATACCAATTAATAGGTTGTAGTGGAATGCATTACTACACAGCAACGAAGTAAACAATTGCAACGCATGTGACATAAAAAATGCATGAAAAGGTTCTGCCTATCAGAATGGATAATACCATGATTTATTTAACGCTCTTTAAATTGTATTGTGCATCCGAGACAGAGGGCCCTTGTGCTGTTAGTGTTAGCACGTCGTGTTAGATGAATGAGCAATGAGAGGAAGTTATATTCATAAAGCAAAAATCACGACAGCTTAATTAGAATTTAGCACATTTGTATATATATATATAAATATGTATATTATATATGGAAAATAGGTACTATGCGATCGAAGTACTTAGCTGCTGTGTGGTGTCGCGGTATCATTTTTTTGATACAATCTATATCCTGAGGAAGAGCGGTAGAATATAAATGCGGTGAAACATGCTCGGAGATAGATTAGATCGAGAGAACATGAAGGGGTTGCTCTTGCACATCAGCACATATATTCTATACTTGATAGTGGCCAAGTAATGGTGTTATTCATACATGGCTTGGCATGTACATCTATATTTGTGCTAGGATCATGAACATATGCTTCCAAGTGGCACCATCTAAGCTAGCTGCCTGTCAGAAACAACATCGGCAGGTTGAGGATGAGAAGGTTTTATGTCAACAGAGAAACGCTGAGGCCCTGGCATAAGGAATTTGTTCAAAACAAAGAAAGGAGTCATTTTTACATATATGTTTTCATTGAATATAAAATAGCTAGCTATATTATTACCATAAATGTTGTTTAAATACAACCTTTTCGTAAAAAAAATGACTAGATTAGTTTTGCATGGATATTTGTAGTAACATCTGAAAAGGTGGTCGAATCATCTGTGACAAAATTATCAAAGGACAGGGTTTGCGTGCCATCTTACTAAGATTTAGATCGTTGAAGTGTTTATGATAAGCGAGAGCAATATATTATCAAACAATCTTCATTTGTGATGGTTTGCTCACGTACGTCACGTACGTACAAGTAAGTGCTGGTGGGTACTTGTTACCTCTTTATCAGATTGCACCATACGTACAATTAGTTTTTGAGTCCAATAAAAGTATTATGTCTAAATTTTGAACATTTCTCTGTATATGTTATGATAGCAGAGGTTTGTTCCTCTTTTTCTTTGGATGATGGTTGCAAAGTAGTTACATATGAGATACTAAAGAATCATGTTAGTACATAGCATTAGCGTGGTTATATAGTATTATTTACTCTATCCAAATATTATTAATTATGTAGGAAATATATATGTGCCCATTAGCTGGTAATGATCTCACAGTATATATGAACCTGATATGGATTATCCTAATTATTTTATTGTGACATTTCCTGTAGGTATCCTTTTTTTATGTTGCCTCTATTTACTATTTTCCCTCTCCGCGCTCTTAGTTAAAGATAAGCTATGTGGACACTCTTTTAATCACCTACTACTAGCATGGAGGCATGGATCTGCAGCTTTAAATTTATTTCACAGGTATAATTAATGACACATATTGCAGTGAATTACTTATTACAATTAGTATGATATATACACATATCCTCCGATCCACAGAAGTGGTAATTAAAATGTCTGAAAGCTGTCTATATTTATCTGTGCGACAGAGATTGTGACGACGTGCGAGCAGGATTGTGGATCAGAGAATAAAACAACAGCTGTTGAGAGCCTTGCTTGTGTGTACCCAGCTACTAACTATTTAAGAAAGGGTGCACATTCCACATGCGCTTATTAGTTTATGTTTATGAGATGTCCTTCGTTCTTTGCAGGCTGATATGATGAGGACTGGACTACCATATATACCATCTATAAATGGTGGACGCATCAGCCTCTCGGCAATCACCTTCATTCACACATCCCACCCCCGGCCCACCAACAAGTTAGAAAACACACAATACAATCCTCCCACATACACACTGTTTGTTTTGCTAAGCTAGCTCAGCCTGCCATGGCGCCCTCCACCACCATGCAACTACTGATCAGATCCCCAGTGAAGCAGCAGAGCCTGATTCTAATGGCCCTGGTCGTGGTTCTAGCTATGCCTGCAAGCAGCATGGCCCAGGACCCGGGGTTTGATGGTTTCGACAATTGTCCTAGTTGCACAAGATAACAATCCTAGTCCTATTACTCATGTATTTCTACAGCCCTCCTCAATCTGAACGTGGAAAGAAATTAGCCACTTGTAACATTCAGATTGCGTCGAAATTCAAGAAGATGACGAACTGATTGAGGCTTGGTGAACCCGTCAGCAACTTGATCATTAGAAGAAATAATACGAACATCCAATAGCTTCTGTGCCACACGTTCGCGAACGAAATGATAATCAACCTCAATATGCTTAGTCCGAGCATGAAACACTGGATTAGCAGTCAAATAAGAGGCGCCAATATTATCACACCACAAAATAGGAGCTTTATGTTGTGGGACCTCCAACTCACGAAGAAGAGACTGAACCCAAACAACTTCAGCCGTCGCATTAGCAAGAGCTTTATACTCAACCTCGGTACTTGAACGAGACACGGTGGCCTGTTTCTTTGCTTGCCAGGACACAAGATTAGCACCAAGAAACACTACAAAACCGCCTGTAGATTTACGGTCATCGGAACAACCGGCCCAATCAGCATCAGAGAATGCACTGATGACATTGGAAGAAGACCGAACAAATTGCAGACCAAAATCTAGAGTGCCACTGATATATCGAAGTATGCGTTTCATTGCTGCATAATGTACCAAAGTAGGTGAATGAAGATATTGACAAACTTTATTCACCGCAAATGCTATATCAGGCTGGGTTAGAGTAAGATATTGTAATCCACCCACAATACTTCTGTACTTGGTAGCACTGACTGCATCCAAGGGAATACCAGCATCAGAGACAAGTTTGTCCGATATGCTCATAGGAGTAGGGACAATCTTACAATTATGAAGACCAGCTTTTTGTAGCAGCTCCTTTGCATATTTGGTCTGAGTTAAGCGAAGACCAGTAGAGGCAGTAGACACTTCAATCCCTAAGAAATAATGCAAAGGACCTAAGTCTTTAAGAGCAAAGTCGTCTCGAAGTTTAGCTAACAACTGATGAGCTGCAGAATCACAAGAACTGACCACAATAATGTCATCCACATAGACCAAAAAAATATATGGTCACATCACCATGACGGAAGAAAAATAATGAGGTGTCAGCCTTGGAAGCATGAAAACCGAGAGTCAACAACTTAGTACGGAGACGAGAGTACCACGCACGCGGAGCTTGTTTCAGACCATATAAAGATTTATCCAACTTGCACACATAATGAGACAAACCAGATTGTTCATAACCTGGTGGTTACTTCATGTAAACGTCCTCCTCCAAAACACCATGTAAAAACACGTTTTGAACATCTAGCTGCCGAATACTCCAATTGTTGGTCACTGCTAAGGATAGAACAAGCCTAATAGTAGCTGCTTTGACAACAGGACTGAACGTGTCTTCGTAATCCAAACCATATCGTTGTTTAAATCCTTTAGCAACAAGTCTAGCCTTGTAACGATCAATAGTACCATCAGCTTTATGTTTAACTTTGTAAACCCATTTGCAATCAACAACATTTTGACCAGGATGAGGAGGTACAAGATGCCATGTACGATTCTTCATAAGAGCATCAAATTCCAAATCCATAGCATGTTTCCAATGAGGAGATTCAAGTGCATCACGAAAGGAATGAGGTTCTGTAGTATGAGCAAAGCAAACCATAATGTACCGTGCCATCTGAATATTGTTTAGGTTTGCGTATATTATCATGAAGGCGAGTCCTGGGCCGATGAGACGTGACTGGAAGCGGTCCATGAATAGGTCTCGGAGGTCCAAGTGGCGCCGGTGGAATCCGGCGAGAAGAAGAATGAGAAGAACCAGGCTCCATCGGAGGCACAGACAATCTGGGACTAGATGGGGCGTGGATGTCGAGCAACGCTGTCGGGACGGATGGCAAAACCGGAGCGGTGGGAGCCGAATCCAACAGCGGCGGGGGCGAATCAGCCTCGGTAGCAGCATGTGATGGAACAACCAAATCAGAAATTGGATCCGAGCCAGACATGGCGTTTTCTTCAGAAGGGAAAGCAGCGTCGTTGGAGTTTACCAAAAATGGAAACAACACATGTTGATCCGTAGAAGAAGACCCTGCGTGACCTGAATCAGGGTACAACTCAAAAATATCTGGTGAGGCATTAGTCAAATCAGTAGAACTGCTATTCATATCCCCAAAGTGATTAGTGAGATGAGATGGAAGAAGAAGAATTTCATTGCGAAGGCGAGCACCAGCATTAGGATGAAGTTTGGAAAAAGGAAAAATATTCTCGTCAAAAACAACATCCCTAGAAATATAGACACGTCTAGTAGAGATATCTAAACACTTGTAACCTTTGTGAAGGGAATTGTATCCTATGAAGACACACTGTTTAGAACGGAATTGGAGCTTGTGTTTGTTATAGGGTCGAAGATTAAGCCAACAAGCACAACCAAAAACACAAAGAGAGGAATAATTTGGTTTGTCATGAAACAAACGAGTAAAGGGAGTAGAAAAATCAAGAAGGCGAGTAGGTGTGCGATTAATAAGGTAAGTAGCCGCTAAGAAAGCTTCATCCCAAAACTTGAGAGGCATGGAGGCTTGAGCTAAAAGAGAAAGACCAACCTCAACAATATACCGATGTTTTCGTTCAGCAGACCCATTCTGCTGATGGGTATGAGGACAAGACACATGATGGGTTATACCAACTTGCTGAAAGAAAGAGTTCAAATGCTGATATTCTCCACCCCAGTCAGATTGCACGGTAAGAATTTTGCGATCAAACAATTTTACGAAAAGGAACTAATTGTTGAAACTTAAGAAATACATCAAAGACATCAGATTTATTTTTCAGAAGAAATATCCAAGTGAATTTACTATAGTCATCAATGAAGCTTACATAAATATTGATAGCGACCGGCGGACATGGGCGCTTTGCCCCAAACATCAGAAAAAATAAGTTGTAAAGGAAAACTAGACACACTCTCGGACCTAGAACAAGGTAGTTGATGACTTTTAGCTTGTTGACAAGCATCACAAACTGAAGGACATGATTCACAGGAGAAAGACAGATTGTTATCCCTAAGAACACGATTAACAATGACAGACGATGGATGTCCCAAGCGACGATGCCACCGGGAAGTCGATGGTTTGGTGATATGATGAACTTGAGTAGAAGTCGGCAAAGGGTAGAGCCCATCTTGACAGCTACCCTGAAGTAGAAGAGTCTTGGTGCCCGCGTCCTTTACGAAAAAATGAGTGGGATGGAATTCAAGGAACACATCATTAGCAGCAGTAAAACTATGAACCGAAAGAAGATTCTTGCTTGCAGATGGGACATGTAAGACATTAGGTATGGAAAAATTGCACTTGGGGGTACGAAAAACAGAAGTACCAATATGACTGATGCGCATACCTTTTCCGTTAGCAGCTTGGACCTGATCATGGCCAGTATATCGATCATGAGTGGATAGCTTCTCTAGATCATTGGTAATATTGTCAGTTGCTCCAGAATCAAAATACCAATTGGTGTCAACGCCATAAGTAGGAGTAATAGAAGAGGCCGACTTCTGAGAAGCCGAAGGTGGAGCACGACCAACACCTGAGCTTGGAGGAACAAATTTCTTATTGAAACGATACCAGCAGTAATGGATGGTATGGCCATATCGTTCACATAGTTGGCATAAAGGACCATCAGCTTGCTCATCAGCACCTTGTTGATTTCCAAAGCTGCGACCAGAAAAAGGGTGTACCACGACCAGGACCTCGACCACGACCACGAAAGGCAGTGTTGGCTGACGAATAGAAGCGGTTGCCATCCTGGTTTTGCTGGAGTAGGCAAGCCTCAAAGGAGAGCAATTGACCATAAAGATCACTAAGAGTGATATCATCCTTGACGGACATGGATGAAACAAACAGGTTATAATCAGAATCTAACCCATTGAGAATATAATCAATGATGTCAGCATCATCAAGCTTCTTGCCTGCAGCAGCCATCTCGTCTGCAAGCCCTTTCATCTTAGTATAATAGTCAGACGCAGATTGATCTCCCTTCTTCTCCCTAGAGAGCTGAGACTTGATCTGTAAGATGCGTGACTTAGCCTGAGAGGAGAACATTGTAGTGACAGCTTGCCAAACCTCTGACGTGTGCTCCAACGAAGAAACTTGAACAAGAATCTCATGGGTCATAGAGGACAGAAGGTAAGACAAAACTTGCTGATCTTGTGCAATCCATTGCACATATGCAGGGTTCTCCGTTGTTTCTTCAGTATTGTCAGCTTTCTTGGCAATAAGCACCGGCGAAGGTTGAGCATAGGATCCGTCAAGAAGACCAAGAAACCGTGCGCCGCGGATGGCCGGCAACACCTGGGCTCGCCACACCAGGAAGTTTCCCCGGTTGAGTTTCTCAGAAACCGGGATATTGAACGCCATAGAAGCCGAGCTCGTCGATGCCATCTAGATCAATCGACAAGAAAAAAAACCGCTAATTGCTAGCTAGATGTTTTTTGGAAGGAGGTGGCTCTAATACCATGTGAAATAATATGGAACGGCTTGCCTCAAGGGGCAGCCAACGGGTTCATTATATATCCCTGGAAATAGAATCCAGGTAGGACTAGGTACAAGGATCACATGACTTACATGAGAAGGACTCTAAGTCCTAGTTCCATAAGATAACAATCCTAGTCCTATTACACATGTATTTCTACACGGGAATACCAACCTGGATGCTCAAGCCAAGTCTGTTGTCAAGGAGTTATTAGAAGAGAGGGATGCTTGTACAAATACTAATGATGCTCTTGTTCGTTCGATCCCGTGTATAGACACGCTCCGCTCTGCTACGGCTGGCAACTTATCAACCAGCGACAACTATGTTTCACGCTGCTGCTCCAGTCTCGGCCGTGGCCTTGACACCTCTTGCTTTTGCGGCGGCATTGAGAAAAACCAGGCCAAGCTGGGCATTGATCTGCCCAAAGTGTGTGGCGACAATCCCTTTCTCAACCCTAACCGCTGCAGAGCCGCCGAGGAACAGAGGCAGAAAGAGGAGGCGCTCAACAGCCTCGGCGCCTGCGGGCAGCTCCTCCGGCGACTGGCGTCCGGCGGCGAGCAGCCCACAAGGTTCAGCGTGGACGACGTCACGCCCTGCGCCCAGCAGATCGCCACGTGCAACGCCAGCTGCCATAGGCAGTGAGCGCACCGGCGGCGCCGCATCTTACTTCAGGGTCTTATATATGCGAAATGTCTTCCACTTGCTGTGGTATCGATATCGTGTTATTTCCATTCCACCGAAGAAGTACGTGCTGTTTTATTCGTTACCTGATGTCTTCCTGTTGCTATTATTGGTATTTAATTTGTTGGTTTACAAAGAGTTTATGTATACTTCCCCTTTCATGTATCACCATATTAAATAAGGATTTGGATTTGCCTGTTCATCGTGTATAAAACTAATGCAGTGTCGATCACTTTATAAATTGGCTTTTAAACATTTCTCTTTATTTTATAAACACATATACTTACTTGTAAACAGTACTAGTGCATAGAACGACCGCCATGTCCCAAATAGCACACAACGAAAGCGACTAAGACCTGCCCTCACGTAGTATGGCGCCACAAGAAGGGGCGAATCCAGGAAAGAACAGTAGGGGGGCAGAACATGATAGAGTACTAGATCAAACATGGGCCTTTCATGCTTGTTTTGGGCCTGTCCACTTCATATTCAGCCCAGGTAGCGACTCCATCTTCTTCCACCTTTAGAAAACGCTCGAGCTTCTCCCATCCTTGCTTTCATGGCTGAAAACTTTAGGGTTTGGCTGAGGGGGGGCTCCAGCCCCAGCTGACCCACCTCTGGATCCGCCCCTGGTCACATGTTTTCAAACGACACGCGTGTCTAGTGATGTTCGGACATAGATGAGAGAACATGCAGGGGTTGCTTTCACCATCAATTTTGTTGTGTGTCTCCATACTTAGGGGACACCTTTTTTGTGGGATCCATGCTCATGAAGGAATTATGGATCCATGACATGGAGATTTTATTTTGTACGAGCATCGCCATATAGTTCATCACTTAATAAGCATTAGACACCGCCACACAGGTTACGCACACCATGTGACCGAGTATTAAAGCAACTTAGACAACATATTTGACGACTAATGGTCAATTACAGGCTCTTCAAAATAATGGTTTTAACCCGGCGAGAGGTGATGTTTGTGTGTCCCACGAGACAAACCAATAATTCAAAGACGTGCACACAAGTTGCATATGAGATAATGGAGAATCATCTTATTAGCGCGTACGTAGCATTAGCATGGTTATAGTATCAGCTCTATCCAAATATTATTAATAATATAGGAAATATGTGTCCATTAGCTGGTAATGTTATCTCACAGTACGAAGATGACATATATTATCTTAATTATTTTTTTGAAGTAAATATATTATTATCTTAATTATGTAGTGATAGCTTCTCTCTCTCCTCTTTTTTTTATCTTTATCTCTATTTACTATTTTCCCGCTCCGTGCACTTTTTTGGAAGTAAACTATGTTGGATAATTATTTGTAATAGGCAATATTTTAATTTCAAAGATTATAATTAAATTCACAAATATTTGCATGACCATAGTGACTGAAACAATCCATGTGCACGTGTTCAGATTTAATACAGATTTAAATAAGAACACAAATAAAATAAAGGATAGCATCGAAATGTACCCCGGAGCGGGACCTTTGTCGGAGGCATCGGCTGCGCCGCTACCAGCTGGAGGAATACCATCCGTCATGCTATCCCTCGACTGGCCTTGCTTGAAGGAGTCGTACAAATTCGATGCAGGGAGATCCGTTGACGCAGTGCAGTCCGTGCGCCGGAGTCGTACAGGAAGGAGACGCGGCGCGGTGTAGTCGTTCGACGGTGGCGAAGTGTCTAGGATGGTGAACCATACGTCGGTGAAGATGCAGCGGTTCTGGGCGAGCAGTCGCGTGAAGACGCTCCCTAGAAACCTGATTGCCCCGGTATCCCGAGCAGGATCTCGAAGAGGCAACGGTGTCGGAGGCACCTGCTCTCGCCGGTGATGTGCGCGCAGCGCCGGCGATAGGGAAGCGAAGTAGTAGCAGAGGAGGAGGAGGAGTAGTCTCAGATCTGAATCTCAAGGGAGAGGACGACCCTGTTTATATAGCCCAGCGGAGGGAGACGAGAGGATGAACGTGGACGGGAGAGAATCGGGAATGCTCAATTATGGTATCATTGATTGCCATAATCAGCCCTCCCAATTACCACGTCTTCAATTACCATAACTAGCAAAAGATAGACCCTCCCGCACGTCAGGCTCAGGCTCAGGCTCGGCACGCTCGCCACGCCTCGCCTCGCCTCACCACGGCTCGGCCCGGCCCGGCGAGGCGAGCGCGCGTGTGGCTCGGCAATCTCCCCTTACCGGCTTCACAAGAGGTGCACCAAAGGTTGACCCTTTAAGTTGGTTGAGATTTTTTTCCACTACCAATATGGTTTTTAGCCATAATAACTATAACATTAGAAGTAGGCTATAATCCTTTTAGAATAAATAGAATAATAGGCTGGGCCCAAATATTCTAACAATCCCCACCAAGGATTCTAAGCCGTACTTGAAATGTTCTCAGATCCTCTTTTATATACCAGTATTTGATGGAGACTGTTAAGTTGAACTTCCATCTAGAACTAGGGCTGCATTCGTTCATAACTGAACAATGGACTATGCCTTGAATTGCCAGTTTTGTGTAAACAAGTTTCACCAGAGCTCTACACTGACACTAGGCTACATGAACATCCCTGCTGTTTTGGAGCTTATGGGTCATACTCCATGCCTTTCATGAGTTTCTAAAGAGCACCCAAATCTCATAGACTATGACCAGTAGTTAGACTCATATAGGTGTGTTCCTTAAAGATATTCTGTAGGACAACATCTCTGTTTCGAGGATACAACTTCCTTGTTCCATGAAACCACCTGGGACACATTAAGGTATAAACCATCCTACCTTACAGGTTTGAAGAGAAATGCATCTTCTCATGGAATGAGCATTTATTAAAGGTTCTCTTCTCTCAGTTACACTATAGCTTAGTGCACCATCCTGCTTCACGGGATTTCCGATCACAACAGGATAGGTTTCAACTATAGAGTAACTCACGTGGGTCTCAAGCCCAATTCCAAAGATGCATAGTCTATCACATTACGTGAAAGATCCTTTGAATTGATCTGCCAGGTTCTTAGCCGTCTGAATATAATCCAAGGCTATAACTCCGGAGTTTCTCAGTTTCCTGACAGACTTTAACCGCCTTTTCACATGCCTGGATGACTTCATGTTGTCCTTAGAGCTGTTCACCTTGATAATCACAGTTTGATTATCACAGTTCATTAGAATTGCTGGTATTGGTTTTTCAACTATCGGCAAGTCCGTAAGGAGTTCACGAAGCCATTCGGCCTCAACAATGGCGGTATCCAATGCTGTGAGTTCTGCTTCCATTGTTGACCTCGTTAAGATGGTTTGCTTGCAAGACTTCTAGGAAACAGCGCCACCTCCGAGTGTGAACACATAACCACTCGTGGCCTTGAGCTCATCAGCATCTGATATCCAATTGGAATCATTATAGCCTTCTAGAACCTTAGGGTCCCCGGTATAATGAATTCCATAGTCCATTGTCCCTACTAGGTAGCGCATTACTCTTTCAAGAGTTCTCCAATGTTCATCGCCCGGGTTTGAAACAAACCAGCTCAATTTGCTCACAGCATATGCAATGTCAGGTCTCGTAGCGCTAGCTAGATACATCAATGAACCGATTATTTAAGAGTATCTCAGTTGATCTCTTGTTATCCTTTTATTCTTCTTCAATATTAGACTGGCATCATAAGGCGTTGAGACAAACTTGTAATCGCTATAACCAAAGCGACTCAACATCTTCTCCACGTACTGAGCCTGTGACAGAGTCACTCCACCATCTCCATCCTTTACCAGCTTGATATTGAGGATAACATCGGCCTCTCCTAGATCTTTCATCTCAAAGTTCTGAGAGAGAAATTCCTTGACTTCCTTAATCACATTAAGGTTAGTCCCGAAGATCAGTATGTCATCCACATACAGACACAAAATCACTCCATCACCTCCACCAAAGCGATAGTACACACATTTGTCGGCTTCGTTTGAAACAAAACCAATAGAGGTTAGAGTTCTGTCAAACGTCTCATGCCACTGCTTTTGTGCTTGCTTGAGACCATACAGAGACTTCAACAGCTTGCATACCTTTCCCTCTTAACCATTTGCCACAAACCTATCAGGCTGATCCATATAGATCTCCTCTTCCAACTCCCCATTTAGGAAAGTTGTCTTCACGTCCATTTGATGAACGAGAAGCCCATAGAAGGTTGCCAGTGAGAGTAGTACTCGGATAGTGGTCAATCGAGCAACAAGTGAGTAAGTGTCAAAATAGTCGTCTCTTTCTTTCTGGGTATAACCCTTGGCCACAAGCCTAGCCTTGTACTTGTCAATAGTACCATCGGGCCTAAGTTTTTTCTTGAACACCCATTTGCAACCCACAGGCTTGCATCCATAGGGGCGATCAACTACTTCCCAGGTACCATTAGTCATGATAGAGTCCATTTCATTTCTGACCGCTTCCTTCCAATAGTCAGTGTCAGGAGTTGAATATGCCTCTTTAATGGTCCTAGACATGTCGTCCACGAGGTATACAATGAAATCATCATCAAAAGACTTTGCAGTCTTCTGTCTCTTGTTCTGTCTGGGAGCTTCATTGTTATCCTCCTCAGGATGTCTCACATGAGCATGTTCATCGTGTACAGTCGGTTTGGCGAAGATATCATCCACAATAATCTCTTGCCTAGATAAACTTGCTTCATCTTTCATTGGGAAAATGTTCTCAAAGAGCGTAGCGTCTTTGGTCTCAAAAATTATACCGACCGCCATGTCAGGTGTTGACGCCTTTTCGAGTCAATACACGATAAGCGCTAGATCGCGCGGTAGCCGGAATCTCCTCGTCGGAGCTTATGGACAGGGAGTCAGACCGCCTGTACAGGGGGTTAGACCGCCTGTATAGGGGGTTAGACCGCCTGTCACAGGAGGTCAGACCGCCCGTCACAGAGGGTCAGACCGCCTGTAGGCAGAGGCGCCGCGAAAGCCTACGATCGTCGCCTTGGGAGGGACTCCGTCGGAGGCGGCGAACCTAGGGTTGTTCTAAGGTCGGCAAGACCACCTAGAACGTCCTAAAACGCCATGGAGACGAAGAAGGAAGAAGAAGGGAGGTTGGAAAAGATAGGGTTTGAGATAAAAAGTAAAGGTAAATGTGTTTGTACCATTGGGTAGAGTTTCTCAATCGGCCACGGCCGTTCATAATATAGGGTGGGGAGGTCTTGCCCCGTGGAGAGTCAATTCCATAATGAAGTACCATCAAAATACAACTCTAAATCGGATTAAAACTGCTACAGGCGGTCTAATCGCCTGGGCCCGGGGTTGACCCTTGACAGAGCCATAACTCCCTCATCCGAGTCCAAATCAGACGATCCACATATGCATTTTGACCTTCTCAACGAGCTCTATGCAATGGTGGAGTCAAAATCATAATTTAAGCACCTTCCTACAGGCGGTCTAGACCGACTGTACAGGTGGTCAGACCGCCTGGCCCATTGTCAGACCGGCTACAAGGTACAGCCGGTCAGACCGCTTGTTACAGGCGGTTAGACCGGCTGTCGAGCTAGATCGGCATTCTTGTCATTTTCGGTCGTCAACATCAGGTACTCCAGAGTTCACTATCAAAAACCTATATCCAACGCTATGAATAGCATAACCAAGAAAAACTCCATCTATAGTTTTAGGTCCAAGTTTGCGTTTCTTATTGATAGACACACTCGCTTTGGCAAAACAACCCAAGTACGCAAATAAGAAAGCGTTAGCCTTTTCTTTTCCCATTCCTCGAATGGTGTCTTTTCTTTATTCTTTAGAGGCACACGGTTTAGGACATGACATGCTGTCAATATAGCCTCACCCCACCATTCCTTGGAAAGTCCCGAGGTATCCAACATGGCGTTAACCAAGTCAGTCAAGGTTCGGTCTTTCTTTCGGCAACCCCGTTTGACTGGGGCGAATAGGGAGGCGTCCTCTCATGAATAATACCGTGTTCTTCACAGAATAAATCAAAAGACTTTGAAAAATATTCGCCACCGCGATCCGACCTAATTCTTTTGATTTTTCTCTCAAGTTGGTTTTCTACTTCAGCTTTATAGATTTTAAAGTAGTGAAGAGCTTCATCTTTAGTTTCCAATAAGTAAATGTAACAGTATCTAGTACTATCATCGATAAGTGTTATGAAATATTTTTTTTCCACCTTTTGTTAATACCCCATTCATCTTACAAAGATCAGAATGAATTAATTCTAGAGGTGCCAAGTCCCTCGCCTCAGCAGCCATGTGAGGTTTGCGAGTTTGTTTTGAACCAACACATGCAAGGCACTTAGAATTCTTGACAAAGGTAAACTTTGGAATTAAACTCAAATTTGCAAGTCGTGACATACAACCAGAATTTACGTGACAAAGCCTCGAATGCCAAACATTAGATTCATCCAACATTAACAATATTGTTCACTACTTTATTACACCCATCATCAAGAGAAAAGCGGAACATACCTCTGCTATCATAACCTTTACCAACAAAGGTTCCAAACTTTGACACAATACATTTATTTGACTCAAAGACTAATTTGAAACTATCTCTACAAAGTAGAGAGCCGTTGACTAGATTCTTCTTGATGGTAGCGACATGTTGCACATTCTTCAGTACGACCTTTCCCGAAGTAAACTTCATATTGACCGTACCAACACCAAGTACACATGCATGAGCTCCGTCCCCCATCAACAAGGAGGTAGTCCCCCCGACCTGGTATGAAGAAAATAAGGAAATGTCAGCACATACATGAATATTAGCACTAGTATCTACCCACCACTCGGGTGTACACATAACTGAAAGAACTGTAGGTAAATAATTACCGTACCCCGATGTTCCTCCAGGCTCGCTAATGACCATGTTGGCAGACTTGCCTCCTTTGCGTTGAGGACACTTTTCAGCCAAGTGGTCCTCACTCCCGCACACGTAGCAGGCTCTCTTCTTCATCTTGAAACCGGTGGTTTATTTAGCCTTTTCGGGATTATGTGGTTGAGGCGGTTTCTTGCCTTTGCCCTTGTTGTTGGTGCGAGCATTAATGTTCTTCTGAACGAAGTTTGCGCTTGCACCAACAAGTGTCCCCTTGTTGCATGTGTCCTTTGCTCTCGCCTTTTCCTCCACATCAAGAGTGCCAATGAGTCCATCAATCGTGAACTCCTGCCACCTGTGCTTCAGAGAAGTAGCAAAAATCTCTCCAAGAATGTGGCAGCTTGGAGATGATACATCCGGCCACAAACTTGTCAGGCAGCACACAAGGGTTCTCTTTGTTGCAACAACCAAGGTCTTTTGTCAGCACATGCAACTCATTAGCTTGTTCCACCACAGGACGGTCTTCCACCATCCTGTAGTCTAGGAACTGCTCCATGAGATACAGCTCACTACCAGCATCAGACACCCCGTACTGAGCATCAAGGGCGTCCCACATCTCTTTCCCAGTCTTCTTCTTAAGAAAGGTTTTAATGAGGTGTGGGGCAATAACACCAAGGACGCATCCGCGAAAGAGACTGCCTTTAGCCTCGAACGCACTTCCCTACTCGGAAGTGCATTGTTCGGGCTTCCCTTCCGCCACATCCATGATGCCGATGGTGGTCAACGACAGTACCATCCGTTCACGCCAATTCACGAAGTTTGTACCGTCAAAAATGTTTCGCTTAATGGATGAAGCAAATTGAGCAACCGACAACCTATCAGCATAATTATCACTAAAATCAAGTTTCTGGATTGTTGGATAATTATCTATAATAGGTCATATTTTAATTCCAAAAATTATAATTCAATTCATAAATATTTGCATGACCATAGTGAGTGAAACAATCCATGTGCACATGTTCAGATTTAATAGAGATTTAAATAAGAACACAAATAAAATAAAGGATAGCAGTTCGGACATTGAAATGTACCCCGGGACGGGACCTTTGCCGGAGGCATCGGCTGCGCCGTTACCAGCTGGAGGAATACCATCTATCATGATATCCCTTGACTGGCCTTGCTCGAAGGAGTCGTACAAATTCGATGCAGGGAGATCCATTGACGCAGTGCAGTCCGTGCGCCGGTGAAGACGCAGAGGTTCTGGGCGAGCAGTCACGTGAAGACGCTCCCCAGAAACCTGATTGCCCCGGTATCCCGAGCAGGATCTCGAAGAGGCAACGGTGTCGGAGGCACCTGCTCTCGCCGATGATGTGCGCGCAGCACCGGCGATGGGGAAGCGAAGTAGTAGCAGAGGAGGAGGAGGAGTAGTTTCAGATCTGAATCTCAAGGGAGAGGACGACACTATTTATATAGCCCAGCGGAGGGAGACGAGAGGATGAACCTGGACGGAAGAGAATCGGGAAGGCTCAATTATGGTATCATTGATTGCCATAATCAGCCCTCCCAATTACCGCGTCTTCAAATGCCATAACCAGCAAAAGAGAGACCCCTCCCGCACGTCAGACTCAGGCTCGGCTCGGCTCGGCACGCACGCCATGCCTCGCCTCGCCCCGGCCCGGCCCGGTGAGGGAGCGAGCGCGTGCGCGTGTGGCTCGCCAATCTCCCCTTACCAGCTTAACAAGAGGTGCACCGAAGGTTGACCCTTTAAGTCGGTTGAGATTCTTTTCCACTACCAATATGGTTTTAACTATAATAACTATAACATTAGAAGTAGGCTATAATCCTTTTAGAATAAATAGAATAATGGGCCGGGCCCAAATATTCTAACAAACCAGCAGGAGAGGCCCCTACCATTTCTTTTAATATATATGAAAGAATAGATGTTTACATTTTACCTACTAGTTAGACAGAAGATATTAAGCTGTGTGGACACTCTTTTAGTTACCTACTACCATGGATCAGCTTTAATGTCCCAGATGTATATTTAACAGCGCATGTTGAGGTGAATTGTCTGGGTGTTGGATAGATTTACTCATTTAAGAAAGGTTGTGCATTTCAAAAGATGGTCTTAGTTTAGAGCAGGTATTATATAATAAACCCCGAAACGTCTGTCTAGTCATCCAACAAGCCTACGTGGAGGAGAGAGGGAGGATGAGAGAGAGTGTTGTGGGCGACTGATGAGTCGTTGGCGCAAGCTGCAGAACCAAGAAAAAGTGTAGCTTCTAGCCGGTGCATGTAGAGTTTAGGTAATTAAATATTTCACTAAATAGCCATTGAATCGTCAACCCATTATATTAGCGGGCACTGGTAAAGACGTTTGGATGATGTGGCAGATGCACACAGCCGGCAACAGGCGACTATATTAGGCTGCGTTTAGACATGGGAAAATACCCCAGTAGCACCAAAAATACACTGTTCATCTGTTCTGAAGTGTGTTCTGCGAGAGGAAGAAATAGTATGAATGGAGAAAAATTAGGATGAATAGTAGATTTTTGGGAAAAGTAGGTGAATCTAAACGCGCCCTTAGTCTTGCTCTTATGATCTCCTTCCCAGGCTGACATGCTAAGGTCTACCATCTATAAAAGGTGGACGCATCGGCCTCTCACCTTCGCACGTACATATCCCATCCCCGGCAATAAACAAGTTAGAAAACACACACGGTTAAGTCTTCAACATTTCGTTCAATATTTCTAATATGTAGTTTAGTTTCAACATTTGTGATATATTATTTCAACTCCTTTGAAGAAAATGTTGAATCAGGTTTTCGGAGCATCTCCACCATCAAGAAGAACCTAGTCAGCGAGACTCGTTTCAAATTCGTTTTTGAGTGCAATAGAAGTATTATGTCTAAATTTTGAACATTTCATTGTAAATGTTATGATAGCGGAGGTTTGTTGCTCTTTTTCTTTGGATGGTTGGTGCAATAAAGTTGTGAACAATGTAGTTAACGTTGATGAATCTAATGTTTGACATTCAAATTTGAGTTGTCTGAAGTGGTTAGCAAATTTGAGTTTAATTCGAAAGTCTACCTTTGTTAAAAATTTCGAGTGCCATGTATGTGTTGAATCAAAACAAACTCGCAAGACTCCCGAGGCTGCTCAGGTGAGGGACTTGGCAGCTTTAGAGTTAATTTATTCTGATTTTATGGGAGATGAATTTCGTGTTGATAATACAACAACAAGAATAATAAGAACATAATAGCCTTTAATCCCAATGTTGATAATAGGTCAGTCGGTAAAAACTTATACCAATGCCACTTCCGGCGAGTAATTGGTAGTGTCTTCTCTACCAACTGACCGATAGCTAATTGCTCAAACTACTGAGCACAATGTAGTTGGTATTCTTGAGCTATGGACACTTGAACTATGGTAATAGTGTAAGATTCAGATTGTTGAACACTTGCTGTCTGCGATAAGCGAAGGCAGACAGTTCTTCCGGAGCTGATAGTAATATCATCAAAATATCTCCATATGTCATGGTTTGCTCACGTCAAATACAAGTGGTAAGCACTTCTCACCTCTGTATCTGATTGAAGCATACACATAAGTACTAGAATGTACGAGTAAGACAAAAACCCCGTGTGAATTAATTTTGTTGCGGCCCTCATTGTTCTTATGAGTTCTTTTGGTGGGCTCCATGCTCACGAGGGAATTAGAGCTCCACGACATGAAGATTTTATTTTGGACGGGCATCACCGTAGTTCATCACTTAAGTACTGGCTTTTAGTCATTGGCTAATTAAGCACAAAAAGAGGCCGACAAATTAAAAAAACATATCAGGCAACTAATGGTCAATTACAGGCTCCTCAGAATTGTGGTTTCAGCCCAGAGAAAGTCCATGTTTGCGTGTCCACGACAAAACAACAATTCAAGGACGTGCAAAGAAGTTGCATATGAGATACTGGAGAAATAGAGAATCATGTTGTTGTGATGCATTTGCGCAGCCCAGAAACCTTATTGTCGTCTCCCATGCGAATCCATAGGTCGTGTTGTTTTGTGTGTAACCTATAAACACACAATCAACTGTTTTTTGTCCAAGCTTTCTCTTTTTCGGCGCTGATATATTGACTTTAGCCAAACAACCCCATGTGTGCAGAAAATTGACATTAGACTTTCGCTCTTTCCATCCCTCATAAGGAGTGACATCTTTGTTCTTTGTCACAACTCAATTAAGGATAAAAGTTGCTGTCAATATAGCTTCCCCCCACCTTTCATAGGACATACCAGAACTCTCTAACATGGCATTTACCAAGTTTGTAAGTTCCCAATTTTTCCTCTTAGGCACCCTTGAAGGGACCATGACACCATAAGAGGGGGTGAATTAGATGCCTATAAAAAACTAAGGCTCCAATTGCACATATGAAAGCTTATCTCAATTTCTATCTAGATGTGCTCTAGGTTTTCTCTATGTGTTACTATCTCTACCGCTACAAAGTTTTGCACCCTAGGTCCAATCCTATACTAGTATGGCAAATCTAGGAATGGTAAATGCGGAAAGTAGTGCGAGTATGAAATGCGGAAGGTAAAAGGATAGAGAAGAGCAAACTCCTGACACGATGATTTTTACCGAGGTATCGGAAAGCTCATGAGCTTTTCACTATTCCTTGTTGTTGGAGCCCCTCTCAAAGAGAATGCCCGCGCAAGGGCATAAACTCCCTGGTCAAGTAACTCCGTGGGTGACCACAGGACTTCCCCACGCGCAAGTGGGTCTCCGCTCGTCCGTCCCCGGATGCTCCACGCTGCCAAGGGCCTCTCCTCCCTTGCACAACCACCGGCGGCCTCTCCACAAACTCGGTTGGAGGGTCTCGCAAGACTACAATCCCCGAATAACAACACTTGGTGCACACAAGCACCGGATAAAGCAGAGGTATGGAAACCTCACTAAGCTCTAGGCTAAACACCTAAGTGATGCGCTAATTGGTCTAGAGTAGACTAATCACTTTGCTAATCAGCTAGATCTTCTATTTAGCACTTTGGTGGATTGAGCACTTAAGAATGTGTAGAACACTTGCCAATATCTTCTCTGGGCTCAAGCATACTTCAAATGGCCGGGGAACCTCTTATTTATAGCCCCAACCAAAGAAACTAGCCGTTGCTGGCCGTTGCCATTTTCCTGCGTACCATCGACTAATTCGACCGGTGCAGAAGAGGGACCGTCGAAATAGTCGTCGTTCCCTTTCTCTTTGAATCTTCGAAGTCCAACAGCTACTTTGCACCGTCGACTGATTCGGCGGGCACCCTGTCGAAATAATCGTCGCGTTCCTGAGACGAGCACACAACAGGTCTTCAATCACTATCGACTAGTTCCATGGACCGTCGACTGATTCGATGGGTGCCCCATCAAACTAGTTGTCGCGCTCCACAGACGTACGCACTACCGGCCTTTTGACACGATCGACTAATTCGATGGGTCATCGACTGATTCGATGGACGCCTTGTCGAAATAGTCGTCGCCTCTGTGTTTTGTAATTCTTCCTTGCCTCTTCGCGGGTCTTTTCTTCTATGTTCTTTTCCATGTTTTGGATGTCCTTGAATATGGATGGCTTCAATTTAGATAACCATTATTTAGATATTGATTATATAAGCCTTTCGATGGCTTCCAAAGTATCCTTAGGACCTAGAAATATCTACAAATCTTATCTAGACAAATTGTTAGTCCCAATAGTTATATTGTGAATCAATCGCTAAGATCACAAACAATGGCTTAGGGCCATTTTCCTTACAACCCTATTAGTTTATGGTGAGTATGGTGGTGTGACCTCATGGATTATACCATGTTCAGCCCATGTTGAGAGAACTTATTGGAGATGTATTCTCCTCCACGATCATCACGTAGACTCTTGATCTTTCTCTCAAGTTGGTTCTCAACCTCGGTCTGAAAAATCTTAAAAGTAATGAAGAGCTTAATCTTTTGTTTTCATCAAGTAAACATAGCAATAACGTGTAGCCAAATGTATCAAGGTCATGAAATATTTCTTGCCTCCGCTAGTCAACAATCCATTCATCTCACATAGATTTTAATGAATAAGATCTTTGGTGCCAAATTCGTCTTTTTCCTCCAAAGTCATAAAAAGGTTTTCGAGGTTGTTTAGCTTGAACACATGATTCACACTTTAATCCTTTGACTAATACTAAATTTTGGAATAAACTCTAATCTAGACATTCTAGCAATGGTGCTAATTAATATAACAAAAACAAGAATGCCACACATTGGACTCAGAAATTTTATTCATGGATGCAATATTCAAATGAAAGTTTGGCTCAACAGTATTTAAGCGGAACAAGCCTCCGCTACCATAGCCTTTGCCAATACAGTTCCAGAATTTAGAAATTACAACTTTATTTGACTCAAATACTAAATCAAATCTCCCTCGATATATCAAGGACCCACTAATGAGATTCCTACTAATCGATGGAGCGTCCTGCACGTCCTTCAAATGGACAATCTTGCCTAAACTCAAAAGATGGATTTATTTACAATGTACAAGTGTATGTTTTAGTTTTTTCTAGTATGTCAGCTATTAGATCTGAAATATAGAGCAATCAAATTGGTTAATTTGCCTCAAATTAAATATGGTAGGAATAAACACATTCTTCCAACAATCCAGAAACCTTATCTATGTGTTTACTATAATTAAGCAATGGCTGGTGCTTCGGATACAATGAAACCTAAGAGGTTTGCGGGTGCTAACTTCTGTAGATGGCAGACTAGAGTCAAGTTTTGGCTCATGCCAATAGGACTATGGTGGGTAATCCACCCAGTGATGTCGTTCACGGTTGAACAGGCCGATAATTTCCCGAGTGCAAGTGATACTACACTTGGATGTATCCTGACCCTTATGTCAGGTCTACTCTAAGATTTGTATATGGATTACACAAACCCCACAGAGTTGTGGGATGCACTTGAGCGCAAGTATGCAATCTCTGAAGCTGACCGTCTTCTCTACACCTGTGAGCAATTCTACGACTACAACATTTATGCTACAAAGTCCGGCTGGTGCTTCGGATACAATGAAACCTGAGAGGTTTGTTGGTGCTTACTTCTGTAGATGGCATACTAGAGTCAAGTTTTGGCTCATTCCAATAGGACTGTGGTGGGTAATCCACCCAGTGATGTTGTTCACGGTTGAACAGGCTGAGAATTTCCCAAGTGCAAGTGATACTGCACTTGGATGTATCCTGACCCTTCTGTCAGATCAACTCTATGATTTGTATATGGATTATAAAACCTCACATAGTTGTGGGATGCTTTGAGCACAAGTATGCAGTCTCTGAAGTTGACCGTCTTCTCTACACCTATGAGCAATTCTACAACTACAACATTGATGTTGCAAAGTCGATAGGTTTTTGGCTACTAGCATTATTGCCAAACTCCCTGCATTTTGGAGGGATTTTGCCACCACTGCTTTAAAACATAAGAGAGATGACATCTCCATCGAGGATCTTATTATAGCCCTTGATGTGAAAGAAAAGGCAAGGGCAAAGGATGCTCCTAGAACATCCGTCCAAGGTGCAGGTGCAAACATTGTAGTGAACAAACCCAATAACAAGAAGAAGGGGAAGGTGAACTATGGTGGAAAGACAAAGAAAACCATTAACTTTAAGAAGAAATATGAGAAGGATGAGAAGGTCAGAGTATGTTATGTGTGTGGCAAAGAAGGGCATCTTGCAAAGAATTGTCACTGCCGCAAGGACCGAGATGATGGAAAGCGAAAAAAGAAGGTGACTGTAAACATTGGCAACGACGATGAGGCTGGTGGATCTTGGTATGGTAATTTTTCATTTGTATTTTCATTATTCCAATCTATAGAATGGTGGGTAGATAACGGTGCAAATGCACATGTATGTTCTGAAAAGTCCGTATTACATCTTACAGGGAGCGCGGACTTCCTCCATCTTGATTGGAAATGGATCAGCTGCGCCTCTTCTAGATGTTGGTACGGTAGAACTATACTTACAGATCAGCGCTCTGTCCTAATGTAGACTTGACGCAGTTCAGATCATAGATGAGGCAACGGAGAACGTAGACGAATAGTTGCGCTGTCCAGAAACTGCCTAGAAACCTTATTGCCATCCCCCGTGCAGTCTTCACGACAGCAAGGGCTCGGAGATACCGCTCACCCTTCGCCTTGTGCACGTCAAGGAGAAGAGCCGGTGAGACTCAGCAGCTCAGTATCACCAGATGGAAAAAAGAGAATGGAGAGAGTTTGTGGGTGCTTCTTCCGTGTCAGATCCTGGACGTTTTCAATATGGGAAGGATGTTCTCCAATTTAAATTGGCTTGCACATCCTCTGATCCTCATACTAGCAGTATGAGACTATCCTTTTGCTATGCACACTTGCTTTCAAATTTCTGAAATGAGCCTCACATGAGCCTAATTTCCAGCATGGTTATGAACCATTATTCGAATTGATTGTGTAGTAGTGATATCTTCAAACAGCTAAGTCTGACTGAATCTCAAGAATGGTCAAACTCACCACAGACACCTCACAGCCAATGGACACATCTCTCCATTAAATCCTGGAATAAATAAGAAAATATGAACACGTCTGATGAGTTAGGGACTCGAACTGTGCAGGTTTGACCTCAAAAAATCATATTTGCTCAGCTATGCCCATCTCGATGCCAATCGCACATCACACAACATCAAAATTTTATATTCCACGATAATGGTTAACAATATGTTGTGTTCTGGACAAATGAAAGCTCCTGTAAATTCTAAAAAGAAAGAGAAAAATTGACCTTTCGATCAGGTTATACCAACCAACGATCCTTGCCAAACAGTATATGAGGCTGATCAGAAGTCGAACACAAGTTCAATGAGTACACAGAGACGTGCAATCTTGTAAAATTCATCTTTACCTACTCCTAAAGCAAGTAAGGTTTCTGCCCACTTTTTTTCGTCCGTCGTACGGACAATGGGCCCCACCTGTCAGCCATATACATCCTCTTTCGTCTCCTCTGCTTGTGAATCGGAATCGAAACCGGACAGCCTCGATCCTCCCAGGTTCGGCCCCTCTGCTCACGAATCGAAATCGAAACCGGCCAACCTCGATCCTCCCTGGTTCATCCCGTGCGTATCGCGGATGCGTTGTCCTCACCCCTGCCATTTTCGACGCAGGTCTGATCCAGCATCTGCTCGTTCTAGAGACAAATAAAAAAAAACAATACTGAGAAGATCGAGGAACAAATGTCTAAGATGAACCCACCTAGATTTGGAGCTTAGAGCGAACCATATCCTCGTGCAGCTATGCTCCTGTGAGGACCGATGTGCTCGCAGTCGCAGAGAAGAGCAAATCGGAGGCCGAACAAATAGCCAAATAGGAGCAGGCGCCGGCGCTGGACGAAGCCAAGCACGAGGGGTCTCCTTGCTTCCGCGCTGGCGCAGAGACATGAGCCATGGTCCATGGAGAGGTGGAGAGCAGAAAGAGAGGAACGGGAACTAGCGGTGAGGCCGTGGGACGAGGCCGTGAGGGGAAGATAAGGTTGACCAGATGCTTCGGCGAGAAAAATATATTTTACAGGTTATCGCTGGCGCTTGGCCCCACATCCTCAACGCACTGCACGCTGCTGACTGTGTCATCGCACTGGGCTTGATCGCTTGACCGTGCATGCGGCCAGCATTGGTGTCCTCCGCATGTGCATAACACTTGAGCATTAAGACTACTTGCAGGCGTATTGAAAACAACAGCGGTTCATGCTGAGTGTTTTCTGTTTTTTTTTGAGACTTCACATTTAATCCGGAAAAGATCTTAATCACACTATCATCAAAGTAAAATTTAAAAATAATTTGTTAAGTACCCTAGCATCGTTTTACATGTAAATAGTTCGTTAAGTACCCGTAGCAACGCACGGGCATGTGTGCTAGTAATAATAAAAGATAATATTTTCTAGTGGAATGCATTGCTACACACCACACCAATGAAGTGAAAAATTGTGACGCATGTGACATAACAAAATGCATGCAAAGATTATGTCTATCAAAACGGATAATGATACGATTAATTTAACGATCTTCGAGTTCTATAGTGCGTCTGAGACAGACGGCCCTTGTTAGTGCAAACACATTATTTATAATCATAAATAATCATAAAGAACAAATCACAACAGCTTAATTAGCATTTAGCACATTATTTATGGCAAATAGGTACTACGAGATCGATCGAAGTACTTAGCTTCGTTGTGGTGTCGCCGCGCCGTATCATGTTGGCACCATCAATTCTGAGGAGCATTACAATCGGGACCTTAAACAGAAATTAAATGCTGTGAAACATGCTCCGAGATATATGGATTAGAGAGAATACGAAGGGGTTGTTTTCACATATATTCTGTAGGATCAATTTTGTTGTCTGTCCCCGTTCTTATGAGGCACATTTCGTTGTGGGATCCATGCTCATGAGGAAATTATGGCTCCATGACATGGATATATTAGTTTATACGAGCATCGCCATAGAGTTCATCACTTAGAATTATTCGCTTTTAGACACAGCGTACGGAAAAAATAACTATAAAACATCTGGCAACTAATAGTCATTGGTCAATTTTTGTCTGTCCCACGAGACAAAGCAACAATTCAACGACGTGAAATGAAGTTGCATATGAGATACTGGAGAATCATTTTAGTGTGTAGCATTTGTGTGGTTATAGTAGTATTAATTAGCTCTATCGATATATTAGTTGTATAGGAAATATGTGCCCATAATTATTAGCTGGAAATGAGATCTCGCACTATGAACAAAATTCATTTGTATAGCCGTATAGGTAATGAGATCTCGCACTAGTCATTTGTATCTTTATCTCTAATTCCTCTCCGCTTACTTGGACAAATTTTTGAGGCGCTTTTCAAAATTCCTTGTAAAGTCTGTAGATGCGTTTTTGGGTTTACATAGGCGTTGTACGATGCCTTGTATTAGCATCTCTCCTCACTACCGGATTCGGCTTGTTTGCCGTGAGCCCCAATGCTCACGGCAAAGGGCCAAAAACTCACGGCAAAGCCTTTGCTGTGAGCCGGCTCACGGCAAACCCCGTACGGCAAAAAAACTATCGGCAAAGGGACCTTTGCCGTGAGCCATATATCACCCTCTCGGCAAACCTTTGCCGTGAGCCAAAAAACCCCTTCGGCAAAACAAATTTGACGATGACAGCGAGCAACGGCGTTAGTGGGGCCCGCTCGGTTGTTTGCCATGAGCCTGGGCCTAGGCTCATGGCAAATGGAGCATGTTTGCCGTGAGCCATGGCTTTCGGCCCACGGAAAACAAGCATCATTTGCCGTGAGCCTGGGCCCAGGCTCACGGCAAAGGTAGCATGTTTGCCGTGAGCCCTGACTTCTGGCTCACGGCAAACAGGCATCCTTTGCCGTGAGCCAAAGCCCTGGCTTATGGCAAAGGGAGCATGTTTGCCGTGAGCGGGAGCATGTTTGCCGTGAGCCAGAGTCCGGGCTCACGGCAAACATGCTCCCTTTACCGTGAGCCAGGGCCCAGGCTCACGGCAAAGAGCCTAGAATTGCCCAGAAATGGCTCTTTGCCGTGAGCCTGGACCACTGGCTCACGGCAAATGAGCCTTTTGCCGTGAGCCTTGGTCATTTCCTCACGGCAAAGAATGACACCTGGGCCTATTTTTTTCTGTTTTTTTGGTATATGATACCCCAATAAAAAATGTATCACACAGACACTTTGCATATACATTGCACAACCACATAGTCATCACAATGAGCATTACATGCAGTTTATATAGACATTGCACAACCACACATAGTTAATAGTTATTACACAACGAGAAAGGTAAACTAGAAGTTCAACGACAAACAATAGAGTTCGACGATATCCAAACCAAGTTCAATCAAATGGCAACAAGTTCACTACCTAGTAATGCGGCCTTCGTTCCCAAGGGTTGGAGGGGGAGGGTGTGGATAGATCCTGATCCTACGGGTTTGCCTCCGGCGGCGGAGACGGCTGAGAGCCCCAATGCCCCCAAGGTGACACAGTAGCAGGTGGGCCTCGTGGCGTCGGCTGAGATCCCCAAGTCCCCCAAGGCGACACAGTAGCACCAGGCGACACATTAGCAACAGGATCATTTGATGCCGCTGATAGACCCTGCACAAAGAATAATATATTGCACATGTGGGGGAAGAATTAAGTTACCAACATACAAACTAAAGCATTCATATATACTCACAGGTGTGTGTTGATGAGGCGCTGGGTACAATTGAATCTGTGGCGGAGGTATAGAGATATGAGCACCCACATTCTGCATCCAAAGATACATCTGGCTCATGGAGGCCTCTATTTGCTCCCGTTGGCTCCTCTCTTCTTGTAGCTGGGCCTGCAATGTAATATATGTTAGAATTCAAATTAATAGTGTCAGAATTTAAAAAAAGCCCGAAGCAAACAGAAATAACCTGTAGACTCGCTATCTGCATCTGGTCAATGGTTTGTCTTGGGCGTATCACATCGCTTCCGCTCGATGCCCTTGCTCGAATCTCGGAGAGTCTTGGCGTCGAGGCTGAGTCGATCGTGCCGTCACCCATCCAGTAACGCCTATGCTTTTTGCCTCCTCCTACCTCCATGACAATTCGTCCATCAAAGTTCTGGGTCCTTGGATCGTACTCCGACCCATGGACCTCCCTTGCCCTCTGTGTGTACGCACTAAGCCGTGGGGCGATTGTCGGATTGGTGTACGCTGAGGCCGGTGTCTCCATGTTGAAGTCAGTGTCTGCCGTCACCTTGCCCATGTGAGCTAAAGTGTACACCTTCACCTCGCCACAAGGCTGGCCACTATGTGAATCAGACTGCAGACAATGAGTGTAAGGTTGTTAGATATTTATCACTATGTCTAACATCAAAGCAAAGAAAGGTATCCGCTTACCCATGTTTTCGCAAATGCCCTGAGGTTTCGGTTGCCTTGATGGTGCACTGGTCCTTGCATCTTCAAACGCTTTTCCCAGGCAAGGTTGTGCTTCTCCATCCATTCAGCAGAGCACCACCTATCCATCATTCTTTCCCAGGCTTGTGCATGATTATTACACCAACTAACAGGCGCCTACAGGACATGAATTGAACGTAGAATATCAAATGAAGCATGTTTATTCTCAGAAAAGAAGAGTCTTCAAGGTCATTAGTTACCTGGAGGTATTGCCCCCCTGTTCAGCGTCATCTTTCTTGCCTCCTCCTTGGTGACCCTCGTGTGAAGCACTTCTGCGTGGTAATTAATGATAACCTGGACGCGCGCCTCATAATGCATGTCATGCACTAGCTTTTTGCAGGCTCTATGAGCATTACCCTGCGTGTTTGCCTCATATCCATCCTCGCACCTGAAGAAATCCTGCATATACATACAATGCTTATATGCTCTGAATGCAATGAATAGAGTAATGTAGTGTGAGGTCAACTTACCCATAACTCGCCCTTCACCCGCTCCGCCATGTTATCAAAAAGCCTATCCAAAAAATCTCGCTAGTCCACCGCTGAGTAGTAGTGTTCAAAAGTCAATGCCGGCTCGTACACACCACCATCCAAAACCATGCCAGGGAAGTGTTCCCTGCACAAAAGACCTAGTAAGCCATTGACAAGGCGTGTATGATCACCTACGGTCACAATCTCCCAACTCCTGAAATGTGATTAATTTTTTTGAGATTTGCAGTATATCATATGAAGAATAATGATCTAGTCAAAAGTGCTTACTTCTGCCCATAGGGCCTAATCACCGGGCGTCTGTGAGGAGTTGGTCGTTTAGGGAGGGTCGACGGACCTCGCAACCAAACTCTCGGTGGATCCCCAACGGCCTCCTCGTACCCCTGGTGCCCCTCACCCCCCTCATCGGCCTCCTCCTCCGCCTCCTCCTCCTCCCCATCGTCGTCCTCCTCCCCTCCCCATCCTCCCCATCCTCCTCCTCCCCCTCCTCCCCAACCTCCTCCTCTCCATCCTCTCCTTCCTCCTCCTCTCCATCCTCCCCATCCTCCCCCTCCCCATCCTCCGCCTCGACCGACTCGTCCTCCGACTCCGGGTGCTGTGCGGGTGGTACAAAGTCATCGTCTTCAGAAGTCGATGACTCCTCCTCAAGTGGAGGTGGCGGTGACCTCCACCCTCGACGCATGCGTCCTGTACTAGACCCCTGACCACTCCTGGACCCCTCACCACTGCCTTTCGGGCGACCCCTGCCCCTCCTCTGTCCCTCGCCTGAGCAGCTTTGCCGTGAGCCGCCAGATCTGGGTCACGGCAAAGCGGAAGGTTTGCCATGAGCCAGATCTGACGGCTCACGGCAAAGCGGCCGGTTTCTGCCCTAAAAATTAGTTTGTTTTTTCTCCCACTAAATTTTGTTTTTCCCTATCTTTTCTCCCCCAAAAATTAATTTACGTGGGGTTCTTTGCCGTGAGCCCCCTCAGAGGCTCACGGCAAACAAGGCCTTTGCCGTGAGCCTCCTCATGGGCTCACGACAAACCTTGCCCACGTGTCAATTTTTTTATTTTTTCTCCCCTAAAAATTATTTTGTTTTTTCTCCCACTAAATTTTATTTTTCCCTATCTTTTCTTCCCCTAAAAAAATTTATGTGGGGTTCTTTGCCGTGAGTCTCCTCAAAGGCTCACGGCAAACACGGCCTTTGCCGTGAGCCTCCTCCTGGGCTCACGGCAAACATGGCCTTTGCCGTGAGCCTCTGAAGAGGCTCACCGCAAACATGAAAACCACCCACTTTTTATTTTAGTTTCACATGTTTTCATATTGTTTCTTTCTTAGAAAGTCACTACAATGATTAAACTATTTCGTGGACTTTCATTTAAATAACTTTATTCATATTTGTTTGCTTATTATTTCATTATTTTGTTCACGTATTAACAATTTTTCATTATTTCGTGCATATTTTAAATACAAATAAATATTATCAAATATATCTAAAAAAATTACTAACATTTAAGAAAGACCACATTATAGTGTCTATATCATATACACAATGTTTTTAAACTCAAACTCAAACTTAAGCTTCACTTTGACTTCAAAAACTAAAAATCACTTCTCATGTTTATGAAACTTCTACGGACATTTTTAATTTTGTGCATCGTACGAAACAAACTTTTGCGAAATCATGTCAAACCTTCTCCACAACCAATGTGTCTGATACCAGTAGACATCCAGAAATTTTATGGTTTTTAGACTTTATTTTGATATTTTTAAATAATTATGAAACTTATATTTGTCGTGAGCTTTCTAGATGCTCACGGCAAAGAGCCTGTTTGCCGTGAGCAAGAAGAAAGCTCACGGCAAACAATGCCTTTGCCGTGAGCTTTACAAACCTCACGGCAAACTATGGCACTAACGGCCGTTAGTGCCGTTACGGGAGGCGACATTTTAAATAATTTAAAAAATTTTTGCCGAGAGCCTTGTTGTTTTAGCTCACGGCAAAGATTGCTTTTGCCGTGAGTTTGTATTTGCCGTGAGCGTCTCATTTTAAGCTCACGGCAAAGGAAACTTTTTTGCTGTGGGTTTTTATTTGCCGTGAGCTTCCATTTTTAAGCTCACGGCAAAGAGGCATTTTGCCGTGAGTTTTTGTTTGCCGTGAGCTACCGATTTAAAGCTCACGGCAAAGATGTGTTTGCCGTGAGCCCGATTTTTGGCTCACGGTAAACATTCCTACTCACGGCAAACATTAATTTTCCGGTAGTGCCTGCAGTGAAACCTAATGGACACACTTTTAGTAACTTTTTTTTTTGCGGGTGCACTTTTATTAACACCATGGACCAGCTTTTATTCTCAGATATATTTAATGACGCATGTTGCCTTTTGATTTAATGAATTAGTTGGCTCATGATATATATTCCGATCCACAAAATCGTTGAAAGTGACGACGTGCAAGGATCATCGGGGATGAGAGAATACAACAGCTAGCAGCTGTTGAGAGCCCTGTGTGCCCAGCAACGAGGTGTACTTAAGAAACTGTACACATTCGACGCATGCGCTTATAATTATATAGTTTACGATCTCCTTCGCATCTATAAAAGGTGGACGCATCACCCTCTCACCATGCATCGCACATCCCATCCCCCGCAATAAGTTAGAAAACACACAATCTAAGCCGATCCTGCCATGGCGCCCTCCACCATCGTGATTCTAATTAGGGATGAAATCGGTCGGAAATGGTCGGAAACAAAATCATAATGTAGAAAACGAAAGCGGTCGGTACGGGATTTTTCTACATTTATGCAATTAAAGAGACATAAAAATGATGAAGAATGATTATAAAATTAGTTGAATCTGACAACTTTTATGTTTTGCTAAATACGGAAACGGTCGGAAACGAAATCATAATGTAGAAAACAAAAGCGGTCGGTACGAGATACATCCCAACCGTTTTCAACCCTAATTCTAATGGCCCTCGTCGTTGTCCTCGCGATGCCTGCAAGCAGCATAGCCCAGGATTTTCTGCTCAGCGAAACCAACCTGGATGATCAAGCCAAGTCTGTTGTCAAGGGGTCACTAGCACGGCCGAATGTTTGCAAGGGAAGTAACCTCACTAGTTCGATCCGGTGCACAGACACACTCCGCTCGGCTACCGCTGGCAACTTACAGACCGCCGACTTCGATGTCAGACGGTGCTGCTCCACACTCATACATCGCCTAGACACCTCTTGCCTTTGCGGCATCGAGGAACAACAGGCCAGGCTGGGCGTCGACCTGCCCAAAGTGTGCAGCGACGGTTCCTCCAGCCGTGACCGCTGCGCAGACTTCGACGGACGGAAGGAAGCGCTCAACGGCCTCGCCGGCGCCTGCGGCGAGCTCCTCCGGCAGGTGGCGGCCGGCGAGCAGCCCAGGTCCCTGGACGACGTCATGTCCTGCGCCCAGCACATCGCCACGTGCAGCGCCAGCTAGCTGCGAGAAACAGTGAGCGCAGTGTCTTCCTACGTTCCACCTGCTGTATCGATCGCGTTTTTTTTATTTTCCTATTGTTTTTTTTCATTCCACCATAGGACGTCGATCGTGCCTGTTTTATTCCTTATTACCTGGTGTCACTCCTGATGCTATATATATATTCTTGTTGGTATTTGTTGGTTTCCAAAGAGTTGATGTATACTTCCTGTCTTCATGTACCACCATATATATTAAATAAGGATTTGGATTTGAATTCCTCGTCGTGTATAAAAATTAAAGAAATTCACTTTAAATATTTCTCTTTATTTTAATAATGGTAATGATACACATCGTTCGTCCGAGCGTGAGGAGCACAACCTCCGGAGCTCGCCCAGCGGCTCGCTGGCTCGTCCATGGCGGTAGAGGACGAGCTCGCATGGCCAGCGGGGTGGCCTGCGGCGGAGCTCGAGCTCACCCTGCCAGCGACGTGGCCCCATGACAAAACTCTGGGGGCGGTACACAAGGGCGCCACCAAGCTTCGCCTAGCTAGCGGCTCGCTCGCTCACCAACGGCAGCGCATGACCTCGGCCGGCCAGCGGCGCGGCCTGCGGCGGAGTACAAGTTCGTCCTGCCAGCAATGTGGCCCCGCGACGATGCTCCGGAGTTGTGACCCACGAGGGCGCCACGGAGCTGGCTCGCCCGTGGCAGCAGAAAGAGAGCAGCGGATGGCGCCGTATCCGAGCAATGGCGTGCTTGTCACCCGAGTTTTAGAAAGACAACCCTAATGCATCTCATATGTGTCAGGATCGAGTTCTACATATATGATAGACTGCATGAATATAAGAGCACAAGGTTACAATGGTACGAATAAAATAAATACATTACAAACGTTTTCTACCACCGGAATCTTCAACTCTTCACCACAGGGGTTGATTGGGGGAACACATACGCCTAGCAATCTTAATCAAAGCCCCTGAAGTACTCCACACCTTATTTTCAATGTTTAGGGAAATATGAAAGCTTCTAAGGAAAGACTTGGCTAAGAGCATTCAACAATTTAGTTGGTTAAGTTTATTAGCAAGCATCTAGTTACAAAGGTATAAGTATATACCTAGCGAATTAAGCATAATAGATTTCCATAAACATTATCAACGTAACCAAGTTACCATGATTTAAGTTACTCCTTTGATAGATTAATCATGCGAGGATCCCATGTCGTTCATGACCATGAACTACAGATGTACAAACGGGCGGCCCGGCCCGGCCCTGGCCTAGGCCCGGGGTGGCCCGCCTTACAAAGGGCCGGGCCTAGCCCGGCTCCTTCTATTACCGGGCCGGACCGGGCTGGCCTGCAGGCCGTGGCGACATCCCAAGCCCGGGCCCTCGGGCCGTTTTTGGGCCGGGCCAGCCCGGAAAGCACGGTCACAAATAAAGGACCGGGCTGGCCCAAGCCCACAAACAGAAAAACCTCTACATCAAAACTTCAAAGTCACCAGAATTCAACTTTCACATTCAACCTCAGATTTTCATATCACAATTTCACCAGAACTTCAGATTTTCACATCACAATTCCACCAGAACACCAGATAAACAAAAGCTCACCACTTGATAACTTGAAGTGATGAAATATGAATTATAGATTTGTTTTAACACTTGATCTGTGTGATCAAGTGTAGCTGCCTCATTAAAAACCTTCCTAGGTAAAGCTCACCCTTGTGAGAAACCCAGGAAGGAAAAAAGAGTACAACCCAAATCTATAATTCTAGTTCAATTTTTCATTACATATTTGCATTACGGATCAGTCTTAGTCTATTACATACAACACCTTACAAGAATAGAACTCAAATGCAGTAGTCTAAAAGATGACTTGATCTTGCTTGCTGTCTTGCAGAGCAATCTTGCTGACTTGCTCTCTTGCCAAAAGCACAAAATGCCATCACTTGTTAACTAAACTGATGGCGCAGAACCTGTCACAGAGGCAGGCCTAGCAAAGCAACAGAAAGTTAGAAATCTTATGAACAGAAAGTTAATGAAGAAGAATAGAATTGGGGCAGCAGAATAACTTACCCAGAAGATTGCCCATGTCCTTCTCCTTCCTCCAACAGCTTACCGAATGCATACTCAAGCTCTTTCATCCCCTTCTCAACCTCATGTTGCTGCCTCATATCTCCCAGTTCCCAATCTTTGACACAAGCTAACATCTCAACCGTTTTAGGCAGCAACCGCTGACACCGCTCCTCGATTACCCTACCAGTTAGACTAAACAAAGACTCCGAAGAAACAGTTGAAACTGCAACAGACATGACATCTTTTGCAAGTATGGACAGAATGGGATAGGTAAGTTTGTGCTCATGCCACCAATTTAAAATGTTAAAGTCATCATCAAATAAGGTGACAGTGCCGCTGTCCAAATAAGAAGACAACTCAGAAACAACTGACAGAACAGGAGTAGATGCAGTTGGAAGAACAGGAACAGAACCTGGACCATCACCTCCATAAATCTTACCCCATGCTGTTTTTTTTCTTACCCGTTGATCCTGCTTCATTAAAGTGCTTCTGTGCCCTAACTCTTGCAAACTTATTCTTATACTTGTTAAACAGTTTATACAATTCAGTTCTTACCTCACTAAAGTAAGCAAAATAATCTGTATAGATAGTTTGAGAAAGAATCTGGAGAAAAATTGTTAAAACCTGTCATCTTGGCTCTAGGATCCAGAATAAATGCAAATGAATACAAAAGAGGTATGTTCTGCCAATACTTGAGGAATTTCAATTTCATAGGAGTAACAAAGCTCAGAAGCAAAGGATCAGTCTCATTGGAATACAAATGACCAGCAATGTCAAGTATATGATGCAACATCAAAGGACTGGTAGGATAGTAAAATACCAGATAAAACAACAGTTGATTCATAAAAAGCCCCAAGAAAATTCATAATCTTTTCAGCAATAACCCAATGACCATCAGTGAGAAGGGGCTCACCATTAACCAAACCATAATTTGCACCAAAAAAACTAGAGAATGTTTGTCTGTATGTAAAAGGTGCTTGAGCATGAGATAAGTGGAATTCCATCTCACATCCGTATCCAAACCAAATTTACGAGGTGTGACCCCATTAAGAATGCAAAAGTTTTGAAATTCAGCAATGCGTTGATTAGAAGAGTTCAAGTAAGAGATTGCAGTCCTAAAAGCCTCAAGATAAGACTTGATCCTCTTCAAACCAGACTTGACAATGAGATTTATAATGTGACAAGCGCATCGCTGGTGCAAGAGACCACGCAATGCTTTGTATTTATCTTTATCACGTTTGTCAAGTGGTTTAGGATCAGGACCAAGGTAACCAAGAAATTTAGGAATGAGGCTAGCCATGGCAGAAACATTTGAAGAAGCATTGTCAAGTGTGACAGAAAAAATCTTATCTATCAAACCAAACTCAGTAACAACAGATTCAATACGTTCAGCAATATTAACACCAGAATGCGAAACATCAATGAGACAGAGACCAATCACTCTCTTCTCCACTCCCAATCAATAGAAATATAATGAAGAACAACACTTAGATAGTCTTCCTTTGCGTTGCCACACCAAATATCAGATGTAATGCAAACAGAAGATACATGTTTCAAGGATTCAATAACAGAAGCACGACGCTCATTGAAATACTTCTCAAGATCTCTAGTTGTAGTTTGCCTACAAACCTTTTCAAAACGAGGATTATGAGCAAGTTTAATGTATTCCGCTAATGCATCTTTCGTTACCTAAACCTAGAGGCAAATCAAGTCTAGCAATGAGATGGCACAACTCTCTTTGAGCAACATCAGGCTTAAACTCCTATGTACGAACAGAACCATCAGGATTGAATTGTAAATGAGACTGAACCATGGCAGCATGTTTGGCTTTAGCAACACATACCTTCTGGTGCCGAAGGTGCCCAGTACTAGAGTTATGACGTGCAACAAGGACATGAGAACAGTGAAGGCACCTTGCAGCAATTCTCACCGGCTTACCACCAGGGACGGGCGGATCCTCAAAGATCTGCTCGAAGTCCTGCCAAGCACCAGACCAGGCACGTTTCAAGCTCGTGCCAGTAGAATAGGAAGGCATCACGGCGGGAGTTAACGGAGTCGCACGACCTGCACCTCCACCAGCTCCAGCATCATCACCGCCGCCGTCAATATTGACCGGAGCAACTGAGCTGCCGAACAATGCGTCGCCGTCAGCCGCCAGATCATCCTCGTCGTCGCCTGGGATCCCACAGGCCCTCAGGTCGTCTTTGATGGTGTACTCCTCCATGTCATCCATCACGATGACGACAAGCTGCAGCTCGCCTCCGCCGCGGCTCCGTTCCTCAACGACGCGCGGCCCCGAGCCGCACCAGCACGAGACCTGCACGAGATCATATCAGATCAGCACCAGTCAATACTCGAGAACCCTAGTAAATCAACAAATCTAATCATCTAACAATAGGTAGGGTTAGGGTTAGCACTGTACATACATGCGCAGCCAGAGCCCGGAGCCGAGGAGGGACGACGGCGAGCGACGGCGAGACGTCAAAGACGGCGACCAGCAGCAGCGAGAAGGTGGGGGTAGGGCGGACAGGAGAAGAGGAAGAGGACATAGAGGAGAGGACGGGGACCAGAGACGAGGAGGACCAGTGCCGGCATGTCGGCGAGGCCTACATGATTTATTGATCTACAACTACTCACCGTCACCGAAGGCGGAGTGGAGGCGGCTGAACCCGGCGGCGGAGAGGAGGTTGAAACGAGAGAGATGGACTGGTGCGCCGGCGGAAAATGGGATTAGGGTTGGGAGACGGAAGGGGCGACGAGGAGCATCTTGGGGTTATCTACCCCTCCCCCCTCATGGGCCGCCGAGCCGACCGTTGAGTGGCGGCCTATGGGCCGCTCGCCCGGTCCCTGACCGTTGGGGGCTGGGCAGGCTGGGAAGGTACCGGGCCTCGACCGGCCCAATCGCTTTCCAGCGGGCTGGGCCGGTTGGCCCAGCAGGCCGAGGTTGCGGCCCAAGCCTGGTCTAAGGCTACGGGCCGGGCTAGCCCAGGCCCAGAGAAGGCCGGGCCAGGCCGGGCTTGGACCGGCCAAAATTCCAGGCTTTTGGGCGGGCCACCGGGCTGCGGGCCATTTGTACATTTATACCGTGAACACAATTGTTATAACATTTTTACACTCTGGAAAGGTTCTACACTTTCGCCACAATTCATGTAAAAGCTCCGAAGAAATTTAAACCCAACCATATAGTGCGGGCCAGGCATGTATCACACTTCTTATGTGTGACTATATAGGGACGCTACAAGGCCTTTCCAAAATATTTCTCTCTATGCATATGTCGGTCCCCGACGTGCAGTCCATCGGAAGCCTAGCTTCCTTCTCTGCTCCTCCCACGCGTACCCATTATCCAACAGAGCAAGCAAGCCTCGTACAACGTAGAGTTCATCTAGTTACTTAGCCAATATCAGAGCCATGTTGGCATTATGGTTGTACGGAAAATCCCAGTTTGTCTCTCCGTGTTCCAATTAATATAAATGCCCTTTTATTACCAAGGTTCATCATATATAAAATCATGTCCATCCTGTTTAGGAAAACACACCATGATCCAGGATTGAGCAACTAGCATAGCTACCCAACATAAAGGTAAACCCAAGTATATCAAAGTTGTGGTGAAAAGGACTAGTCATCCTTAAATATGTCCTATTTTGATTAATGCAATACATAAAGTAAACTTTAAATCACAAGACATTGCAAAGGACAAAAAGTGTATGTAGAGGGAGAAATAAACTTGCCTTTAATCCAGATAAAAGTTTGGTGTAGCTCAAGCCCTCCTCCTCACTTCTCTCTCCTCCCGGCGGCAACCTTCCCTCTCTCCTCCCGGCAGCACCCTTCCCTCACTCTCTCTTTCACGGTGGCACCCCTCCCTCTCTCTCGCGGCGGCACCCCTCCCTCTCTCGTGGCGTCGAGGCTCCCTCCCTGCTCGAGGCGAGCTCCGCAGGGAAGCGAGCGTGGGCTATAGCGGCGTGCCTGCTGGAGCAGTTGCGCAGGCTACGGCGGCGCAACTGTTGGAGGGGCTGTGCCAGAGCTGCGTGTGGAGTGACTGCGCGGGCTCTGGCGGCTGCTGTGTGAGGTGCGGCAAGGTGCGAGGCGAGGCCAGGTGCGGCGGCTCCGTGCCGGATTTGGTGGTGTGGCGAGCTCTCCAGATCCGGTGGCAGTGGGCTCGATACGGTGGTGGAGCTCACGGTAGCGAGCACGATGGCGACACGAGGAGAGGTGATGGGCAGATCCAGCGTGGAGCGGTCAGATCTGGTGAGGAGTGGCCGGATCGGGTGAGGAGCGGCGGCGGCAGCGGCGAGGTGCAGCTAGGGGTGGAAACGAGCCGAGTCAAGCCAGGCTCGGCTTGGCTCGTAAAAGCTTGATGCAGAGGCAGCTCGGCTTGGTTGAATAAACTAGCAAAACTTGATGCTCGCCTCGCCTCGTCGTAAAGCTCGAGCCAGCTCGAGCCGGCTTGCGAGCTCGACAATAGAAAAAACATGACAAACATTATAATTATTTGAAAATCAAAATTAGGTTCCAAGAGCATTCAAAAATATGCTCCAAGAGAATTTAAAACATGGTCTTACAATAATATGGTTTTACAATAGTAAATAAAATCTAAGTGTTCGGTTTGCGAAATAATAAATAGTAACAGGATACTAAAGGCACGAAGGCCAAATTTAACTGGTTCGCACGTTAACTAAAGACGATAACTCTAGAAGCACTCCACAGACATCTGACTGGTGGAACACACGCCTAGAACTCATCAAGATCACTGAGATCACTGAGGTACTCCGCTCCGTTATTACCTTCTGATCCAATATAAGTAAGGATGAGTACACTTATGGTTGGTACTCAACATGTGGAGGAAATATGCAAGCTATCAAGGAGAGACTTGGTTTGTAGCAGTCAGCATTTTAGTTCATCAAGTTTTATTAACAAGCAACTACTTACTAGGATATAAGTATATACCAACCCATATTAGCATAAAGTAAGCATAAAATAAACTATAAGCATAACCAATAACATATGCATGCAATGATTTGATTTCATATTCCGATAGATTAATCACGTGAGGGTCCAGGCCGTTCATGACCGTGAACACGGCTGTTATAACAGTTTTACACTCTGCAGAGGTTGTACACTTTCACCACAATTCACGTAAAAGTTCCAAAGAACTTTGGACCCAACCATGCTGTGCAAAAGTAGGCACAATACCACACTTCCAAGGTGTGATTGCATAGGGACGCTACGAGGCCTTTACAAAGATTCCCTAGTTACAAATGACCCGCTATGGTTTCCGGATCCGAAACAGGCATAACCCTCCCTAACGGGCATAGTGTCTTAGCTAAGCCCACTTCCCAAGAGGACCGCGCTATACACCGTCAACCGCCACCCGCCATGCCCTTTCCGTAAGATCATTGCTAACCAAGGTTTCTAATTAATTAGCCAAGATCAGAGCCATGTGTAGTATTGTGGTTGTACGGTTAATCCTGGGTGGTTGTCCATGTTAATTAGCATGGTGATCTTGTATTAACATGATAAGATATAACAATGAGGATATTCATCAATGTTGGATAGAACCCATCATGAACCAAGGTTAAGCATCTAGCATAGCTACCCAACATAAAAGTAAACTCGGTGTATCAAGGCTTAGGTGTAAAAGACTAGTCATCCTTACATAGGACCCATCAAATTAATGCGACGCGAGCAAATGTAAACTTAATCGTCATGCAATGTGTATAGGTTCAAAAGAGTATGCTGAGGGGGAAATCTACTTCCCCAAAGTACTGCGGTGGCTCCTCCTCGTAAACTTGATCTTGATCTCCCTCGAACGGACCATTCTCTACACGATCGCACAAGCATTCAATCAATAAAAGCAAAACAATACATCATACAATATTAAAAAATGCAAAGACGTGTCTAGAACTACTGTTGATGCAGAGACGATCGCGTGAGCACAAAGATCACTCAAATCGGATTTGAAACGGCTAAAATATGGCCAAAACATGGTTTAGGGGCTTCTCTGGACTAAATCTAACCTTCCAGGGGCTTAGATAGAAGAAACAGAGGACCTAAAGCATAATTTTGTATTAAAACAGAAGGGCTAAAGAGCAAAAGAGTAAGACAGGACTACGGGTTTGAAATCTATAGAAGACAAGGGCTAAAATTGAAGAAACAGGACTAAACTCTAATTACTTTTAATCTAAACAGGACTGTGGATTGATTTCAAGAATTTCAAGAAAGCGGAGGGGCTCTTTTGCAAAAGTGGCTTGCCTGACCGGTACGACTCAATTTGACTCGAGTCGGATCGGATCTTAGCCGTTGGATCTAGATCGGACGGCTCTAGGTCAGCTGTAGCAATGCCGGAGACCGTAGATGACGGCGAGCGGCGGCGCTTTGCCGGAGTTGGGCGAAACCGGCCCTAGGGTGCACGGTTTTAGACGATTCAAAGCTCGGGAGCTAACTGGGGATGTGGGGCATCGGTTTTGAGGGTTCTTGCTAAGGATTGAGCGACGGGGACAGCTCGCGACGAGTTATGGCGGCTCGGCCATGGCCGGCGAGATTACGCGACGACGAGAGAGCAAGAAAAAGAAAGAAGAGACACTCGGCGACTTCCAGACCTTCACTCGAAGCTTCACAGCGAGATTGGCGAAGCAAAATGGCGCTTGAGGGCTCAAATCGAAGCGGCAGCTTTAGGCTAGGGTTTCGGCGACGGCGGGAGCTCTGGTGGTGGCGAAAGCCTAGGCTTGGGTTGAGAGACAAGGGGCTCAGGCGACGCCTTATATAGGTCCGAGGTAGGGGTGCCTTGGCATGCGCGCCAAGCCGAGGTGGCGAGATGGGCACAGCCTGGACTCGAGCTCGAGTTCGGCTCTGGCACGGCGCAAGGTAGAAGAAGGTGCCGACAGGCGGGGCCCACGCGGCAGTGAGAAAAGAAAGAGAGAAGGGAGAGCAGCTGGGCCACGAGCTGGTGGGTTGGGCTGGAAAAAAGAAATTGGGCCGGCTGCTGGGCTTCAAAGAAGGACTGGGTTGGGCTAGAAATAAGAAAGAGAAAGGATAAGGTTTTGAAAGTTTAAACTTTTATAAACATTTGCAAATTCAAACTTTCAATAAAAAATCATATGCAGCAGCATGAGTGTAACAATTACTTATTGATCTATAATTAATATGTTCTTCAAGTATTTATGAGCCAAGATTTACATTTCCAATTTAATATATCCTTAAACAATAAAAGCCAAGAGAATAAATTACTTATATTGATTTAAACGTGATGATCAAAATTAGGGTGTTACGCGTATCGACCGCAGGAAGTGAAATCGTGTCTTTTCTGGAAGCCTAATCGGGCTACCACCAAGTGGCATAAAAAAGCATTCGACCTGCTCATGACATCTTTTATAAGACCATACAAAACCTACTATTACGTCACAATGTCGTTAAGGCTAAAGAAATGCCGGTGCAACATACCAGCATTGCATCCAGCTATGTTTCACCGACCATATTGACCCATCCTAAGTGGATGAAAGTGTCGACCCGCCCAAATCCATGATTGCCATCTATATCAATGACATCATGGTAAAGAACCAAGAGCGACGACTTCATCGCCACACTAGAAGCCATGTTCGCTCACCTGCGAATGTTCGTATCAAGCTCAATCCCGAGAAATGTGTTTTCGGGGTCCCAGGCGGAAAGATACTCGGCTACATCATCTCTAAGTGTGGCATCGATGCCAACCCAGAGAAGATAGCAGTAATCGCTAGAATGGGCCCCATAAGCAGTGTTAAGGGCGTCCAACACCTGACTGGTGTCTAGCAGCACTTAGCCACTTCGTCTCTCGACTCAGAGAAAAGGGCCTGCCCTTGTACAGGCTCCTTAGAAAGTCCAATGCCTTCACCTGGACCACCGAAGCCGAGGAGGCCTTAGACAAACTCAAAATCATGTTGTCCATAGCTTCCGTGCTAACGGCTACCGGGTGGTGTTACAAAGCGGTACTAAGGGTATATTTGGTTTATGCCCCATCTAGCCCTACCAAATTTAGGTCATGACCAAATCTTGGGCATCACCAAATCGTTGGCAAAATAACGTTTGGATTGTAACCTTACCAATTTCTACCAAATTCATTCATTCTCTTTAGTATGACACGTGGGGCATACATGTCATTATACTATTTTATATCAAAATATAGTCATGTGACGTCTTATTTTGTAGATTTAATTGCAAGAAATACTAATATACAAACAGATTCTAAATTATTTAAGCCGTTACACCAAGATATTAGTGCTTTAGTAAAGCAAATCAGCTTTCCTTGAATACCATGGAGCCACCCAACTTCTGCATGTGCCCTCTTTCTTTGATGCTGGCTGCCAATTCTTTGGCAAGCATTTCGCGGGCCAAATTCTTGCCCACAGCAACAACAGAAGTTCCGTTGGCATGTATTGGCTTGCCAATATTTGGTGTCCATCCAAATGAAAGCCAAATTGTAATGGCACACCAAACATTTGGTCACGCAACTATTGGCAACAAACCAAACGTGCCCTAATTGTCCCGGAGGGCTTTTTGCTTACTAACCGGTACAAAATTGACATTAGTACCGGTTGCTTAAAACCCGGGTGGCCAAATGCCCATTTTTCTTGTAGTGAACGAAACGTAGTTCTCTTCAGTCCTTGTTCATGAGCACCATTCATGTAAGTTATATTGGAAATTTAAATATTGAAATTTATTTTATTTCAGGTGACAGTTTATTTGTTCAGTCATGCAATTAGCCTATAATAATGTGTCCAAGGTACACTTTAGAGTGACCACATGCTTTGCGCCAAAAACAAAAACATGCTCAGGAATGAACACAGCGTTGAGCTATATATAGCTCATCCATCATCAGTGGAGCCGATAAATCTCTTTCAGTGCCTCAAATAAAGTAGAAACTGAATAAAGCGAAGTACATGCCAATAGGTTCGTACAAGGAAAAAAGTTCAAAATGATAATAGGTGATCAAATAACTTAAGGAAAGATGTGTGAGATGATCCACTCTCCTGGATGCTTTCCATCGCCACATCTTTCAAGCTTTTCATTCTCTCTCTAACCTCCAACCCTTCTTTGTTGCCCATCAGTTTCTCAATAGAGGCTTGGATCCTCCCTCTCTCAAGCTGATTTTCGACTTGAACCTCCACTCCTACCCTCCAAACCTCACATGTGAACAATGCATTTCCATATTGGTCACCTAAGAAGGGCCGAGATATCATCGGCACACCTTCAGAAATAGCCTCAATGGTCGAGTTCCAACCATTGTGCGTCAAGAAAGCGCAAACCGCAGGATGAGCAAGCACCTCGTCCTGCGGAGCCCAATCGACGATCCTACCTCGATCACTGACCTCTTCACGAAACCCATCAGGAAGATCACCGGACTCGAACCCGCGGATGAGGCTAGGCCTAACAACCCAAATGAAAGGACGCTTACTATCAGCGAGGCCCCAAGCAAGCTCCACAAACTCGTGTGGATCCATGGCAGCAAGGCTCCCAAAGCTCACGTAGATGACGGAGCCAGGCGCCTGCGTGTCCAGCCAGTCGAGGCACCGCCGGTCTTGCTGCAGCTCGTACAGGCTACTTTTCACCGGCGGCGTGAACTTGTTGAGAGGGCCCACGGCGTACACCGGGATGGACATGTCCTCCCGGATCTTGTCGAGGTCAACTGCCTCGATGCCCTCGAAGGTGTTAATTATGAGCCCTCTAGACTGCCGTGCTCCGTCAACGGTGTGCCCCAGCAGGGTCGCGAAGTCAGCAAGGCTGCTCGTTTCGATGCGTTGCAGGTCTCTCACTCGGAACGGTGGCAGCACCTCGACTGGATCATCCTTATGCTCCTCTGCATGCCGTGCAAACAAGAGATGAGTGAAGAATTTTATTTGGTGTCTGTCTGTCTAGCTGTTACCATGAACATTAGTACAAAACAAAGGATTATTTGTTCTTGTCATTTACCTTGCACAGGCAAGTAGCCCTTGTCAATCAGTGTTGGGTAGACCATGAAGTTCCGGAAGCTCGCCGCGCTGCTGGTCATGAACGCCATCGCCGGCACACCGAGCTCCCTCGCCGCCGTCTGCGCCGAGTACCAAATAACATCGGTTATCACGCACCGGACGCCTCCTGCTTCCTCCGTCTCAGAAAGCAGCGCCGCCAGCTGCTGCTTGAAGGGCTCCTGACAGCTGACGTTGAGCTCGGTCACGAGTCTCGCAATGTCCTCCGACGCCACGACCTCCATGGGCACGTGAACCGGCACAGACACAAAGCTGTAGTCCGATGGGTAGTCAGCCGGGTCTGGTGGCGCGCGAAGGTTGGTGTGGAAGACGGTGATGGCGAGACCGCCGGCGTGCAGAGCGGCGGCGAGGCGGAGCAAGGGGTTGAAGTGGCCTTGGTAGGGGAATGGGAAGAACACCACGCGGCGGCCAGCTCCGGTGGGCAAGGCGGCCGCCATTGCTGGATGCCACACTCCTCGATGCAGCACAGGTGCACGCTGCTTATCTCTTGGTGGGGGACTTCTTGTGGTTCGAAACAGACGAGAGCTACGACCGGTGAGAAATATAGAATGAAATGGGCGGCAAGGTCGTCAGCTGCGGCTGCTAGTAGTGCAATGTTAAATTACTTTATGGATCAGTCATCACTCATCAGTGTGGCCATTAAATGCTACTTAAACTGCCCTTTGACTGTACTAAACAAAATTTCAAGTGGGCTAACCATCAATTTGAGAGTTAGAGCAGTACAATAATGACACATCACTTGGCGATCAAATCGCAAGACATAGTATCAGCAGGATCTTACATTGCAGATAAAAGGAGAGAGAAACAGTGCTTGTCGTTGTTGCTTTGCTCCGAGCGTGTCGCCGGTTATGCGACCGTTTCGTGTTGAGCTTATCGATCTGTGGGCCCCGTGTAATAATGAGGCTGGCTGGCCGCCAAACGCTGCTCATCCTGGAGGACCGAGGATCTTAGTGCATCTGTGAAGAAATTAAAAACTGTGGCAAGTGGGTAATATATGATAAAGATAAGGTTGGACTGTGTGAATAGCCAACAATAAAGCTTACGTGTAATCCCGGACTAAATTAAAGGGTCCTCCTGTGTTAGTTTGTTTAAAGGATAACATTCAAATACAACTCACATGTATGGTGTAGGTGGAGTGCCAAGGATATTTATTATACGCGAGACAAGAGGTCTTGGATTTGAGTCCTAAATGCAGAGTAATTTCTGATACACAGATGAGCATTAGTCTAGAATCATTAGTCTGGAATAGGAGTCATGGTTGGAAAACCGGGACTGGTCTGGAGTTCCCAACCGGGACCAATAGGCGTTTATCCACTGGTGGGGGTGCAGAGATGAGCATTATTCTCGATTCATTAGAGCAAGGATAGTGATCACGCCTGCTCAGCCGGCGTCTCACGCGGTGGTCTGGTGAGCAGAGATAGAGGGCCCACTGAAATTTATTGCTGAGCTATGGTTTTGGCCAATTTCACACTCGGTTACGTGTGGTGATTCGCTTTCGCCGGCTCCCGACGGGCGGCTCGCAAAACGCCCGCCTCACTTTTCTCTCTCACACCCATTGGTTTGTGCCCGTTTCTCGCCTCTTGTTAAACCTGCTCTTAGCCTCAGAATAGGAGTCCGGCCGGTTGGGAGATCGAGACTGATTTGGAGTTCCCAACCGGGACCAATAGGTGTTTCTCCACTAGTGGAACTTCTGTGCATCGGGCAGTGGCAAGTGGGTCATATTTGATTAAAATAAGGTTAGATTGTGTGAGTAGCTAACAACAAAGGTTATTAATTAAGAATGCTCTTATAGGGCGGCTATTGCCTACTCCTATGTGTCATGTATGGAAAAAAAAGAGAAAAATATACCTTTAGGCTTAGTTTGGCAGTCGAGGGGAGGAAACCCAAGGAAGGAGGGCCCCCCACGGGATTTTCACGGAACTACGATTTCCCTGGGAGGGAGCCCCCTGCGTGGTATATTTACCTGGTTCTGTTTGGCAACCAAGGGGTAAATACCCCTCTTGAGCACAAAAGTTGAAAAATATCTCTAAAAATTCAGAAAAAATCAGAAAAAAAGAAAAATAATAAATATTTACAGAAACTATAATCTCATCACAGGATCACCATCTCGCTGGGCCATCAGCAAATTCAAACTACTATTCTGTACCCTCCATAAAAAATTAGGGAGCCAAAAAATGAGAAAAAAATAAGAAAAATAGCATTAACTTGCAAAACTTCTCCAGATGTGTACAGGAGCAATCCATCCACATATTTCAAAAATTTCTAAACACATGGTTGCTTCTTATCATTACATCAACATAATCAAAGTTTGCAATGCCATAGCTATTTTCTGATGTGATACACAGTTGGAGTAGCTAACAAGAGTCTGATGTAATATGTGAAAGAACAAAAGCTGAAGTAGAATAATCAATTGTGCCCCCAATATGCAATTGTACTGGTCCAGTAATAACAAAATAAGATGTAGCTTCTGTGCATTCCACCAAGCATTCTACAAATGACACAAATAAAAATTTTAATTAATTACAAAGGAACTAATGATCAACTGATGAGACAAAATAAGATTGTCTTTGGTCAGAACTTAGAAAAAGACAGTAGAGGACATGCATGCTGCATGCACTAGCTCAACCGTGGTCTCTGAAGCACTGCTACTTCACAGAACTAGAAATAAATTGCAGCCATGAAAAAACTGCAGCTTCACAGAATCTGCATGAAGCAGAATATCTTGAAAGCTCAGGTGCCTAAAACTGCCTATCAGCCTTAACATGCACTAAAATGCAGGGACCTTGAAAACACAACTACATCAAGCACAACGTTTTATTGCCTATGTTACAAGAATACAAAGAACAGTTCATTGTCGTCTTCCTCCTCCTCCAAAAGGAACTGCCTAACTTGCTCCTCCCAAGTTGTCATTAACTACTGTATGTGTATAAATCATATTCTTAATTAGCAAAGGCACTAAGCATTTGTCATATACATGGTACTAAAAAGGGATTTATTGATACAATACTACTACAAGAAGACTCAACAGATTGTGCCTGCTCGCTGCAGTAGCACCAAGCATAATGACAACCAGCGGTTGTTGGAACTAAAGCCTAAAGGGCTAGCAAATGTGCAGCAGATATACCATGCAAACTTCAACGCAAACAAGAAACTAAGAATATTTAGAGAGTATAAACAGATTTACTAATAAGAAATAGAAGAAACATATGATAGAATTTTAAAGACTGGTTAACAGCGCAAATGATTTGGCTTCGAGCTGACACTGCCAGCATAATGCTCCTCCCACTGACAAGAAAAAAGGAGAGGCTATCGATTCCAAATCCAAAAGGAAGAAATACAAAGAACAATTCATCGTCATCTTCCTCTCTGCCTAACTTGCTCCTCCCAAGTTGCCATTATCTATTGTATGTGTATATAAATCATATTCTTAATTAGCACAATAATCTAAGCATTTACCATTTACTTGGTCCTAAAAAGGGGATTTATTGAAATACTACTACTACAATTACAGCAAGAAGACTCAACGGTCTATGCCTGCTTGCTGCAGTAGCACCTGCTGCAGTAGCACCAAGCATCATGATAACCAGTGATAGCTACTGGAACTAAAGCATCAGGTCAGGCTAATTGAGAGATAGCAAACCTAACATATAAATTACTAATTTGTAGTCAAAATCAAGAGCACGGAATCATTTATCAACAACAAAACACATGAATTAACTTTGCACTTTGCTAAAACCATCAATTTGAATTGAGTATATTCAGATTACTCAAGAATCAAACACTGAAAAAGGAAAAATATTAGAAACAGAAGCATAGGTCTTACCGGGCTAAATTTCTTGCGCTCGCTGATCGAAATTCGTAGCTGCAGGTCTTCTTCCCAAACTAGCCTTCTTCTCAAGATCTAGAAGAACAAGAAGAACAAGGGATGAGCAACGGAGATGAGAAACCCTAGTGCGAGCATCCGGCCAAGGATAACCAGGAGGAGGTGAGCTCACCTGTGGCCACGGCAAAGGAGAGTGTAGAGGAGGCGACGGTGCTGGCGGAGGAAGAAGAGATCGAGGAGGAGCAGAGGCATCTGCGAGGGAACGGCGGCGGCGGAGGTGGAGCGGCGCTAGGGGGGCGGCGGTAGGGAACGGCGGCGGCGAGGAGCAGCAGGGGCGGAGGGGCAGGCGACGCAAGCGAGAGGCGAAGGCGGAGGTGGAGGCGACGCGACGGAGAAGTGGCGGCGGAGAACGTCGCGAGGGGAAAATCGCCCGACCTGGGCTGGTTGAGCGAGGGGAAAATCGTCGCGAGGGGAACGTCAGGACGAGTTGGGGGACCCCGGGCGGTCTGCTACCATATGGGCTGGTTGAGCTCCCCGCGGAAACATTCGCCGTGGGCTTCCTCCGCGGGGAAAAGGCCGGGAACCCGGCGGGGAAGTGGGCTGCCAAACTAGCCCTTACTGTCCAAAATTACCTGGAAGTTTGTTACGCTTATACCATTCTTAAATACGGTGTTATCATAAGCTAATTCGTTGAAAATCATATATTAAAAAGAAAAGGGACAGAGCATATGTTAAGCTCTGAACTAATATTCTCCGAAAACTACATATGCTTCAATACGATATAGATTGTTAGACAATCACTCAATTAGTCAATAATGCTAGTGAGAATCAGAAAACAAAAACGATTCAATTTGAAATTAATAAATTCTCACGAGAGAAAATATATCCCACTTGGGAGCCACCTGCATGCCAGTGCCTAATGGCCCTAGAGCTCCAGTGCTACATATATATATTCAGGACTTTGCTCATCTTTTTAATTATAACGTGATCGGTCAGAGAATCCGCACTTAAATTGGTCTTTGTATCAAGTAGCATTAATGGTTTCCAGATCCCAATGATCTATTATAAAGATTTATTCGAGTTGACCTCAATTAATTGTTTAAAACTCAATGGGCCATCTATCCACTCTTGCTCAACTAAGACACCTCGTTGACCAGATCTGCTTGTGCTGAACACATGCATTGATTCAGGCCCAATTTGGATCCATGTGCTATTGGTGAAGGTGAAAATTGAGCTCAGCACATCCAAATAGGAGAGCAAATAGGTGGAGTAATTTTAGGTAAATTTTTTTAAACACTCGGCAAAGACTGTTTTTAAATGACATTTTGAGGCCCTAAACGAATTAGCATTAAATATTTTGAACTACAAAGTTGTATAACTTCTAAAAAATATACAACTTTTATATTGGTAATATCTTGGTTCAAACAAAACTATAGAAATATTGTTTAGAAAATCTACCTCACTCTTATAGTTTCATGAAACTAGAGAACCTATTATAAGATTTGCGTACAATGTTACTATAACTTTGTCGAATGTACAAATGACCATAATGAAAATTGTAGATCTTCAAAAGTTGTTCAATTTTGTAGTTTAACTCATTTTAATTTGAGTTAATTTTGCCAAAGAAAAATACGTCTGAACTTCTCAAATTTCAAATTTGAGTTTATTCAAATGACCTTAGTTGGAGAAACTCCCATAATGAAATTTGAAGATCACAAGTTTTGAAATTTATAGTTGACAACTATTTTATTTGAAATGATCTTGTCAAAGAAAACTAAGTGTTAACTTTTGAAATTTAAAATTCAAAATTTATGAAACTTTGTAGTTGATGACATTTCATTTTAATTAGTTTAGAGTCTCAAACAAGCAATTTACTCTCGGTTGGGTATAATATGCAGTGAATCAAAACAGGATATGGACACGTAAAAGAGTGTGGTGCCACTGCACTCGGAAAACAATGTTAATGGTCTAATTTGGCGAAGGCCAGAGCAGGTCAGAGCGCATGAATAAAGTAAAACACATTTGACATGATGATGCCCTGTATCCATTCAAGATCATATTTGGGCTCTCATTCATCAACAAATGGGAAGTTGCCATACATTATGGATTTGTATCATGGAAATTCTCTGCCCAACACGAGTTATTCATTTCTGTGTTATGTTATTAATCGTTAGCCAAATGAATGAAAGGCAACATCACTTAGATTTAATTGAAAATATGTGTATAAGCACTCTACCTCAAGAATGTCTGTTGGAGATATACCCAAGAGGCAATCACAATAGTATGGAAATGGAGCCCCAAAGGATAATTGATCCTTTTAGGGATTAAGGTTATTAATGGGCCTACTAAGAGGAAGCCCATTAGTACTTGAGGAGGTACACCATCTATTAGTCCCACATTGCTAGTGGACGAGGGTGTAGGGGGTTTTCCTCCAAATAAATATGGCCGCACCTCTCATGCTAGAGGACCAATCCCTTCGTGCCGCCACCGTTCCAAAGCCGCGCCCCGGAGCTAGCACAACCGGTGCGAGGCGTTCCATCGCATACGTGTGGATACCTTGGAGGTGCTACAATTGGAGCACAAGGACGAGCCGCACGAGAGGATCGTGACGGACGTTAGCAACTGCACTGCCTGCTACCTCGACGCGCTCTCCTACACCGAGACGGTTCCGCTGCATTCGCGCGTCTAGTGGTAATCTTGTGATCTATAACTGCAGTCGTTCCTGGTTTATGGGTAAAAGTTTTTGCTAGTGTAGTCTCTCCATATCCCTATAGTGGTATCAAGAGCCTAGAATTCTGAGTTTTAGATTCGAGATGTGTGCATGTGTAGATATGCGTGGTTGTAGATGATTTTTGATCGGGTTCGTGATCTAGCTGTGATGGTAGTGCAATGAATTACTCCTACCGGTCGGATACCCGCCATCGGAGTTAAGTGATGCACATAAACCCAGTCAAGGAAAGATGTAGATCAATAAGATTGGTCGAATCGAATCTTGATCAAGTCTCAGGCGCATGTGATGCATGGTGATAGTAGATTGGATCTACTACCGCGCCGAGAAAATTGCGAAAATATGTTGTTCGGTAAAACAGGCGTAACTTTTGCATACAAACTCGGATTGAGACATTTTTTATACGAAAATTCATCTACACAAAATTTTAGATAAGGAAATAACTAGTATAGCTAGTTTTTGCTAAATTAATTTCCCAAATTCGGCCGGGAAGGTGGAGTTTTCTGCGATTTAAGTTTGGACGTCGGATCGCCTAACTTGTTTTTGTAGGAATCATGTGATCGGTATGGCCCGTATGTGTATGTGATGCATGTATGTAACAAATTCATGTCCTGCTTGTCATGATTAAGCAATACGGCTGGAGCCATATGTATTGTCAATTTAATGTAATGGCCTGCGTGCCAACATATGATGATTCAAACGCGAATGTATAATTTTATTTACTAGTATGCGTTAGATAGTTCTTGGAGGATTCATCACTAATGGATGGCGCACATGGTTCATGGTGATGGAGATCAACATGATAAACAATCTGATGGCGATGGAGATCACCATGTGGTTATGGGCCATACCGTGTCACTAATGTTATGTGATTGTCGTTCTTATTGTTCTACTTTTACATGCGATATTTTTATAGTTCATGTATGCGATGATATAAGTAGAACGATCCCTCAGCAATGTTTAAGCTTGTGTGCCCTCCCAAATCTTGCACCGTCATGTCTTGTACAATTAGTGGTGGGTCTATGAAATTAGAGTGCCACTAGTTTTCCTTGACTAGATGGGTTCGTATCGGATACTTACTCGCATGAGGTTTGGTTACCTTAGACAAAGTCATCTTAACGGTTAAGGACTTTGGGGCACGAAGGTTGGGCGCCGAGACATAGAGATGTCACCCAACAACAGGAGTCATATGTGATATGATTAGCAAAGAGTTGCTTACCGATCTACCATGTCTTCTAGCGGTGATGCAAAAGCTCACTAGTTGACTTGTTAGTTGTGGGTCCTGAATCACTAAGTATCAATTGAGGGATATTGATTTTAGTGGGAGTAGATTCAGTTAAGAGTTTAATTTGATTTACTCCATCATGGATATGTTGTCTTAATATTTTGCATTTTATTTTTGTTGTAGATCAGTGGCACCTAACAACACACCGTTTACTTTGCGTTCGGTCCTTGAGAAGGACAAGTTGAATGGAACTAACTATGCAGATTGGATCCGCAACCTGAGAATTGTTCTCAGGGCTGAGAAAAAGGAAGAAGTTGTAGACACCCCATTACCAGATGAGCCTGATGAAAATGCACCTCTCGCTGAGAGAACCGCTTACAAGAAAGCATGTGATCGTGATCTTGAAGTGAGCTGCCTTATGCTTGCTTGCATGGAACCCGACCTGCAAATGCAGTTCGATAACTATGCTACCCATGATATGATCGTGGCTCTCCAGGAAATGTTCCAGACTCAGGCCAGGACTGAAAGGTTCAATCTCTCTAAGGCCTTTGTGGAGAATAAGCTTGCAGAAGGTGCAGCAGTTGGACCACACGTAATCAGATGGTTGGTTACACTCAGAGGTTGGAGAAGCTGGGCTTCCCACTTGGCCAAGAGTTGGCCACTGATTTTATTCTGGCATCGCTTCCATCTAGCTATGGTAACTTCATCTCGAACTACCATATGCATGGGGCAGAGAAGGGCCTAAATGAGTTGTGTGGCATGCTTAAGACAGCGGAGGCTGACATCAAGAAAGGAGCTGGTGGTCGCCATGTGATGGCAATCCAGAACACGCCCAACTTTAAGAAGAAGGGCAAGTCTTGGAAGAAGAGCAAGGCTAAAGATGTGATCTCCAATCCAAACCCCCCAGCGCCTAAGGCTAATCCAGCTGCAGACAATGAGTGTTTTCATTGTAAGCAAGTCGGTCACTGGAAGAGGAACTGCAGGTTGTACTTGGCTTCTTTGAAGAAGAATGGTGGAAGTAAGGGTACTTCCGGATCAGGTACACTTCATGTTCATATTACAGAGATTTTTTTTGCTGATTCTTATATCAATTCTTGGGTATTTGATACCCGATCGGTTGCTCATATTTGCAAATCGATGCAGGGAATGATGATAAGTAGAAGCGTTGAAAGAGCAGAAGTTGATTTCCGCATGGGCAATAATGCAAGAGTTGCTGCGTTGACCGTCGGGACGATGCAACTTCACCTCCCGTCAGGATTTATCATGGAGTTGAATAATTGTTATTTTGTTCCTAGTATGAGTCAAAACATTATATCTCCTTCATGTTTGATGGAGGATGGTTATTCTTTTGCGAGTAAAAACAATGGTTGTGTGATCTCTAAGAATGGTATGTTTGTGGCTTTTGCATCCATTGTAAATAGGTTGTTTATTTTAAATCTTGATGAGTTACCTGTCTGTAATGTAAGTGCTAAAAGGCCTCGGCCTAATGATTTGAGTCCTACCTATTTGTGGCATTGTCGTTTGGGTCATATAAGTGAGAAGCGCATGAAGAAGCTCCATTCTGATGGACTTTTAACTTCGTTTACTTTCATACTAAACAGGGTACCATCTAAGTCCGTAGTTAAGACACCACATGAGATGTGGACGGGCAAGACTCTCAGTTTGTCTTTTCTGAAAATTTGGGGTTGTCAAGCTTATGTCAAGCGACTTCAGTCAGACAAGCTAACACCCAAATCGGACAAGTGTATTTTCATGGGATATCCAAAGGAGACCTTGGGGTATTATTTCTACAACCGGTCAGAGGGCAAAGTGTTTGTCGCTCGGAACGGTGTTTTCTTAGAGAAAGAGTTTCTAAAAGATGAGAAAAGTAGACAGAAGGTGTATCTTGAAGAGGTTCGAGATGAGCCAATGGGACAAGAGTTAACGAGTGATGCTAGCGTAGCAGAACAAGTTGATGAACCCATGGCAACAGAAGCAACACCGCAACCACGAAGGTCGAAAAGGGCATGCCACACAACTAACAGGATGAATCTCCTGGTCACAAGGGAGAGCGACATATTGGTGTTAGACAACGATGACCCTTTGACCTATACAGAAGCAATGATGGGCTTGGATTCTGATAAATGGCAAAGTGCCATGAGATCCGAGATAGATTCCATGGGAGATAACCAAGTTTGGAATTTGGTTGACCCGCCTGATGGTGTTAGACCCATCGAGTGCAAATGGATCTATAAGAAGAAGAGAGATATGGATGGAAATGTTCATGTCTATAAAGCCCGACTTGTCGCAAAGGGTTTTCGACAAGTTCAAGGAGTTGACTATGAGGAGACATTCTCACCAGTAGTGATGCTTAAATCTATTCGGATCATTCTAGCAATAGCTGCATATTTCGATTATGAGATATGGCAGATGGATGTCAAAACAGCTTTCCTAAATGGAAACCTGGATGAGGACTATATATGATACAGCCCGAAGGTTTTGTCGATCCGACCAATGCTGGAAAGATATGCAAGCTTAAGAAATCCATTTATGGGTTGAAGCTGTGGCGGACCACTCCGAAATTATTCCAAGTTAAGTACCCTCAGACCACTAATCACGTAGTCAGGCACTTAATCCGGAATAAGCTGGAGCGCCGTCGGATTAAACCCGATTAAACCACGTACTTAACTAGATCGTAACAGCGGCAGACCCACACGAAGGTGAGTTCCAGAGATTACAACATTCCACAAATTAAATTACACACATAGGTAAAGTAGTTATTACAAACCGAGTTCAAATTTAAAAATCAGAGTATAAAGTTTTGCAGCGGAAAATAAAAGTTCATAACAACTGAAATTAGAGTTTCATTGCAGCGGAAGTAAATAACCTAACGACGGAACAGTAACTTCGTGATGAAGCCTGCCACGAAGCTACTCCTCCCGATCCTCGGCAGAGGACGGGACCCATTCGATGTGCCAGCCAGGTGGAACCTGGGCAGGCCAAGTCATAGCATCCACATCCAAGATTAAACCTGTAAAATATTGCCACAAGCAAGGCTGAGTATACTAATACTCAGCAAGGCTTACCCGTCGGGTGAAAACTACATCACCGACATCTAGACAATGAAAGGCTTTTGGCTGGTGGGTTTGTTTGCCAAAAAGCAACTAAAGTAGATCCTTGCTTTCAAGTTTTAGCTTCATATTCTAGTAATTTAACCATTCTAGATTAGCATCCTCTTCTAAGCATACAGGTGGAGCAATACAAATTTAATTCATAGAACAAATTCATAATCTCATAATTCCACTTATTACTCGATGTAGCAAGGCGGTCAAGCAGTCTCATTAACCGCGAGAAGCGGACAGTTCGAACCGAATTTGTGCTACCTGGCCAGGGGAAACCCAACACACACGGATACTCTGCTTGCGATAAAAGGTACAAGCATTTCCCAACCTTTCCCATTTATCCACAATTCGGAACCGGGTCCACTTCCTTAGGATGAAGGTTTACTGCTTCACTCACAGCATCACGCATACATCCACGAGTGTACGGCAAGGGAAAACAAAGTTTCCAAGGAGAGATGGCTATCGGCCCTAGCTGCTTCAATCTGGTACCGGGCTTACCGGCTCCCATATACCGGCATGTATGTGGTACGTTCAAAAACTTGACACACTCTACCACACATTTCGACCTTAAACAATTATCAATACACGGACGGGAGATCTACATCTATCATCCCGCCCGTCAATCCTTATGATTTCAACATAAGTAAAGACAAACAATTCCTATGTCTCGCGAGTGACAGGAAATCACTCGACTTGTAACGAACCTATAGCAATGCTCTATCGATCCTTTCATACTAGTATTGCAAGTCATAGGTACTAGGAAACTATTGCAGCTATGGTATTCAATCAACTCCTAGAAACGTAAATGCACGAACATAAAGAATTCAAAGTGCAATATTTAGAAATGTTAGGTCATGCTCCGGGGCTTGCCTTCCTGCTCGGGCTGGGGGTTAGCTCCTGTGTTGGTCACGTCTGCACCGGCGTCGGGCTCCGGGACTTGCTCCTCTTCTGCGGGGACGAGGGTGTAGTCGCCGTCCGGTAGAACGCCTTCTACATGATATGCATAATTTTAAGGCGGCTGCCCTTTTGATGCTAAGACTAGGGCCTTGAAGGCCATATTCACCTAGACATACTTAGATATTTGCATTTTCTCCACCAAAGCAAGGTGTCGGTGTGAAAAAGGTTTTAGTTGAATTCGATGGTGATTGTGTACATATATAAAAGAATTTTATTTATTTCTTCACAAGTTAGGGTGGCTGTTTCTGAATTTCAGATTCTAACCATTTTATTTCAATTAATTACTCAAAAAGGTTTATTCATTTATACATTTCAATTTCCACCTAGATTCTTTCCCATTTTTGTTTCTTCATTTCTGTTCATCAATTTTAGCCATAAACTTTATGACAGCTACTGGAGTATAAGAGCTAAGCTCACTCCAAAATTTAGCTAATTTCGAGTTACACATAATTTATTAAAAATCTATAAACAGCTAGCTGCAGGAAGTGAATTAAAGGCATAATAAATTGAAATTTCATCTATTTCAGGAGATCTTCCTACCAAGGCTAAGCAATATCATGAGGAGGGCTCTGGCCAAGTGGTGGCTCAAAATAACCCTTGGGTAGTCCTCATTATTTTTCTATCCAAAAACACATATTTAATTATTTGCCATTCTAAACAGAGCAAAAATTAAGTTTCTCATTTTTAACATGTGTGTTAACAAGTTTTAAGTTCTCAGGAGCAAAATGATGATTTTTCGCTGCACAAATTATTTTTAACAATTTCTTTACTGCAGAAAGTCAGAAAACACATTTAAATCTATAACTAGAGCTACACATCATATTTTTGAGTCTCCTTTGGACACAAGCTGTCCAAAACCACTACTAACAACATATCCAAAGCTCAACCCCAGCGGAGCTCTGGATTTGAAATGGTGCACAACTTTAGGTTTTCACAGTTTGATTTTTAATTCAACAACAGTTCACCAAAAGCATACACATGTCTAATAGAGATTGTAGTTTAGACTCTAACGATTCCAGAGAGTATTTTTGCATATTTTTCTGATTTTTCTACGATTTTTAATCGATTTTACAAGTTTCGGGAAAAATCAAATCTAGGGTAAGAATCTATTTTCACCGAGAACCCTAGAACTTTCAAACTTTCGCGAAGAAGCCCCTGGTTTTTGCGCAGAGGTCCCTGGACAAAGGAAGAAGATGAAGAAAGGTCCCTGGGACCTCGCCGGAGTTGCGCCGGGCAAACCACGGCGAACTGGGCTCGGGGAAGTGGGGGGAAATGGTCTTTGGCTCACCACGAGTCGTTTGAGCACGGTTGGGAGGTCGGGGGTTGCCGGAGTCACGCCGGCGACGAGGAGGTGGCGGCGCGGCCTCTGCGGGATCTACGCCGGCGAGCTCGGAGTCGCTCGAGGAGGGCTGAGGGGTCCGTGAGCTTCAGCAGGGCTTGGGGAAGCTGTTGCCGTGCTCGGGGAAGCTCGGGGATGGCTCGGAGTAGGGTCTCGACGGTGAGGTGGTTCGACGGCCGGAAAACCCGATTTGGGGGAAATCGGAAATTCAAGCCGGGGAGTGGGCAATGTGTTGGGGAAAGTTGGGGGAAATGGAGCTAGGGGATTGGTCTAGCTCTGTGCGGAGTGGATTTGGGAATGGCTGCGTGTGCGCGACGAATTTCACGAACGAGTCAAGCTCGGCTTGCGCGTCGCGAGGAAGAAGAAGGAGGGGGAGTGCGCGAGTGGGTTCTCTGGAGGCTTGAGCGAGCGAGTGGAGTGAGTGGGGAGCTCAGTGGGGTGCTCGAGTGCGCGAGGGGAGTGCGGCATTGCCTCGGGAGCGCGCGAGCGCGTTAATGCTCGACGCGACCCGCCATGGCCGCACAGTGAGCTCGGCGCGAGTGGGGAGGGCGCTGCAGGCGAGGGGGATCGCGGCGTGTTGAAGTGGGGATCTTCCTCAGCGGTTTTGGCGCGATGTGGGCGGCTCCTAGCGCCAGCAGAGCGCCAGCGCAGCGCGCTCGCGCGCGCGCGACCGCGACGCGCGCGACCGCCATGATGGCGTCCGCGGCGCGAGGAGGAGGGAGGCGACGGCGGCGACTCGACGGCTCCACAGTGGTCGGACAAGCGCTAGACGACGAGCGCCACGCTCCGCCGCGCCTTGGCCGCGTCAGCGCCGCCTGAGCCGCGCGCCGGCCGCGTGGCGGCCGAGCTCTGGCCGCCGCGGCGCGCGCCAGGGGCACTGTTCACGGCCCGGGGAGCGCCGGGTTTGAATTCAAATTTTCACCAAAATTTTGAACTGAACTTGAAAAAGTGCAAAAATAAAAGTTGTAGATTGAAAGATGGGACACAACTTCCTTTTTGGGATGAACTTGAAATTCGAAGTTTTTCAAGCTCAAAAAGCCCAAAAACAGAAATGTGCCAAAACCGGTAATTTGAGTTTTTGAGGGTCTAAACCGCAAAATTTTCAAAAATTCCAAACAGTGACTAGGGTTTAATTTTTATGCCAAACAACTTTTATTTTGGGAGATTTTCAAGTTTAGTACAAAAATCTCGAGTTTTCGGTTGGTGCCAATTAATCCCTGTTTTTGGAGTTTAAGTTTGAATTTTGGTGAATTTCGAGAGATTTTTGAATTCCAACCTTAAATCTCTGTTGCATTAATCTTAAATGCACTTTTTAGTTAATTTGACATCAGAGATGTCACAGCCTACCCCCCTTAAAAGGAATCTCGCCCCGAGATTCGATTACGCTTAATGGTAAAGAGGGGAAAAGAATACCTCAGCTTATGAAAGTATGTCGGGGAAATTCTTCCGGAGATAATCCTCGGTTTCCCACGTGGCTTCGTCTTCAGAATGATGACTCCACTGAATTTTATACATTTTAATTCCCTTCCTTCGTGTCTGTCGCTCTTTCTCGTCGAGGATCTTGACAGGATACTCATCATAAGAGAGATCCGGTTCAACCGAGAGTTCCTCTTGTTCAACGACCTCGGTCGGAACACGAAGACATCTTTTGAGTTGAGAAACGTGAAACACATTGTGTATCGCTGAAAGTCTCTTGGGAAGCTTCACTTGATAAGCTACCGGCCCACATTGTTGAGTGATTGCGTACGGGCCGATAAAGCGAGGTGCAAGTTTGCCTCTAAGTCCAAACCTTTGCACAGCCTTGGTCGGGGAGACTTTTAGATACACATGATCACCAACTTCAAACTGAAGTGGCTTTCGCCGCTGATCAAAGTAGCTCTTTTGTCGTGTCTGGGCGGTTTTCAAATTTTCCCGAATGATCCTAACCTTTTCTTCGGCTTCTTTCACAAGGTCAGGGCCATAAGTGTATCTCTCGCCTGCCTGGGACCAACACAACGGGGTCCGACATCTTCTACCATATAGGGCTTCGAAAGGTGCCATTTTTAAACTTGATTGGTAGCTGTTATTATAGGAGAATTCGGCCAGAGACAAACACTTCTCCCAATTCTTCCCATAATGAATAACACAGGCTCGAAGCATATCTTCAAGTATTTGATTTACCCTTTCTGTCTGCCCATCGGTCTGTGGGTGATATGCTGAGCTACGGATCAGTGTAGTGCCTAGGGACATTTGCAATTGCTCCCAAAAACGTGCTACGAACAGAGCACCACGATCCGAAATTATCGTCTTGGGTACCCCGTGTAGACAAACGATCCGCTCCAAATAAATCTCCGCGTATTTCTTAGCAGTATAAGTGATATTGATCGGAACAAAATGCGCGGTCTTGGTAAGGCGATCCACAATTACCCAAATGGAATCATGGCCCTGAGGGGTCCTGGGAAGTCCAACAATAAAGTCCATGCTTATATCTTCCCACTTCCACGAGGGAATAGGTAGAGGTTGAAGCGTGCCTGCTACCTTTAAGTGGCTGGCCTTAACCCGCTGGCAGGTGTCACATTCCGACACATATGTGGCAATTTCTCGCTTCATTCGAGTCCACCAAAAGTTTTGTTTCAAATCTTGATACATTTTGGTGCTGCCAGGATGGATAGAAAATTTGGAGAGATGTGCCTCATCCATAATCTTCCTCCGGAGTTCCATGTTTTTGGGCACCATGAGGCGGTGTCCAAACCATAGGACTCCTTGCCCGTCTAACCGGAAGCACTTGTACTTCTCTTTCACTTTCTCTTTAGACAATTTTCTTTTGAGCACTTTAACGCCCGCATCATTTAATTGGGCCATAACAATCTGATCGTGCAAGGTTGGTTCCACTGCAATATGGTTGAAGTACCCGTGTGGAACAATCTCTAAGTTGAGTTTTGCCATTTCGTGACACAGGGTGTCAGCGTAGGACTCCACGGAAAGACAATGGCAACGAGCCTTGCGGCTGAGTGCATCCGCAACGACATTAGCCTTCCCGGGGTGATAATGCACACTGAGGTCATAGTCCTTAGCTAACTCCAACCATCTGCGTTGTCTCATATTCAGATGGGCCTGAGTGAAGACATATTTAAGGCTCTTGTGGTCTGTATATATGTTGCAGGGAACACCCATCAAATAGTGTCTCCACATCTTGAGAGCATGAATGACCGCTGCTAACTCAAGATCGTGCGTGGGGTAGTTTTGCTCATGAGGCCGAAGTGCTCGAGAAGCATAAGCAATGACTCGGTTCTCTTGCATGAGAACACAGCCAAGACCGGTGCCTGATGCGTCACAATAAACATCATACGGCTTGGTGCAATCGGGCTGAGCCAAAACTGGGGCTGAAGTCAATAGTCTTCGCAAAGTGTGGAAAGCTTCCTCACATTTGTCATTCCACTCAAATTTAACTCCCTTCTTCAAAAGTTCGGTCATAGGCTTCGCAATTCGAGAGAAGTCCGGAATAAAGCGACGGTAGTAACCGGCTAATCCCAGAAAACTCCGAATCTCGTGGACGGAAGTAGGTGGTTGCCAATCTAGCACCTCTTGCACTTTGGATGGATCTACGGATATACCATCTTTGGAAATCGTGTGGCCCAAAAACTTCACGCTCTCTAACCAGAATTCACACTTGGAGAATTTGGCGTAGAGTTGGTGGTCTCTCAGTCGCTGAAGAACAATGCGAAGGTGTTCAGCGTGCTCTTCCTCATTCTTGGAGTACACAAGAATGTCGTCAATGAAAACCACCACAAACTTGTCCAATTCAGACATGAAGACCGAGTTCATGAGGTACATGAAATAGGCTGGGGCGTTGGTGAGTCCAAAAGACATAACCAGAAACTCATATAGCCCGTAACGTGTGGAAAAGGCAGTCTTTGGAATATCACAAGGCCTGATTTTTATTTGGTGATAGCCAGAGCGGAGGTCAATCTTAGAGAACACTCTGGCGCCAGCTAGTTGATCAAATAGGATGTCAATTCGGGGTAACGGATACTTGTTCTTAATAGTTACCGCATTGAGAGGCCGGTAGTCAATACACAACCTCAAGGAATGGTCCTTCTTCTTCACGAAGATAGCGGGACATCCCCACGGTGATACACTTGGGCGAATGAAACCTTTATCTAGCAATTCTTGGAGTTGAATTTTTAATTCGGCCAATTCGTTGGGTGGCATCCTATAGGGTCTCTTTGATATAGGTGCTGTGCCAGGTTGTAATTCAATCACAAACTCAACGTCCCTATCCGGCGGCATCCCTGGTAAGTCATCCGGAAATACATCGGCATACTCACATACCACCGGAATGTCCTTTAACTGGGTTTCGACCATAGAATAAGCACACGCATCAACGCAAGTCCGTTGTGGCAGATATAGCACACTCGGGCCATGCGTAGGCGAGTTTATCTCAACCACTCGTTCCGCCACATCTAGGACAACCTTGTGCTGAGTCATCCAATTGGCTCCTAGCACAATGTCAATCCCTTCCATACCAAGTAGAATCAAATCAGTAGGGAATGTTTTACTTCCTAGCCTGATTGGAACTTTGTGGGTGACTTGGTTGGATGCAATTTTGCCTCCCGCAGTTGATATCACATAGGAGGATTTGGTATGGTATGATTTTAATCCGCATTTCACATGGAATCTTGTGCTTATAAAACTATGCGTTGCTCCGGAATCAAATAATATCACAGCAGGTTGAGTGCAGATAGGGAAAATACCAGTCATGTCTGGGGCTCCCTCGGGTAAGTCAGCCAAGTTGGTGTAGTTGAGCCGTCCTTGGCGGACTTGCACTCGCTGCTGCTGCTTGCCCTTGCCTTGTTGATTCCCAGGGCGCTGGTTCTGCTGTCTGTTCTGTGGGCAGTCCTTGATAAAGTGATCCTTGCTTCCGCACTTGAAGCACTGATAGCCGGCTCCAGGACGAGCTGGCTGCGGTGTATTCTGCCTGGGTGCTTGCTGCTGCGGCGGTGGAGGGAAACGAGGCGCGTTAGGCTGGGGCGGCCTAGCAACCCAACCACCTCCCTGAGGTGCCCTGGACTGTCCCTGCTGTGGAGCCGGGGGAACCAGGCGGAACCTCTGGGGCTGCGAGCTAGACGGTCCAGCGGGAGTCTTCCTCTTCTTCTCCGCCTTGTGCACCGTATTGGCGTCTTCTTGAGCAATGGCGAGGTTGACAAGATCACCGTACGTGGGAGCACGGGTAGTGGCCAACTGCGCCTTCAGCTTAGTGTTCAGGCCACGGCGGAACCTTTCAAGCTTCTTCTCGTCGGAGTCAGCATGGTGACCGCATAAGGGCACAGACCGTTGAAGGCCTGGGCGTACTGCAGCACCGTGCGAGTACCTTGGGTCAGCGCCAGAAACTCATTCAGCTTTCTTTCCACCAGACCGGCCGGAATGTGATGAGCTTTGAAAGCAGCCTTGAACTCATCCCACTCGACTACGTGACCCTCCTGCTGCAGGGCCAGGTAGTTCTCCCACCAGAGGAGAGCTGGGCCGCGGAGCTGCTGCGCCGCGAACACGACCTTGCGGTTGGCGGTGCAAGGCGTGGCCAGTATGGTGAACTTGGACTCAATAGCTCGAATCCATGTGTCGGCCTCCAAAGGCTCGTCGGCACGAGAGAAAATCGGCGGGTGCGTCGCCAGAAAATCCTCGTACCGGGCCACCTGAGGCTGAGGGCCCGTTGTCCTCCCTGCTGCAGCATTTGCTGCTGCATCATCTGTTGCTGATGCTGCAGGTTCCGGAGAATCTCCGTTTGCGTGGCGTAGAGCTGTTGCCACGTCGGAGGTTGCTGCGGTGGAGGAGGTGGCGGTGATTGTTGCTGCCCCTCAGGCCCTGCTGGTTAGCATTGGAGCCGCTAGCGTCGTGACCGCTGCGGGTGATTGCCATCTGCAGTAGGGACTTATATTAGCCACATTTCATAAACTTGCATAATAAATGACAAGGTAGAATGTGACAACATTTGAAGTATACTGCGCGGAGTGACAATCAGCACGCAGTCTTGGGAGAAAATTCATATCTCCCAACAGGAAACAAGTCATAAGCTCCCGTTCGGTCAGTAGCTCGAAAATTTCATGCTCTACAACTTTCATGTTGGGCTCAAATTCAAATTCGGACTGGTACTAAGCCGAAAATTCAATTCTCAGCTCTCTGCGTTTGCTGTCTTTCAGCAGGCCGAGCTGTAGTGTTTTAATCGCCAATTTTATTTCGCTTAACCAATGAGGTCGCAATTTGGTGATCATTTAGTTTGACAAATTCCAAACAACTTTCTAGTTCACATCACAGTCCAGAAATGAAAGGAAGAACCACGAATAATTAAAACAAAAGGGAAACTGCAGAATGTTTTCAATACAGCCCTTACACCAACATCAAGTTTCAGACCATTAAGTTACAGTGTCACAAAAGTTAACATGAGGAGCTCAACTCCATCTAGCCTATTACATCATGAAGCCAAAATTCTAGGCCTAGCGGAGGAGTCATTGCCACTACCACTCTAAAAGTCATCCAAGTTGTTAGCGGTAGCCTCGCTGCCCATGGGGGAAGGTGGGGCGGGAAGGGGAGGCATGTCGTCCTCGGTGTCCATGTCGGAGTCGGGGGCCTCTCCTTCACCATCTATGTCCCCTCCTTGCTCATCAAAGAGGTGCTGAGCGTCGTGGGCAGCAAGCATGGCGTTGGCATGCTGCAAAGTGCCATGTACCTCCTCAAGTTCGTCCCTAGTCTGGGCTAACTCGTTCTGGGTGTTGTTGTGAGCAATCTGAAGGTCATTGAGCTGCCTCTCTAGGTCAGCAATCATAGCATCCCTAGTAGTCACCTCTATGGACAAAGAGGTCCTCTCAACCCCTAGGTCCGGGCGCGAGTGGACATGTCCATAGCCATGCGGAGCAACTCGCTCTGTGACCGACTAAGAAGTGCTGCAACCTGTGGTATGCCCGTATCCACCTCATCATCAAGGCGGCTGCTGCGACGGGGCTCTCCGCCATCCTCAGAGGGGAACTCAAGTAACGTCTCATCCAATGAGGGTCGTCCGGCTGAGTCGGCGGAAAACAAACCAAGTAACTGATGCTCCACTAACTCCTGGTTCTGGGTAACAAAGGAGCTGATGCCGTTCATGGCAGCTAGCTCACACGTGGTCTCCATGTGGTGCCCGTGCACTTCCACCGTCCAGGTGGGAGAGCTAGGACACGGCGGGTGGCGGTACACCACCAACCGCACGCGGGAGCGAACCACACCTCTCTCCCGGATGATCGTCCTCTCGTACTGCGGCCGGCGTCGGGTAGTCCATAGCCTGAAGAACCGACCACAGGATACTGGGGAATCCTTCCCATCCCAGACAGTTAGAGAAGGACACGTCGTTGGGGTAGCTAGCCAGGTCAGCGTTGGAGGCCATCTGAACCAAAGAAAACGGGGCAAAGGGTGAGAACCGGTTAGCGCCAAAACAAAACAGATTCTGTGTAAGGTGGTAAAAATAATTAAAAACTCGAAATCTGTAAGCTCAAAAATTCTCAATTTGGCCAGAACTTAGTTTAAGTATTTCCTAACAAGTTTCATGTTGGAGATTCGGCAGAAACTGTCATTAAGATGGTGTAAAAAATATCAACTTCTTTCTCACTGTCCCCAGGAATTCCAGCAGACACAGGGGTTACCATTTTAGCATAACTCCAGTTTTACTGATCCATTTCGTTGAAATTTCTCCAACATGTACTTTATAACATTCATATGACAACTTTCATGTTTGACACACTTTTTCATTTGACCACGTTTTCGATTTCGAATTAAGGGTGCAAACAGAATTGTTCTTCACAGGATTTTGAGTTTTGATTTCATCTTTCTTTGACGGCGGTTCGATTTGGTCTCGTGTTAAATTTGAGATTAATTCAGTGAGATGCAATGCTATGAGCGGCCTATTCGATCTCACAAACACACATGCCAAATAACTTTTGGCTTACGAAGTTAGTGCCGGTGGCTAGGCAATATCCGTCTCTCTTATATTTAGCTAGTCGGAATTCTCTAACCGTTCAACATACGGTTCGCGGTTAGTGTTACCTGCAGAAAAACTGCATCCAGAGCATGTATAATCAACCTTTCGTGCCAGCACTCACGAAAGCGTCTCCATTCATTACCACCCACTATAGAGTGGCCACCCGAACGTTTAACATTACGGGCAATGTTCATATGTCACCGAGGCAACATATTGACAGTTTCATACGCTATTGAAATAGCGTATTGACTATGTGCCGCCATCATATTTGCATATGAATGCCGTGGTACGCTACGCAAATCGCGTACCTTGCGCCCACCATCCTATTCTAGTTTCATACGCCGTCACAGCGTATTAACTATGTGCCGCCACTATATTTTCATATAGTGCCGTGGTACGTTACAAGCAATCGCGTACCTTGCGCCCACCATTGCGGAAAGTAAATGACAGATATGAAATGTGCTGGAAGTCAGTATAATATACTATTTGCCCACCTATCATATCGTGATCCCTTAACCCACATAGGCTTCACGCTCTAGGTAACATCCTTAGCGGTCCTAGAATACCTTCCTTTGCAAAGCGCATCGGAAGTAGAGTTGGCAATTTTATTTCAAAAATTTGTATATTAAGGTTTGTTGCTCTCTCCGGTGCGCTGCTTCGGCTCTGATGCCAGCTGTGGGGATCACTCCGAAATTATTCCAAGTAAGTACCCTCAGACCACTAATCACGTATGTCAGGCACTTTAATCCGGAATAAAGCTGGAGCGCCGTCGGATTAAACCCGATTAAACCACGTACTTAACTAGATCGTAACAGCGGCAGACCCACACGAAGGTGAGTTTCCAGAGATTACCAACATTCCACAAATTAAATTACCACATAGGTAAAGTAGTTTAATTACAAACCAGTTACAATTTGAAATCAGAGTATAAAGTTTTCAGCGGAAAATAAAAAAGTTCATAACAATGAAGAAAGAGTTTCATTGCAGCGGAATAAATAACCTAACGACGGAACAGTAACTTCGTGATGAAGCCTGCCACGGTGCTACTCCTCCCGATCCTCGGCAGAGGACGGGACCCATTTCGATGTGCCAGCCAGGTGGAACCTGGGCAGGCCAATCATAGCATCCACATCCAAGATTAAAACCTGTAAAATATTGCCACAAGCAAGGCTGAGTATACTAATACTCAGCAAGGCTTACCCGTCGGGTGAAAACTAATCACCGACATCTAGACAATGAAAGGCTTTTGGCTGGTGGGGTCTTGTTTGCCAAAAAGCAACTAAAGTAGATCCTTGCTTTCAAGTTTTAGCTTCATATTCTAGTAATTTAACCATTCTAGATTAGCATCCTCTTCTAAGCATACAAGTGGAGCAATACAAATTAAATCATAGAACAAATTCATAATCTCATTAATTCCACTTATTACTCGATGTAGGCAGGCGGTCAAGCAGTCTCATTACCGCGAGAAGCGGACAGTTCGAACCGAATTTGTGCTACCTGGCCAGGAAACCCAACACACACGGATACTCTGCTTGCGATAAAGGTACAAGCATTTCCAACCTTTCCCATTTATCCACAATTCGGAACCGGGTCCCCATTCCTTAGGATGAAGGTTTACTGCTTCACTCACAGCACACGCATACATCCACGAGTGTACGGCAAGGAAAAAACAAAGTTTCCAAGGAGAGATGGCTATCGGCCCTAGCTGCTTCAATCTGGTACCGGGCTTACCGGCTCCCATATACCGGCATGTATGTGGTACGTTCAAAAACTTGAACACTCTAACCACACATTTCGACCTTAAACAATTATCAATACACGGACGGGAGATCTACATCATCATCCCGCCCGTCAATCCTTATGATTTCAACATAAGTAAAGACAAACAATTCCTAGTCTCGCGAGTGACAGGAAATCACTCGACTT